>JAYESA010000006.1:33375217-33715217 GCA_036927795.1 Iris macrosiphon
CTCCGAATCTGATGGTACCATGAGTAGGCGATATCTTCAAAAATACATGATCACCTTTCTTGAACTCCAAACGTCTGCGGTGCACTTCTGCCCAATGTTTCTGTCTGTCCTGTGCTGCACGCAGGTGGCTTTGAATCTGCTTGGCTTTCTCCACTGTCTGTGTTACCAACTCTGGACCAAGTATCTGACGCTCTCCCATATCACTCCAACATACTGTGACCTACACTTCCTGTCGTACAGTGCCTCATAAGGTGCCATCTGTGTGCTAGCCTGGTAGCTATTATTGTAGGAGAATTTCTACCAAGTGTAGATGGTTCTCCTAAGATCTTCTAAATCGATCATGTAGGCTCTCAATATAACCTCTAGTATCTGTATCGTGCGCTCTGACTGACCATCAGTCTGTGGATGATATGCAGTGCTAAACTTGAGACGAGTTTCTAGACTCTCCTGCATACTCCGCCAAAAATATAATATGAATCTGGAATCACGATCTGATACAATACTGACAGGCACTCCATGTAGTCGTACTATCTGCCTCATATACATGTCAACTAATATCTTCGTGGACCGCCCAACCCTAAAGGGCAAGAAATGTGCAGACTTGGTGAGTCTGTCTGCGATAACCCAAACTGTATCCTTCCCGCTAGGGCTCCGCAAGAATCCTGGGACGAAGTCCATGGTAATATGTTCCCACTTCCACTCGAGAATGGGAAGCGGCTATAATAGTCCTGCAGTCCTCTGTTGTTCAGCCTTGACTTGCTGACAAACTAAATATCTCGCCACGAGAAATATTGTCTCAAATCTCGGTACATCTTCGTACCCCCGAGATGAATAGAATAAATCGAACTATGAGCCTCGGTCCTCAACTCTTGGCGTAGTTCGCCACTCGGAACGTATAGGCGATCTTCATACCTCAATGTTCCGTCTTCATGAATCCTGAGTCTCGTCTGTATGCCGGCCTCTATCCGCTCTCGCAGTCGTCAAAATCTCGCGTCTGTAGGCAGGGCTGCCTTGATCCTCTCAATCAATGTAGACTGAACCTCGAGACTGACCATCTGTCCATCCATGCCTGGCAATACAATCTTAATCCTGAATATCCTCTAACAACCGACGATGAGTCATAAAAATATGCCATGGGCTTCCTGCTTAAGGCATCTGCTACTACATTTGTCTTGCCAGGGTGGTACTGCAACTCGATATCATAATCTGTCATCAACTCTAGCCAGGGCCTCTGTCTCATGTTGAGCTCCTTCTGCATATAGGCATACTTCAGACTTTTGTGATCAGTATAAATCTCAATACGCTCTCCATAAAGATAGTATCGCCATAGCTTTAGTGCAATTATCATTGCAGCTAGCTTTAGATCGTGCGTCTGATAGTTCTTCTCATGAACCCTTAGTTTTTCTGATGCGTAGACTATCTATTCTATCTAAACATAACTCATATTTGCTGATCTTGGCATACAGCCTTTCCTGTCTCAGCGTCTCCAACACGATCCTGAGATATCTCTCGTGCTCCTCCTGGCTCTTGGAATCTACCAAGATATCGTCGATAAATACCACCATGAACTTATCTAAGTACTGGTGGACTGTTCATCAGGCTCATAAATACTGCTGGCGCGTTGGTTAAACAAAACGTCATGACTAGAAACCCATAGTGTCCATACTACTTCTGAAAAGCCGTCTTCGGAATATCCTCTCTCCGTACCTTGATCTGATGATAGCTTGATCTGAGATCGATCTTCGAGAATACATATGCGCCACTTAGCTGATTTAAATGTACCGTCCCGTCTTTCTTTGGTACAATTAAGATGGGTATTCCCCCATGGAGAAATACTAGCCCGATTGAAACCCTTGTCTAAGAGGTCCTCTACTATGGACCTTTAACTCAACCAACTCTATTGGTGCAAGTCTGGAAGACGAAAAAATAACTGGCTCGGCTCTTGGAGTCAACTCTATAGCAAACTCTATCTCTCTGTCAGGTGGCAGGCCTGAAAGGTTCTTTAGAATCACATTCTCAAACTCTGATATAGTGCAAGGGTACACTGGTTCACCTTCTACAATGTGTGCCTCTAAGGTAGATGGGCACCATGCTTGCGGGCTCTCTGAAGAAACTCAAACTCAGGATAATCTGGTGGTCATAGATAATGTAACCACGCAGACAATCTAGCGTCGTGTGGTATTGGCTCAACCAATCCATGTCTAGGATAATGTCATAGTCTAGACTAAACCTCATAATAAATTCTTCCGTTATATTTTCAACATCAATCCTCAAAAGAAAATTTTTCCTTGCCTAATGTATAATCATTCTTCTCCTTAAATTTATTCCTACAATTGTATTCCTCAAATTTCTTTTTTCGTTATTTATCTCTCCAAGTCACATAGTACATTAATAGTATCCCCCAAACACATACTAGAATTCCTGGAATCAGATCACTATCTTCTAAATGAGAGCCTGAAATTTTATCCTCACCATTTCCTAATATCATTCCTGGTATCGCCATCATATACAACAGCTAAGTTCTAGCATCGGACTATGCATTTCCATAAATTATTCTATGTCATAATCAACAATCTTTCCTGCTCCCAGTACTTCCAAGATCACTGTTATATCAAGCACGGGTAGGGTAATACTGGGTCCAATTCTCTTGCTAGCCTTCCACACTAGTTCTAGATTCCAAAAAGAACCTATCCATCTATCCTAATAAGGTAACAATCTTCTCAGGGAATATTACACGAATTATGTCTTCTGTCGTCTGGTCTTCGATCTTCTTCTGGAGGGAACCATCAGGCATAAGCGTTTGTCTTCCCGAATAATAGGGATGAGAAACAATGATAACGGTATTGACGAAAGTTGAACGATTACAAATTGGAAGTCCAAGGGCGATAATCATATATCAAGTGAGTTTTTAAAATCGATTATGGATTGAGATCCTATTCAATAATCATAATATCTATTCCTAATTTGTAGGCTTGCTTGGCACAGTCAGGTGACCAAGACGATTTAAATCGGACCTGCATGGGCCACCACAAAAATATGTCACGCCCCAGACCCAAAATACGTAGGACCAGGAATATGTGACACGCCAGCTACGCATTCGACCAGACTCTGGTCTGACTCGAATACGTATAAGCTGTATAATATAAAGGGCACCATCTAGATATCCCCTAAATATAAACCACTATGTCTCAATCCACAATGTACAGCAGTATACAAGAAAGAGCTATATGTGCTAAAGTCGGCCGTCCAATAACACACAAACTTGAATAGTCTCGAGAAGAGACGAGTCTACAAAAATTAGGCTACAACAGTAGATAAATAATCAATAAGAATAAAGTAACCATAATGCCGATGGAAATGATATGAGTACCTGGTACAATGCCCGCAAGACGTGCAACTCCATCAGCAACTCCAATGCTCCGTAATCGTCTATGCTACAAAACTGGCATGGAACCAGGTCCTCAGAGGGACGTAACAAGGTACAAAAATACAGCATGCCAAGTATGACAGAAAGTAGAAGTGCATCGACAGGGTAATCTATCATAACCAAACAAGTGAGACACAGTTTAAAGACAATGTTCGACGCGTGGGCTATCCAAAATAAAATCATAGCTCCGGACACGGAAACACACGGGACATACCGCAGCTCCGGGCAAAGAGTCACAAGGGTGATACAACTACACCAGATACAGGATCACTACATAAATAATTCATATATATATATATTGTCACTACCACATTTTAGGAAAAAGGGTATTTTAGTAATTTCCTATTTAAATAAATATTGTGCATGGTAAATAATTAATTGTTGTATTATTTAATTGTTGTTAGATATTATTAAATTATTTTGGACTTATTTTTAGTGGACCCAACTAGTTTAGTTTGGACCCATGGACCAACATGAATTAATTAGTTAGACTTGGCCCATTTAGAAAGCCCATAGTTAAGGAGATGGATTAAATTAATTAAATGATTAGACTAGAAGCTTCCTTCCTTAATTATTTCTTCATGAGAGGCCCCAAGGGGTACATTGGACATTTTACAATTGCTTGGGGGAGGGGCTATGGCCGGCCTATATAAGAGGGGGAGAAATTTCTCTCTCCTCTTATCTCATTCCAAATCTAGATCTAGAATTCTCCCACTACCAAATTCCCTCCATTCCCAATCCAATTTCCTACCAAATTCATTCCAAATTCTTCCCAATTCACCATTAGAGAAGAAGAAAGCAAGGATCTAGAAGAAGGAAGCAAGGATCTACAAAGAGGAGCAAGGATCTACAATTTGGAAGCAAGTTCATCTCAATTGGAAGTTTCATTGGGAATCCATCTCCCAATAGGTATAATTCAGATTTTCCCATTTAAATAGCTTCTAAATCTGAGATTTAATCATGTAAAATCAACCTATATGTATGTAGTACCCATAGGACTTTGTTGTGTGTTCATAGGAGACCCATGGAGAAAGTTATGGTACTTTTTGTGTCAATTTTGTTGGAATTCCGAATTTATATTTTGTTGTGTGTGTCAATTGATCATATAGATCAATTGAACATGAGATTTGTGTTTGAGGCTAGTGTCGTATCCATATTAGGATACTTGTGGTTCGTATCCCAACTATTTGGTGATACGTGTCATTTGGGGGTTTTCCTTCGACACGGGGCTTTGAACATGTCGTATTTTGACACGGACACATAGATCTACTTTTGACGCTTTGATTTGTTCATAAATATTATTTGTGATTTGTTTGTGTCCTTCGGGGTGCATTTGGTTGTGTGTTGGACTCGTGTCGCATGCGTATCCTAGATCTAGTGGGATACGGTGAGATACTCTCCAATTGTGTGTATTTTTGCGTAGATCTAATTAATTGTGGTTCAATTCTTCATTTATAATTAGTATATATATATGGATATTAAATATTTATTTTGTGTATTTATTATAGTAATTATTGTAGCATAGATCTATATTTTGGGTGTGCTAATATAATGTACAATATAATATGTAGCTTTCTTGCATACAAATATATATGTTACTACTTGTTAAATAATATAATTTATACATAAAATGTTTTATAAAATATATTTGTATGTTTAATTGTGTAATTATATTATTTATAATTATTATGTAATTATTTGTATATTAATGTAAATATTTTAGGTGCGCTTCTAGCCATGTAAATTATATGTTCTTTGTTAAATATTTGAAGGTATAAGTTTATGTGTATATTAATATATATATGTACATTTTTGTATTAATATATATATATACTGTTTTATATATTCTGTTTATATATATATATATATATATTGTTTATATATTCTGTTTTTATATATATAATTATATATATACAACTTGTTTTAGTGACAGTGAATTAATGACAGTAAAAAACTGTCATTAATTAGCCGACTAATAGCAGCCGCTGTAGCCTTCGGGCAATTAATGACAAACCTGTCATTAATTGCAGCAGCGGGAAACAGCAGCTTTTCTGCGATGTTTTTCCGCGACAGTTTAACTGTCAGCGAAAACCAAAGCAGTGGCAGTTTATTATTTGAGTTTCGGTGACAGTCCTTCGGTGACAGTCCCGACTGTCACTATTTAAACTGTTTTGATTTAATCCTATTTTATTCACTGTTTTTCAATGACGCTTTGACAGATTTAATGTATATATTATATATTATAATTGTATATATATATATGTATATATATATATGTGTTTTGTGAGGAATAATAATTGTAATAATATATTATGTTATTTATATAAATGTTGGGTTGTATATATATTATTTTAGGGTATATATTAATTATATTATTAGTATACTTTGTGTGAGTTCTTTTTGAATCTAATTTGATTCCTAAATTATTGTAGTTTATCTCTATATTATTTTATAGATGTCTTGTGAGGTTGACTTTGGGTTTGACCATGTTTGACTTTAGTGGACTTTAGAGTTGACCATAGTTGACTTTTGACTTAGAATTGACTTATTGACCTAGAAATTGCCTAGTTTGACTTGTTCTCTTTCCGGGACCTTGTATTAATGTGGTATTCCATATCTAGGTCTTCGAGGCACCGAGTCAGACATTTGTGAGACTGTTCATTGGACTTCAGGCGAGTACATTCTCTGATAGTTTCTCATTTATGATATCCTCTATGTTCGTTGTATCTAGTGTAGATATACATGTTCTCTTGACACTATGGTTACACGGATTGGTATATCCGGATCTCGTCATGAGATGTTATTCCTTGGTATATGGTGTATATGGTGCAAGTATTGTTTTATTGGTTATCTTGTACATGTACAGACACCGATTCTCGGGGAGACTAGCTATCTTCTTGGGGAATCTCGTGCCATAACGTACCGTGGTTGGATCTATTATACCAATCAGGGTGGGGAGTATTTTAGTGTAGATATGTGATCATACCCTCCTTGTGCATGTCTTGTTCCTTGTGAGTGTTGATCATACACCGCACGTATAATCAGCCAGGCCATTATACTCTTGTGCAAGTTCCTAAGCCGATCACATGTTAAAGCTAGTACTCACACACTTAGTCATTAGTATTCTTGTTCCATCAGCATATTGTTCATTATTGTATTTCTTTCCAGTATTTCCTTATTGTCTATATATTTCTTGTATCTATTTATGCATCTTGTTTATCCACAGCTACTTACTGTTACATAGTTTTTATCATTATTTGAGAACTGCTGTTAGGGTTGTACTCTGCTCCTTTCCTGACTGGATATATTTTTCCAGATGACACTGAGGAGTACCCTACCTATTATGGACCCCAGGATGTTGTGGGTTTAGATTCTGAGACCATGGCTCAAGAGGGACTTATCCCAACTGAGACAGTTGACCCTGGAGTTGTAGCTTTATAGTTTTGTAGTATTCTTTTGTACTGGATTTGTCTCCAGCATATTTCTGAATTTTTTCTTCAGACTCATTGATGTATTATTTTAGACTCATGAGTTGTATTGTGACTATTCTATTCTTATCTGATTCGTGTTCATTCTATCTTAGTTCTGTGATTGAGTACACTATCTTTTGGTGGTTCATTATATTAGATAGACTTTCTAGACAGCGTTCTACCGCCGATTCTGCGGCGTAGGCTGGGCGTTGTTTTCGACTAGTACCCTTACCCCGGGTGCGGGTCGTGACACGTTTTTGGTGGTGGCCCATGCAGGTCTAGCTTCACAAGTATGTGATGTCGTGGTAGTGCGACAATTTAGTTGTACTACTACGAGCCTGCGATAGGATATAGGATATAGGCTGAGATACTCAATCACATCTAGGAAAATTCTTTTGATTCAACTATTCTCCTTTGATATTGATACTTGATTCCATAAACTGTCCTTTCCTTGATGTCATACATCTTGTGCCATATAGATTCTTATTCCGTCTTTTTATGAGACATACTCGGAGATACTTGCGGAGGCACGCAAGGTTGAGCGAGATCTGAGTTTGAAGACCAAGAGAGACCGTGATTCTTTTCTGGGGGCCAACGGCAGTGCAGTATCTGCCAAACGTCCTCATTTCCAGTCCAGACCTTTCCAGCAGCCACAGCAGAACCAGACTCCAGCTAGAGCGCCTTTTCACCAGGCACCTCAGCAGCAGAGGCAGTTACAGCAAGCTCTATGCAACTTCTGCAAGAAGCCCGACCACATCTGGGAAGTTTGCAGAAAGAGGCTAGGAGTTTGTTTATATTGTGGTACTGAAGGGCATCAATCGAGGGAGTGTCCTCGTCGTGCAGTTCAAGGAGCAGCTCCAGCTCCAAGGGCACAGATAAGACCACCTGCAGCACAACCGAGGGAACCGCTTCCGACACAGCAGCAGCATTTTGTCCAGCATCAGCAGCAGGAAGGTGCTCGGCAGGGACGAGCGTTTGCTATGACAGTCGAAGAGGAGGAACCCACAGGAGATGTCATCGCAGGTTCTATTCTTCTTGATTCCATTCCAGCTTTAGCTTTGTTTGATAGTGGTGCTTTCCATAGTTTTGTATCTGTTTCTTTTGCTCTAAAGCATGGTTTGGTAGCTGAGTCTTTGCTTAGGACTTGCAAGATCATGACCGGGGGAGGCATTATCCTGGTTAATGATATTTGCAAAGATCGAAGAGTTACTCTGGGAGGCCAGGAGTTGAGTGCGTGTCTACTTGTAATGCCACTTCCGAGCTACGATATTGTACTCGGGATGGATTGGTTGAGTAGGCACCGTGCTAGCATAGATTGTAGAGGAGGTAGAGTTTTGTTTGGTCCGCCAGGAGAGCCAGAGTTCGAGTTTGCTAGAGGAGCTACGGAGCAGGGAGAAGGCATTATTTGTGGAGCTATGGTAGAAGACAAGGAGTTGCCGCATCCGTTGATAGCAGAATTTTTGGATGTGTTTCGTGAAGAATTGCCAGGATTGCCGCCAGATCGAGATGTTGAATTTTCTATAGACTTGGTGCCAGGTGCAGAACCGATTTCGCAGCATGTCTATAGAGTAAACAACAGCGAGCTGGTCGAGTTGAAGAAGCAGGTGGACGAATTGCAGGATAAGGGATTTATCAGATCGAGTTCTTCACCATGGGGAGCCCCGGTATTGTTTGTACCGAAGAAGGATGGATCGGTGCGTATGTGCATTGATTACAGGGCTTTGAATAATCTCACTATCAAGAATAAGTATCCTTTGCCACGGATTGATGATCTGTTTGATCAGTTGAGTGGTGCGAAGGTATTTTCTAAGATAGATTTGAGATCAGGCTACCATCAGGTGAAGGTGAAGCCGGAGGACATACCGAAGACTGCTTTTAGAACTCGGTATGGTCAGTACGAGTTTATGGTGATGCCGTTTGGTTTGACTAATGCACCGGCGGTATTTATGAACTTGATGAACAAGGTGTTCCACCAGTACCTTGACAAGTTTGTGGTGGTGTTCATCGACGACATACTTATATACTCGAGGACACCGGAGGAGCATGAGGGGCATTTGAGGATTGTGTTGGATGTGCTGAGGAAGGAGAAGCTGTATGGAAAGTTGTCCAAATATGAGTTTTTCTTGGACAAGGTGGAATTCTTGGGGCATGTTGTGACTGGTGATGGTATTTCAGTGGATCCGAAGAAGATTTCAGCAGTGGAATCTTGGAAGACTCCGAGTTCGGTAGCAGAGATCAGGAGTTTCTTGGGATTGGCAGGCTACTACAGGAAGTTTGTGCAAGATTTTTCGAGGATTGCCGAGCCGATGACCAGACTCACAAGGAAGGATGTGGAGTTTGTTTGGACGAAAGATTACCAGGCTGCTTTTGAGGAGTTGAAGAAGAGGTTGACGTCTGCTCCTATTTTGACATTGCCATCAGGGTCCGGAGGTTTCACTATTTATAGTGATGCATCGGGAAAGGATTTAGGTTGTGTTCTTCAGCAGCATGGGAAAGTGATTGCCTATGCATCCAGGCAATTGCGTCCTCATGAAAAGAACTATCCTACCCATGATTTGGAGTTGGCAGCCGTCATATTCGCCCTGAAGTTGTAGAAATATTATTTGTACGGAGAGCGTGTGGAGATCTTCACAGACCACAAAAGCTTGAAGTACGTTTTCACGCAGAAGGAGTTGAACATGAGGCAGCGTCGGTGGTTGGAACTGATGAAGGATTTTGATATCTCTTTGCAATATCATCCTGGGAAGGCCAATGTAGTTGCCGATGCTTTGAGCAGGTATCCGGTAGCTATGTTCTTGACGCAGGATCGATATTTGTTGGAGGACTTGGAGAGCTTGGGCATTGAGGTGATTATTCTGGGTAGTGCTATACAGATGTGGGGATTGCAGATACATTCAGATTTGATGGATAGGATCAAGGTAGCACAGTATGATGACGTATCTTTGAGGAGTATCAGAGCTCAGGTAAGAGCAGGATTGGAGAATGATTTCACTATTGTAGAGGATGGATCTTTGAGGCATGGAGTTAGATTGTGTGTGCCTAGTGGGGAGTTGCGAGAGGAGATATTGCAGGAAGCGCATCGCTCTCAGTATTCCATACATCCAGGTGCTAACAAAATGTATCGGGATATGCGAGAGAGTGTGTGGTGGTATGGCATGAAGAGGGAAGTGGCACAGTTTGTATCCAGATGCTTAGTGTGCCAGCAGGTGAAAGCCGAGAGGCAGAGGCCAGGAGGTTTACTTCAGCCATTACCCATTCCAGAGTGGAAGTGGGAACACATTACTATGGATTTTGTGTCCGGACTACCACGATCTCCAGGAGGGAAAGACGCAATTTGGGTCATTGTTGATAGATTGACCAAGTCGGCCCACTTTTTGCCTTTCAAGGTGGGTTTGTCTACGGAGAAGCTGGCAGAGATGTATGTGAGGCAGATCGTTAGGATACATGGAGTTCCCGTCAGCATAGTCTCAGATCGGGATAGTCGTTTCACTTCTCATTTCTGGAGGAGTTTGCAGGAGAGTTTGGGCACTCAGCTCAAGTTCAGTACTGCATATCATCCCCAGACAGATGGGCAGTCAGAGAGGACTATTCAGACTTTCGAGGATATGTTGCGCACTTGTGTACTAGATTTCGGGGGTTCTTGGAAGGACCATCTCCATTTGGTAGAGTTTGCTTACAACAACAGTTACCAGGCCAGTATAGAGATGTCACCTTTTGAAGCTCTATATGGTCGGAGGTGTCGTACTTCTTTGTCTTGGGACGATGTTGGAGAGAGAGTTTTGCTTGGGCCAGAGATGGTTGTGGATGCAGCAGAGAAGGTTCAGTTGATCAGAGACAGACTTCGAGTGGCGCAGGACAGACAACGGCATTGGGCCGATAGCCATCGGAGACCCTTGGAGTTTGAGGTATAGTTTAGATTTTATTTTGTGTGCTTGTTCTTGGTTGTTTGTTATAGATAAGTTTTTAAGGTGGTGTTTTGTTCTAGGTGGGTGGTTTGGTGTTTCTGAGGATTTCTCCGACACGAGGCACGATTCGCTTCGGTGGAGGCGGAAAGCTTAGTCCGCGATTCATTGGACCTTTCGCTATTCTAGAGAGGGTCGGTGCAGTTGCTTATAGACTAGACTTGCCACCTGCATTGGAGGGAGTGCACAACGTGTTTCATGTGTCGCAGTTGAGACGATACGTGGCAGATCCTAGTCATGTATTGGATCACTCAGAGATAGAGGTGGGCCCTACTCTTAGCTATCCAGAGCAGCCAGTTGGAATTCTGGATCGGAGAGAGAAGGTGCTGAGGAACCAGACTATTCCTTTGGTGCGCGTCGCATGGAGGCATCACTCTCCGGGGGAGTCTACCTGGGAGAGAGAGGATGACATGCGAGAGCGTTATCCATATTTGTTTGTACCTTGAGGTATGTTATTTCTAGTTATGTTCTGTTCATTGTTATGTTCTGTTTATTAGTTAGTTGTGATTCTTTAGTTCTGTTCTGTGATTTTCTGGGGGTAGTTTTCGTCTTTAAATTTCGAGGACAAAATTATTTTAAGGAGGGTAGACTTGTCACTACCACATTTTAGGAAAAATGGTATTTTAGTAATTTCCTATTTAAATAAATATTGTGCATGGTAAATAATTAATTGTTGTATTATTTAATTATTGTTAGATATTATTAAATTATTTTGGACTTATTTCTAGTGGACCCAACTAGTTTAGTTTGGACCCATGGACCAACATGAATTAATTAGTTAGACTTGGCCCATTTAGAAAGCCCATAGTTAAGGAGATGGATTAAATTAATTAAATGATTAGACTAGAAGCTTCCTTCCTTAATTATTTCTTCATGAGAGGCCCCAAGGGGTACATTGGACATTTTACAATTGCTTGGGGGAGGGGCTATGGCCGGCCTATATAAGAGGGGGGGGGAATTTCTCTCTCCTCTCATCTCATTCCAAATCTAGATCTAGAATTCTTCCACTACCAAATTCCCTCCATTCCTAATCCAATTCCCTACCAAATTCATTCCAAATTCTTCCCAATTCACCATTAGAGAAGAAGAAAGCAAGGATCTAGAAGAAGGAAGCAAGGATCTACAAAGAGGAGCAAGGATCTACAATTTGGAAGCAAGTTCATCTCAATTGGAAGTTTCATTAGGAATCCATCTCCCAATAGGTATAATTCAGATTTTCCCATTTAAATAGCTTCTAAATCTGAGATTTAATCATGTAAAATCAACCTATATGTATGTAGTACCCATAGGACTTTGTTTTGTGTTCATAGGAGACCCATGGAGAAAGTTATGGTGCTTTTTGTGTCAATTTTGTTGGAATTCCGAATTTATATTTTGTTGTGTGTGTCAATTGATCCTATAGATCAATTGAACATGAGATTTGTGTTTGAGGCTAGTGTCGTGTCCATATTGGGATACTTGTGGTTCGTATCCCAACTATTTGGTGATACGTGTCATTTGGGGGTTTTCCTCCGACACGGGGCTTTGAACATGTCGTATTTTGACACGGACACATAGATCTACTTTTGACGCTTTGATTTGTTCATAAATATTATTTGTGATTTATTTGTGTCCTTCGGGGTGCATTTGGTTGTGTGTTGGACTCGTGTCGCATGCGTATCCTAGATCTAGTGGGATACGGTGAGATACTCTCCAATTGTGTGTATTTTTGCATAGATCTAATTAATTGTGGTTCAATTCTTCATTTATAATTAGTATATATATATGAATATTAAATATTTATTTTGTGTATTTATTATAGTAATTATTGTAGCATAGATCTATATTTTGGGTGTGCTAATATAATGTACAATATAATATGTAGCTTTCTTGCATGCAAATATATATGTTACTACTTGTTAAATATTATAATTTATACATAAAATATTTTATAAAATATATTTGTATGTTTAATTGTGTAATTATATTATTTATAATTATTATGTAATTATTTGTATATTAATGTAAATATTTTAGGTGTGCTTCTAGCCATGTAAATTATATGTTCTTTATTAAATATTTGAAGGTATAAGTTTATGTGTATATTAATATATATATGTACATTTTTGTATTAATATATATATATACTGTTTTATATATTCTTTTTATATATATATATATATTGTTTATATATTCTGTTTTTATATATATAATTATATATATACAACTTGTTTTAGTGACAGTGAATTAATGATAGTAAAAAACTGTCATTAATTAGCCGACTAATAGCAGCCGCTGTAGCCTTCGGGCAATTAATGACAAACCTGTCATTAATTGCAGCAGCGGGAAACAGCAGCTTTTCTGCGACGTTTTTCCGCGACAGTTTAACTGTCAGCGAAAACCAAAGCAGTGGCAGTTTATTATTTGGATTTCGGTGACAGTCCTTCGGTGACAGTCCCGACTGTCACTATTTAAACTGTTTTGATTTAATCCTATTTTATTCACTGTTTTTCAATGACGCTTTGACAGATTTAATGTATATATTATATATTATAATTGTATATATATATATGTATATATATATATGTGTTTTGTGAGGAATAATAATTGTAATAATATATTATGTTATTTATATAAACGTTGGGTTGTATATATATTATTTTAGGGTATATATTAATTATATTATTAGTATACTTTGTGTGAGTTCTTTTTGAATCTAATTTGATTCCTAAATTATTGTAGTTTATCTCTATATTATTTTATAGATGTCTTGTGAGGTTGACTTTGGGTTTGACCATGTTTGACTTTAGTGGACTTTAGAGTTGACCATAGTTGACTTTTGACTTAGAATTGACTTATTGACCTAGAAATTGCCTAGTTTGACTTGTTCTCTTTCCGGGACCTTGTATTAATGTGGTATTCCATATCTAGGTCTTCGAGGCACCGAGTCAGACATTTGTGAGACTGTTCATTGGACTTCAGGCGAGTACATTCTCTGATAGTTTCTCATTTATGATATCCTCTATGTTCGTTGTATCTAGTGTAGATATACATGTTCTCTTGACACTATGGTTACACGGATTGGTATATCCGGATCTCGTCATGAGATGTTATTCCTTGGTATATGGTGTATATGGTGCAAGTATTGTTTCATTGGTTATCTTGTACATGTACAGACACCGATTCTCGGGTAGACTAGCTATCTTCTTGGGGAATCTCGTGCCATAACGTACCGTGGTTGGATCTATTATACCAGTCGGGGTGGGGAGTATTTTAGTGTAGATATGTGATCATACCCTCCTTGTGCATGTCTTGTTCCTTGTGAGTGTTGATCATACACCGCACGTATAATCAGCCAGGCCATTATACTCTTGTGCAAGTTCCTAAGCCGATCACATGTTAAAGCTAGTACTCACACACTTAGTCATTAGTATTCTTGTTCCATCAGCATATTGTTCATTATTGTATTTCTTTCCAGTATTTCCTTATTGTCTATATATTTCTTGTATCTATTTATGCATCTTGTTTATCCACAGCTACTTACTGTTACATAGTTTTTATCATTATTTGAGAACTGCTGTTAGGGTTGTACTCTGCTCCTTTCCTGACTGGATATATTTTTCCAGATGACACTGAGGAGTACCCTACCTATTATGGACCCCAGGATGTTGTGGGTTTAGATTCTGAGACCCTGGCTCAAGAGGGACTTATCCCAACTGAGACAGTTGACCCTGGAGTTGTAGCTTTATAGTTTTGTAGTATTCTTTTGTACTGGATTTGTCTCCAGCATATTTCTGCATTTTTTCTTCAGACTCATTGATGTATTATTTTAGACTCATGAGTTGTATTGTGACTATTCTATTCTTATCTGATTCGTGTTCATTCTATCTTAGTTCTGTGATTGAGTACACTATCTTTTGGTGGTTCATTATATTAGATAGACTTTTTAGACAGCGTTCTACCGCCGATTCTGCGGCGTAGGCTGGGCATTGTTTCCGACTAGTACCCTTACCCCGGGTGCGGGTCGTGACATATATATATATATATATATATATATATATATATATATATATATATATATATATATATATATATATATATATATATAAGCGCGTGCAGAGGAGCCCAAATGTCTAGTAACTGTCTTCCCCATCCCAAGCGGTCAATGATTGTGCGTTGAACCTGAACCTCTATCTCACAGTCTCGTCACACAGAAATAACTCAACAGACGCGACCCTAAGGTCGTCCCGTCTCCGATCATGATGTCAGTATCAGGATACAGGAAATCTGGCACGATAACAGTGTATGAATGTGTCCTGGGGTGACGATATACTCAGGTACGTACATCGAGGTGTTATGACCATCTAACATTTGTTATAAGACGTTACGACGAACGTCTGCACCCGGTTGTGATCCAGCCACGAAGAAACGATCTAAAACAAATATGCGCACAATGTACATGATGAACAATAAATATCTGTAACTAAAATACAGGGTGGCAAGGTACACTTGTCTGCGTCCGGCTGCTGTTGACGGGGATCCGGTACCACATCCAAGTCCATAGGTCCCGTAGTACCTAGATACGAGATACAAACTAAATCAATAAACTATCACACGAAAAATAGGGATGTGACACACGTCTAAACATATGTTACAATCTTAGTTACAAGTCACGTAGACACTAAGTTAGTGGGTTGACCAAGGTTGACTAAAGGTATGTTACATCATTCTGATTAATTACCTGTAGGAAATCATCAGACAAAATCCCCAATCTCACTATATTCATCACAATGTTCCGTAGTTCAAGTATGTTTAATCCTCCAATTTTTTTCTTGGTCTTCACAGACGTTATCCCGCATATTTTAAACATTATCCTCGAATAAATTATATACTATTTATTAAACCCTCAAATATATACAATTATTTCCATTTCACATTAAAACTACTCCACAATTTAATTAAAAATTAATTTCAGTCCCTAAATCACCGATTAATTGTTTGATAACACACATCTTTTCACCCTAAATCAACTGTCCCTCGATGACAAATTATAGTATTATTTGGCAACAATTTAATTTGCTCAACAATATTAATCAATAGTGCATATATAAATTGTAATGCCCTAACATCCCAATGTATCTCAATATATATTCAATGTCTTAAATATTAACCTCGCATTTTCCACCCATGCATATAGTTCATAATCATTTCTTATAATCCCAAACCTAAATAAGGATCCATTTATCTCAATCCCTAACTTATGCATATCCATTATTTCCATTTTAAATGCTTATGAAAATAAACCCTAAACTAAATCTAAATCATGAACCCTAAGTTATATGTAACAACACAAAATATTTAAACTATCAAAACCATAATATACTACAAAAGGGAAAGGGGAGGGGAGTTTACCATGGTGGCGTGTGGTGGTGGCTGCTTGGCCGGACGGAGGTGGCAGCTGGTGCCGAAGGGTCTGGCCGGAGTTGGCACTGCGGGGTTGCTCGACTGGTGGAGAAGTCGGAGTGTAGGTTGTCGTGGTAATGAACAGGAGGTGGTGGTGGCGTAAAGCTGGATGCCCGCCGGAGAAATGAAGTGGAGGAGAGGTGCGAGGGAATCTTGCCGTGATGGCTCGTGGCAGTGATCGACTGCCGGAGGGGGAAGCTCGAGAGAGGTGGGGATTCAGCAATCGGCCGGAGGTGGGAAACAGTAGGCCGGGGGAGCTACTGGCCGGAGGTGGAGGGAGTTAGGCAGCCGGCCGGGAATTGAGGGCCTGGCCGGAGTGGCTCGTGGTAGCGCCGGAGCGTGGACAGCGGTGATGGCAGTACTGATGATGGCAGAGGGCGATGGTGGTACAGGGGTGCAGTGGTGCGCTCGTGGCCGGAGGGGCGAGGCGGTGGGAGAAGGAGGAGTGGTCGGGATAGTGGCAGTAGCAGCCGGGGTTGAAGGCTGCGGGCTCGTGGAGGGACGGCTCGTCGGTGCAGTCGTCGGTTGGCCGGAGAGGTCTCGGCCGGGGTGTGGGCTCGTCGTGGGTGCTGCAGGCTCGCTTGGCTGGCTCGTGGTGGAGCAGCGGCTCGGTGAATGTGACCGCTGCGGTTGATGAGTAGGGGATCTCGACCGAGGGGAGGAGAAGTGCTCGGCCGGAGGGGTCTCGGCCGGGGTGTTGATGTTGTAGCCGCGGGGGATGGCCGGCCAGAATGAGAAGTGGAGGAGAAGAAGAAGAGATGTAGAAGAAGAAGAAGAAAAAGAAGAAGAAGAAGAAGAAGAAGAAGAAGAAGAAGAAGGGAAGAAGCTCGGTTTTTACATGGAGAAGAGGGAGGAGAGAGAGGGGGTGGGGGTTTCTCTAGGCATGGGGATTAGGGCCTGTATTTGGAAGAGGGGAGAAAGAGACATTATATAGGGAAGTATGGGTAGAATAGATGGTGGGGACTGGCCCAATTTAAATGGGTGGTGGAGATTACACATGAAAGAAATAGTTTCTTCTTGAAAAAGAGAGGGAGGAGGGATGTTGACCGGTCAAGGGAGAGGGGTAGCCTCTTCATTTCGCTTTGACCAATGAGGGTGTGCCACATGACACAACATTAGTAATTTAGCCCCTTAAGTTTGGGTAATCTCACAAACACATAAAATGATAGAAAATTGTGGGAGAATTGGTGTTTGGTGTTTTATAGGGTGAGGGGGTGTTGTGTGTTTTCCATGGGCTTAATTAAATGGTCATTGGAATTAAATTGGGATTAAAATAGGATTAGTCAAAGTTGGTATCCCCAATTTAATTAGAATAAATTTGTCATGTGCTCTTTAATTAAATGGGGGCACATGGGATCTCAATTGAGAATGACATAAAGGTCATGAATGGGGTAGGCTTGGTGTCAGTCTTGGACCCTTTAATTGGTCCGGATCAACGGGTTGAGTTGGTGTCTCAAAGTTTATGGCAACGATACAGGTGCGTGACACGGGATTTAAATAAGAATTTCCGTTACGAAAAATTGTGCAATTAATTTAGAGCACAAGAGAATATGATTTTGAGTGACGAAAAAGTCCAGTGCCTAAATTTGCATGTCAAGTCAAAAGTGCAACAATCTGTTAGAATTTATGGGCTGATGTTGGGCTCCGAATATTTCAACAACGGTAGGCCGCGCCAAAGGTTTTAAATAAAAAATCAGACATTTGTAACCTTAATCTAAACCTCAAACAACTGCTGCTAAACCACAATTTTCCATCCCATACCGGCTATCTATAGAAATAAATGAGGGAGTTTACAAAATGAAACTTGAGGGCAGGGGAGATATTTTAGGGGAATTTTTTTTAGAGGAAAATAATTTATTTTCTTTGATGATGAAATAGTATTTTAATACCAATTACAACACGCAAAATAGTATGCCGTAAATGATTCCTCAATCCCAACGCACAAAAACACATGTCGTAAATGAGTCCTCAATCACAACCAAAACTGCATGCGTAAATGATTCCTCAATCACAATGCGCAAAATTGCATACCGTAAACGATTCATCAATTACAATGCACAAAAATGCATGCCATAAATGAGTTATCAACCACAACGCACAAAAATGCATGTTGTAAGTAAGTTTTCATTCATGGCTCGCAAGACAAACACGCTATAAAAAAGTAAAAAATTAGCTCTTTTACGGCACACAAATTTGCACGCCGTAAAAGAGTGTCATTTACAACGCGCAGCCGATGCGTGTCATAAATTGTGCGTCGTAAATGCTACATTTTTTGTAGTGCTGAAAGCAAATTGTACATCCACCAGCAAAACATGGATTGTGAATTCTTAAAAGTTTATGCACAAAATAGCAAATTCAGTGTTGATTACTTACTTTGTGCAGCTAGCTTCTAGTAACCGTTCTAGTGTAGAACGATTATAAATATGAGACCAATGATGTCTCACACACACGAATGGACAAGGATGGATAGAGAGATAAAGACAGAAGCTATGTGTGCCAGTGCTGTCAAAGCTTTCTTGTTTATGAGTTCTTTAAGTGTCCAAGTTCAAGTTCTTGCATTTCTTTCTTTGTGTCGAGTGGTTCAAGGAGTAAAGTGATTGACTGCAGATCAGATCTTCATAGCTATACTTCCCCAGAATTCTTGTACTCTAGGTTCTTGTATAGAATTTATTGTACTTTTCTTTTCTTTCTAGTTTATAACACAAACATTTGTATAACTTTTTGTTCATGGCAAACAAAATGGCAACTTTATTGGGGACGACCTTCTCCTCTAATGAGAAGGTGATAGCTCAACACAACACCACGTTAGTTGGAATAATGCAGAAGACTTTGGTTGTTCAATTCGACCAGCAAGCCTACAAAGAGATGCTCTCTGGGGGTAGTGGTAGTCCCTCAACTGCACCCAAGTCGAGAAAGATCCGCAAGACTTGGTTGCCCAAGCCTCGTTCCTCCAATCCCGAAATTGCTATCAACAAAGGAAGAGTATGTTGACTGCTGCCAATGAGGATTCCCTCGTTATGGACTATGTTTCTGTAAACCCCCTCACCCGAAATTAGGTTTACTTGGCTTATATAGTAGAATTAGGGCTAGTTTGAACCCAATTATAATTTAGAACATGGCATTTGATTTAACTGTACATTATTTTATCTTGTAGCACACCTTACCGTTGCCTCGATAATTGGAGCACCTCACTGGCCATTGTCTACCTACAAATTTTACAATCCTGTCCTAGACTTGACCACCATCTATTCTGACCTCTGTATAAATTATAATCATGCTTTCTGGTACGATATTTTAGTCGCACAATAAACGTCGCGGATATTATTTCTTAATTCTAAATAATCCTGACTTTGTACCCTTGTGCGTTCCAATCAAAATTGGAGACATAATCTTGACCGTTTTGTACAACCCAAATTTTATTAATATTCTATACTGTATCATCTACGCCCAGACTCTTCTGCCCGACCTAATTTTATTCCCAGGTACTTCTAATTAATTCCAGAATATCGTGCTCAGTAATTTTAATTAATTAAATCTAATTTCTGTCTTGGTGCAATTTTCTCGATTGTTGGGCACTTTTATGCAAAAACGTATCGAGGTGCCCCCACCATTAGATAATACGTAAAGAAACCCAATTTTTCCTTCACGTGGATTTTTCTGTAATTTTTCGGGATGTGCAATGCGCGCACATCGCCCCGTATATTAAATCTACCCTTGCATTTAATTAATGCAAAGTCTAGCCCTCCCAACATCCCCATGAGAGCCGAAGCCCAAGCCCAAGGAGCATTGACCCAGCCTAAATCCTAGGTCAAACCCAAGCCCAAATTTCTACATGTATAAATATACTTTTTCTAGTTTTCTCCACCAAAAATAAACCTAAATCCCAACCCTATTTTAGCCGACCCCATCCCCAACCACTGTTCACCCATCCCCTACCTCTGTCCGCCGTCGGAGCACTCGCCGGCGTAGCCGTCACCACCGTTGCTCAATGCCGCAGCCACCCTTCCTCTCTCCTCCTCCGCCTGAAGATCCACAGGAGCAGCACCAGGCCATCACCACCACCGCCAGCACTCGACTTCCTCTTTCTTCCCCATCGATCCCCCTACTTAGCCGGAATCTCCTCAAACTCCGTCAGCCGCCCTCTCCTCCCTTGTCGACCTCCCAGTCACCATCACCATCAACTTCCTCATCCCGAGCCACCCCGATCCGGCCAACGCAGAGCCACTCCCTCGACCTCCGAGCATCTCCCACCTCCTTCCTCTTCCCACCTCGTCGGAATCCCGCCAACAGCACCACCTCCACTCATTCTGTCACTACCACGTTCCGAAAACAGGGGTATTTTTGACTTTTTATAATATTTAATATTATAGTAGTTACAATTAAGTAATTGCATGATAAGTATTTAATTTAAATAATTATGTGATGTGTACTTAAATATATAATTATATACAGTGTTCATTTGTGTTTGAGCTAGTAGACTTGACCTAGAAGCCAGTATACGAACACCTGTCGGAATTATGGAATTTTGTATTTAATTATTTATTTAGAATTTAATTAGTGGAGATTGTAATTAATTACCGTATTTTATTTAATTATTGCGCATTGCCTTTGCTTCGATATTTGGAGCGCTACCCTGACTTTTGTCTTCCAACAAATTTCACAATCTTGTCCTAGACCTGCCCGCCTTCCATTCTGCTATTTTTTGTAACTCATAATTATGCTCTCTGTACCTTGTTTCTAGCCGCACAAAAATCATCGCGGACGTTATTTAATAAATCTCTATTTTCTATCGTTGTGCATTCCAATCGAAATTGGAGACAATCTTGACCTATTTTTCGTGCGGCCCAAATTAGGGTAATATTCTGTTCTGAGTCTTCTTCATTATTGGTATTGATGACCTGACCTGATTTTGGCCCCATGTCCCCCTAATTAATTTTAGAACACAGCTTACATTTTATTTCTAATTAAATTGAGGATAACATTTTGACTGATTTCATAAATCCTAATTTAATTCTAATACCCGATTAATTAAACCCGTGCCTAACGCACAACACCCTCTCACCATGAAAATTTTTAAACACATTTTTCTCCACAAATTTTGTGTCATTTTATGTGTTTGTGCAATTTTCCGAATTTAAGGGGCTAAGTTGCAATTATTCAATTGTATGTGTCATTACCCCATTGGCCAAGACAAATGGAAAGGTTATTTATTTGTGAACCAAATTGCATTTTTCCCCACTCTACTTTACATGAAAATAATTTCCTTCATGGACAATCCTAGCCACTCATTTGAAATTGGACTATCACCACCCTTCATCCACATCTCACCCCCTCCCTATTTAATGTCCTATCAAGCCCTAATCCCCAAAAATTTAACCTAGGGAAACACACCTCCCCAAGCCTCCAACGTAGGAGTTCTCCTTTCTTCTTCTCCTTCTTCCTTTCTTCTTCTCTTTCCTTTCTTCTTCTTCTTCTTCTTCTTCTTCTTCTTCTTCTTCTTTAATAAGTTTTTGAATTCAAATAGAAAAAGGGGGGGGAACTTGAATACTGTTCACCCATCCCCCCGGCCGAGCCTGCCCCCGGTCGGCCGACTGATCCCGACCTCCGGCCCTCATCCCGGCGGGCTGCTCCTCCCCCATTCCTCCCCGCTGCGAGCTCCTCTTTCTCCCTCCGCCTTGCTGCGACTGCTCCGGCGACCGAGCCCGAGTTCCTCTCCTCTCAACTCCCCTCCCCTGCTGTGTGCTCCGGCCCCCCTACACTCCGACCGGCGTCGAACTCCAGCCGACCCCGCTGCCAGTCCGGTCAGCCCCGACCCGAGAGCTGACCTCCTCCAGTCCCAACTCCGGTGGCCAATCGATCTTCACCACCACCATAATCTCCTCCCTCTGCCGGTTCTCCAAGCCACCACCACCAACAAGTCAGCCTCCGGCCATCCCCCTCCGGCCGGCAAGCCAGTCCCTCCCCACAGTGA
Organism: Iris macrosiphon; assembly: GCA_036927795.1. Taxonomy (NCBI): domain Eukaryota; kingdom Viridiplantae; phylum Streptophyta; class Magnoliopsida; order Asparagales; family Iridaceae; genus Iris; species Iris macrosiphon. The sequence continues at coordinate 33,397,490 of JAYESA010000006.1, forward strand.
GTCATCTCCCTCTTCCTTCTTCCTTCTTCTTTCTTCCTGTGTATATATTATTTAGTATAGGAATGCAATGTGTATACATATTTAGTATATGAATGCAATGTGTATATGTATTTGTATATATTAATGTGTAGGTATATGTGTATAGTATTATTTTAAATTAATGTTTAATAGTATATATAATATTGGTATACGTATAAATATATATTTCGTATATACTTAATATATATTTTAATTGTATGGGCATACATGTATATACGTATATATATTTAGTATATGTATGTAATCAATAATTGGTATATATGTATGTATTATTAAATGGTACATGTATATATTGTATATATATTTAATTTAGTAAATATATATATTTGGTATATAAATGCATATATATATATTAGTATATGTTAATTGATATATGTTTAATAAAAACATAAATTGGCATATATAAATAAATGTAGCATAATATATATTTTGGGTATATATATATATATATATATATATATATATATATATATATATATATATATATATATATATATATATATATATATATATATATATATATATATAAACATATTTTGGTATATATATATATATTCTTGTGTACATATAGGGTATGGGTATATTTTATTTAGTGTACATAAATGTATACTTATATATATTCTTAAATAATGGGTGATGTATATTTTCCACATAAATAAAATATATTTTCACTTATGTACATACAGTTATACCTATTTTGTATAATTTGGAATAACCATATATATATATATGTATTAATTTATTTATTGATAATATGGTTAATTGGTGAATCTACTAGGTGATCCTAGGTGACCAGTATCATACCTAGAGAAGTCCCGAACTCAGTGTTTTTAGACTGTGTTAGTGTAGCATCTGATGCAAATGTGGTTTTGCTTTGTGATATGTTTATAGGACTGTTGGTTTACCCAGGGGATACTCTAGAACAGGACATCAATAATTACCAGCTAAGGACCCAAGGCAAGTACATTCTCTGATAATTTCCAATTTTTGATAATTCCTATAAAGTTCAATAATCTAGAAATGTTACATCTGAATCCTTGACACTGTGCTACATGGACTAGTATAGCTTGGATCTGCAGTCATGAGATATTTCCTTGATTATCGTATTGACATTGTACACGACATGTATATTAGACATCGTACATGATAGATTGGACTTGCTCGTGTATCGTGACGTGTCATGGTTGGATCCACAGTACTAGTTGGGGGCGGGGAAGTAGTTAGTAAGAAATGTGATCATAACCTCTTATTGTAGTGTAGAACAATGTAAGTGTTAATCATGCTCTTCACCCATGATTAGCCAGGCCCTATAGCTATCGTACATGTTCCCAAGCCGATCATATTTCGAAACTACTATTTCAAACACTTAGAATAGATTACAGTTCCCTATTTAAATTATATACTACATCACCCGTATATGATACTGTTCCTTGTTCTTTTCATTTTTATACATGCACTGACTGTATCATATTGCCTATTGCCTGTCTCTTTATATTGTCTGTCTCTTTATTTTCTATTTGCATTTATTCACTGTCTTCTCAGTATCTAGCATCATCTGTTTATTGCTTTATAGTCCTTATCAATTATATGGAACTGTTATTTGAGATTTGTACTTTGCTCCTTCCTGACTGAAAACATTTTTCCAGACTATGCCTTAGAGGACCGCTGTCCAACACTTTGTGGACCATATGGTGAGTAGCTGCAGACTTGGTAGTTTAGTTGTGATTCCGGGAGGTCTAGCCGGAATCACTAATTCTTCTAGTTTTCTGATTAGTTCTTTTAGTAGACTATTTCGGTACCGGATTTGTCTCCGGCATTTTGATGAGACTTGGATAATTGTTGAGTTAGATTATTACTTCTTGACTTGTGTTGTATTTAATTTTTGTTCGCTATCTTATCGTGCTGTCATCCTGTGATTGAGTATGTATTCATTTTATTTGTGTCATCCGTGCCTCCTTATGGAGATTGGATGCTTGTGTGAGATTGGCTAGATAGTATCAAGACCTTGACAGCGTTCTACCGCCGATGCTGCGGCGTAGGCTGGACGTACCCACGCACTCGTGCCCCTAAACCGGATGCGGGTCGTGACACATTTTTAGTGGTGGCCCATGCAGGTCAGACTTCGCGAGTTGTGCGATGTCATAGTAGTGTGGCATCATTGTTATACTACTGCGTACCTGCGATAGGATCTAGGACATAGGATACTAGGACGAGAGCGGATACTCAATCACAATTCCTTGAGAGATTCCTGGGATGACCCCTGAGAAACTTGTTAAATTTTTCCAATTTAAAAATCATTCCATTGTTCCGTCCATTCTCACTTGTTGATTGTTGATTAGTTATTAAGTTAGGATTTTGGTTTCATAGTAGGGTTTGATTTCATATCAAGGTGAATTTGCAGACTGATTTATGTATTATTTGATGACACACGTCGATGAAGACAGTGAGAAAGATAACACTAGGGCTATTGGATTACTAGATATGGATTTAAATTATAATTTGAAGATTGAAAATGAATTGCAATTTTAAGAAGTCGAGATATTATGTTATTAAAATTTTGTTTTGAGGATTCAGATTCGATTCAATGAACCTAGACAAAACTGTAAGGATTTTTGGAAGTGATAAAATTTTCATTTCAGTATTTAAATAATTAACCTTGAGGAAAGTATATGCATTTTTACTTTAAAATTATTCGAGGAGTATTTTGAGGAATTTTATTTGAGGATAAAATCTTATAGTGGGAGAAATATATTAGTATATTAGTATATAAGATGCATGTGTAAGGATATGTTGGCTTGAGCATGATTGAGATTTCACTGCCAACTGGCTTAGGTGTTCATCTAGGATTGTATTGGAGAGAGAGCAGTACTTAGTATGGTGTGTTGCATTTGATATGCACTTGAGTGATAAGGATAACTAGTATCAGCGATTGCAGTAGGTAAGAAAGCTAGCAGTGAGTATGTTTCAAGTAGAACTGTGGTACCTAGGGGATAGAGGTATCAGACCATGGATGCATCATTGACCTGTGCAATCACAACTAGGATTTTTCTTTCAATCATTTATCTTGAATGTTGCTTCTTTAGAACTGTATTGTCCTTCCTTGACGATATCGCATTTTTGCCTAAATTGATTCTTTGGGATCTGTCTTCAGGATGTCGCCGCAGACACGGTCTATGAGAGCGGGAACATCTCTTTAGAGGGGTCTGCCACCTCTCCACCTAAGGGACAGACAGCAGTAGTTCCTCCTACATCTCCGATGCATGTAGGTGTATCTGCACTTAACGGGGATCCTCCTCCCCCACATGTTCAGAAGATCGCCGCAGTTATGACGGACAACCTTCCCCCTCCACTGACTCCGATTCCCGGAGGTTTGCCCATTGACGGGACGCAGATGTTTACCTTAATCCAGGGCATGGTAGATGCCCAGAGAGTGACGGCAGACGCTCAGCGAGTTTAAGCTGAGGCTCAGAGAGTGCAAGCAGAAGCGCACCAGGCACAAACCGAACTGATGAGAGAAAACATGGAGAATGCTCATCAAGTGACCCTCCAAGCTTTGGAGAGAGTAGCACAGTACCAGCAGTTTCCTGGCCAGCAGCAGAGATCAGGCACTATAGTGGACTTCAAAAGGATGATGCCTCGAGAGTTTAAAGGCACTGAAGGGATACTCTACGCTGACGACTGGCTAGAGGATATAGAGAGGAGCCTGCGATTGACCCAGATTCCGGAGAACTTACAGATAGAAGCCGCTGGCAGTCAGATGTTCGATATCGCACTCACGTGGTATCGCACGGAGCCGAGAATTACTGCGCCAGGACTTACTTGGGAGACCTTCAAAGAGCTCTTCAAGGAGAAGTTCTTTCCCGACGTGGCATTGGGAACCTTGGAAAGTCAGTTTCATGACCTGGTTCAAGGAAACATGTCAGTCGACGAGTACGCTGCAGAATTCTGTAGATTGAGCCGTTTTGCATCATCTATGATTCGGGACCCAGGAGATCGAGCCCGAAAATTTAGAAAGGGGCTGACGAGAGAGATTAGGTCGCGCAGTTCTGGTCGTCGTACCGCTACCTTTGAGGCTATCTTGATGGATGCTCAGATTGCAGAAGAGGATCTGGATCTCAGGCCTAAGAGGGGTCACAATACTTTTGGAGATACGAATGGTAGCACAGGACCAACCAAGCATCCCCGTATTCAGCACCAACAGCAATACCAAGTACCATTTTATATTCAGCAACAACCATGGACATTTCAGCATCCACCGCAGTACCTAGCACCAGTTCCTATCCAACAACATCCATGGGCGCATCAGTATCAACAACAGTACCAGGCACCAGTCCGTGTTCAGCAGAATCAGCAACAGCCTTCGAGAGAGACACGGCAGACTTGTCATTTCTGTAAGAAGCCAGGTCACCTTTGGGAGAGCTGTAGAACGAGGCTAGAACTTTGTTTGCACTACGGTGCTGCGGGATATCGAGTAAGGGATTGTCTTCTAGCCCCTTATCTTCCCGGCCAGCGCACAGCTTCAGATTATAGAGATCCAGTTAGGCTACCTGTGGAACCGTATATTGCTCAGCACCCGCAAAGGGAACCACCCCAGCAGGGCGGGGCATTGCGATGACGGTCGAGGAGACCGATACTACAGGTAATGTGTTAGCAGGCTCTGTTCTTTCCTTTCTTCTGTTCCTATCTACTTGATTGATTGATTGATTCCTTAGTACAAGTTGTATGCATGATTTCTTGTTATATTGTAGTTAGTAGTACCCCTGATACAGAGACTGCAATACCATGACAAAAGACACCATGACCGTTTATATTCCCCTTAGATTGCATATTGTATGATTATAGGAAAGATTTTTTAGATCAGAATTATTGGGGTTTGTCCATGACGAAGATTTCTGAAGGGGTTATGACTTGACAAGAGAGACAAGATGATTAAAATTCTAGGATAACCATTGATTTAAATAGAGGGTTAAGAAATTAACATTTCATAATTGGTGGTTTAATTAATTCCAGGAAGATTATGACATGATTAAATTGGTTATAAAAATTTGGAAATTTTGGGAGATTATCAATATATTTACTTGATTGCAAGTTATAAGTTTTAGAATTTTATATGGGATATTGCAATTAGAGAATCCTTAAGTATCGCATTGTTAAGTATTTTGAGGAAGAGAAAATCGAGAAATAAAATTTTGATGGATAAACGTTTAAATTCAAACTTTTTGGGACGAGATTATATTTTATATTTGTGCATTGATAAAAAACCAAATTTGAGGAGTAGATATTAAATTCTGAGTATTGAATTATTAACTAAAAACTTTCAGGAAATTGTTTGATAAAAATGGACTTTGATTCTATTTCGAGGATTTTTTCAGGAATGCAAATAATTTTAGAATTTTGAAATTGTGAAAAGACATTGTGGATTATAACTGATTTCGTGGTTGATGAATTTTAACTTTGAGGGAAAATAATAATGTGTATGAATAAACACTACTATGAGGATTTTAAATTTCGAGGACGAAATTCTTTTAAGGAGGGTAGACTTGTCACTACCACGTTCCGAAAACAGGGGTATTTTTGAATTTTTATAATATTTAATATTATAGTAGTTACAATTAAGTAATTGCATGATAAGTATTTAATTTAAATAATTATATGATGTGTACTTAAATATATAATTATATACAGTGTTCATTTGTGTTTGAGCTAGTAGACTTGACCTAGAAGCCAGTATACGAACACCTGTCGGAATTATAGAATTTTGTATTTAATTATTTATTTAGAATTTAATTAGTGGAGATTGTAATTAATTACCGTATTTTATTTAATTATTGCGCATTGCTTTTGCTTCGATATTTGGAGCGCTACCCTGACTTTTATCTTCCAATAAATTTTACAATCTTGCCCTAGACCTGCCTGCCTTCCATTCTGCTATTTTTTGCAACTCATAATTATGCTCTCTGTACCTTGTTTCTAGCCGCACAAAAATCATCGTGGACGTTATTTAATAAATCCCTATTTTGTATCGTTGTGCGTTCCAATCAAAATTGGAGACAATCTTGATCTATTTTTCGTGCGGCCCAAATTAGGATAATATTCTGTTCTGAGTCTTCTTCATTATTGGTATTGATGACCTGACCTAATTTTGGCCCCATGTCCCCCTAATTAATTTTAGAACACAGCTTGCATTTTATTTCTAATTAAATTGAGGATAACATTTTGACTGATTTCATAAATTCTAATTTAATTCTAATACCCGATTAATTAAACCCGTGCCTAACGCACAACACCCTCTCACCATGAAAATTTCTAAACACATTTTTCTCCACAAATTTTGTGTCATTTTATGTGTTTGTGCAATTTCCCGAATTTAAGGGGCTAAGTTGTAATTATTCAATTGTAGGTGTCATTACCCCATTGGCCAAGACAAATGGAAAGGTTATTTATTTGTGAACCAAATTGCATTTTTCCCCACTCTACTTTACATGAAAACAATTTCCTTCATGGACAATCCTAGCCACTCATTTGAAATTGGACTATCACTACCCTTCATCCACATCTCACCCCCTCCCTATTTAATGTCCTATCAAGCCCTAATCTCCAAAAATTTAACCTAGGGAAACACACCTCCCCAAGCCTCCAACGTAGGAGTTCTCCTTTCTTCTTCTCCTTCTTCCTTTCTTCTTCTCTTTCCTTTCTTCTTCTTCTTCTTCTTCTTTAATAAGTTTTTGAATTCAAATAGAAAAAGGGGGGGGGGAACTTGAATACTGTTCACCCATCCCCCCGGCCGAGCCTGCCCCCGGTCGGCCGACTGATCCCGACCTCCGGCCCTCATCCCGGCGGGCTGCTCCTCCCCCATTCCTCCCCGCTGCGAGCTCCTCTTTCTCCCTCCGCCTTGCCGCGACTGCTCCGGCGACCGAGCCCGAGTTCCTCTCCTCTCAACTCCCCTCCCCTGCTGTGTGCTCCGGCCCCCCTACACTCCGACCGGCGTCGAACTCCAGCCGACCCCGCTGCCAGTCCGGTCAGCCCCGACCCGAGAGCTGACCTCCTCCAGTCCCAACTCCGGTGGCCAATCGATCTTCACCACCACCATAATCTCCTCCCTCTGCCGGTTCTCCAAGCTACCACCACCAACAAGTCAGCCTCCGGCCATCCCCCTCCGGCCGGCAAGCCAGTCCCTCCCCACAGTGAGTCATCTCCCTCTTCCTTCTTCCTTCTTCTTTCTTCCTGTGTATATATTATTTAGTATAGGAATGCAATGTGTATACATATTTAGTATATGAATGCAATGTGTATATGTATTTGTATATATTAATGTGTAGGTATATGTGTATAGTATTATTTTAAATTAATGTTTAATAGTATATATAATATTGGTATACGTATAAATATATATTTCGTATATACTTAATATATATTTTAATTGTATGGGCATACATGTATATACGTATATATATTTAGTATATGTATGTAATCAATAATTGGTATATATGTATGTATTATTAAATGGTACATGTATATATTGTATATATATTTAATTTAGTAAATATATATATTTGGTATATAAATGCATATATATATATTAGTATATGTTAATTGATATATGTTTAATAAAAACATAAATTGGCATATATAAATAAATGTAGCATAATATATATTTTGGGTATATATATATATATATATATATATATATATATATATATATATATATATATATATATATATATATATATATATATATATATATATATATATAAACATATTTTGGTATATATATATATATTCTTGTGTACATATAGGGTATGGGTATATTTTATTTAGTGTACATAAATGTATACTTATATATATTCTTAAATAATGGGTGATGTATATTTTCCACATAAATAAAATATATTTTCACTTATGTACATACAGTTATACCTATTTTGTATAATTTGGAATAACCATATATATATGTATTAATTTATTTATTGATAATATGGTTAATTGGTGAATCTACTAGGTGATCCTAGGTGACCAGTATCATACCTAGAGAAGTCCCGAACTCAGTGTTTTTAGACTGTGTTAGTGTAGCATCTGATGCAAATGTGGTTTTACTTTGTGATATGTTTATAGGACTGTTGGTTTACCCAGGGGATACTCTGGAACAGGACATCAATAATTACCAGCTAAGGACCCAAGGCAAGTACATTCTCTGATAATTTCCAATTTTTGATAATTCCTATAAAGTTCAATAATCTAGAAATGTTACATCTGAATCTTTGACACTGTGCTACACGGACTAGTGTAGCTTGGATCTGCAGTCATGAGATATTACCTTGATTATCGTATTGACATTGTACACGACATGTATATTAGACATCGTACATGATAGATTGGACTTGCTCGTGTATCGTGACGTGTCATGGTTGGATCCACAGTACTAGTTGGGGGCGGGGAAGTAGTTAGTAAGAAATGTGATCATAACCTCTTATTGTAGTGTAGAACAATGTAAGTGTTAATCATGCTCTTCACCCATGATTAGCCAGGCCCTATAGCTATCGTACATGTTCCCAAGCCGATCACATTTCGAAACTACTATTTCAAACACTTAGAATAGATTACAGTTCCCTATTTTAAATTATATACTACATCACCCGTATATGATACTGTTCCTTGTTCTTTTCATTTTCATACATGCACTGACTGTATCATATTGCCTATTGCCTGTCTCTTTACATTGTCTGTCTCTTTATTTTCTATTTGCATTTATTCACTGTCTTCTCAGTATCTAGCATCATCTGTTTATTGCTTTATAGTCCTTATCAATTATATGGAACTGTTATTTGAGATTTGTACTTTGCTCCTTCCTGACTGGAAATATTTTTCCAGACTATGCCTTAGAGGACCGCTGTCCGACACTTTGTGGACCTTATGGTGAGTAGCTGCAGACTTGGTAGTTTAGTTATGATTTCGGGAGGTCTAGCCGGAATCACTAATTCTTCTAGTTTTCTGATTAGTTCTTTTAGTAGACTATTTCGGTACCGGATTTGTCTCCGGCATTTTGATGATACTTGGATAATTGTTGAGTTAGATTATTACTTCTTGACTTGTGTTGTATTTAATTTTTGTTCACTATCTTATCGTGCTGTCATCCTGTGATTGAGTATGTATTCATTTTATTTGTGTCATCCGTGCCTCCTTATGGAGATTGGATGCTTGTGTGAGATTGGCTAGATAGTATCAAGACCTTGACAGCGTTCTACCGCCGATGCTGCGGCGTAGGCTGGACGTACCCACGCACTCGTGCCCCTAAACCGGGTGCGTGTCGTGACACATTCCCTCGACTCGCCGCCACCACCCTCGTCTCTGACGCCGGGATCCTGCCACCACGCCACCATCAACACAACCACCATACATTATCACCACCACCACCATTCACCTGGCCCCTCCCTGCTCCCTGTCCTGCTCCTCCCTATTGCCGGACCTTCCCTCCCCTGGCCGGATATCCTCTCCCCCTGGCTGGACTCCGGTCAGCAGCCACCACCAGCATCATCATCATCCTACACATCATTATCTTCACCATGAAATCCTATCAACACTACCACCATCAACATAAACCTCATCACCCTCATCTACATCGTCGTCCTCGTCATCATCATCCTAGACACCATCGTTCACGCCATCGTCCCCGTCATCAATACCGACCCAAATTATCCTCTTCCTCGTCAGCACCACCATGTAATCATCATCTTATTTATATCACCATCATCATTAACCCCAACCCTAATAACTTGTTCATCATCCACGACCATTATCCCCCTTCCATATAGAGTCTCAGTAGTTGATGGGTGTGGTACTTACATTGTATTTATCTTGTTTATTCTATATTCTAGTTCGGTAGTGGATTTGTTTCCATCCGACTACCATCATTAGATACTTTACATTGAGATCTAGTTTCATAGATACTGGTCGTATATTCTAGTTCGCCAGGTGAATCACCCCATGTATGCTAATAAGAATATAACGCACCTAGCTAAGAGAATAATCCCAACTTGTATTGCTTGTGTTAGAACATGAAAATAAAATATTGCTTATAATCAGACCCTCGCATGCTACCTTTGCCTTGTGCAACGAGACCCCGCTATGCCTCGAGTAGAATTATATGTATATGCTCTTTCTAGTGCACTGTTCACTTGTTTATACTGTATGACCCTAGATCATGTCGCTCGGTAAGTCCCTTTACGGTTTCACTCATCGGCTTACCTTCGGGCCCGAGCCAACGTGATTACTTAAGTTCCTTATGAATGCATGATTGCCTGCTTATATGTTATCTTGTATTTGTTACCTCATTTTAATGCTTGTCGCATAAACTATGCCTTAACCGTGTTACACTGTGCATGTTATGCATTCATCTAGTTCTCTTCGGAAGACTATCTAATAGTCGTTCCGTGCAAAGAATGAACCTGGAAGTATCCGGGACCGTTAGGTCACCAAGGCAGACCCCGAACCAGGGAAACGCATCAAGGCAAGTGGAATCACTGATCGAGGATTATGTCAAGTTTACTTTGGAATGATAATCATATCAAGTTACCTCTAAACGAGAATCATGTCAAGCAAATCAAGAATCACATCTCGTGGAGCAAATTACTTATTTCAGAACAAGAATCATGGATTATCATGTCAAGATATGAAATTTGTAGACCCAAGGCATGCATGGTCACGGATAACTCGTGCACGAGGTAATAACATGGATTCCTCGGATGATCAGTGGGGCACTAGGATCGTACCATCCTAAGGGGAATATTGTATTGCGTGGCCAATCGACAGGATGCCCTCCAGTTGGGGTGCGCAATATATAGCGGCCGAACTCTCAGTAGGGCATCCTACCTACGAATAATCCGACTGACTCCATCAAAAGGTAGTTTCATAGGTTTTGTCGGGATGATGGCTAATGCCCAATGACTCTTTCGTTATGCCTCATCTCCATTCGAGACTATGCGACATCCTTCATGGCTATGCCAGTGACCTCATATTCATATAGATAAGTCATTCTCGCTTAGCGGCAATCCGCGTGCGAGCCATTGCATCGTATCCAAGATATCAGAATCACCTGAACATAATGAGTATAAGTCATCTATACAAATGGAGCAACCCGAGCGATCCATATAAACACTTAAACATCCATTGCAACACTTTTGGATGTCTTGTATACTCGTTCACCTGAAACATAGTCTCGCTCATAACACTTGTGTTTGCATATGCTATTGCCTATGAATGTTTATATACGCTCGTGCTTGAATTAACTTGGTTTGCCTTGGACAGGGAAGAAAAAATAATAAGTTCTCGCCGTGTTTCCTCTTATATCGTACGGCGCACTGCCACACGAGTTAGGCTATTCAATCATTGCCATGAAACTGATCATAAGGCAACTAGAAAGATAACATAATAGTTGGTGCATGGATCCTATTGAACGTGTTTGGATTTGTCGAGCGGGCGAGTAGCCTCCCCACCAGTGCATTCGTGTACTGATAACCCACCAGATTGCTTGCAGGGTGCAGGAGAACCTCGTTCGGTGTGTATGCCTCCTTTGTGCGTGCTAAGGCATGGAGTTTACTCTGAAGCCTTGGAGCATTGCATCCAAAACTGAAGCACATATACAACACATAATGTTAGAATATCACCTATACATTATTCTATAAATGTAGCCACTTGCCCACTTTTACTGTTTCAGAGAGAGCGGCTTGAGCGACTTGTAATCTCGGCTATACGCCGCTTGTAACACTTCTTCAATATCAATAAAGAGTTTATTTTACATCAACTTGAGTTATTCAATGCTTCCGCTTTTGTCGACTCAGTGAACTTGTTACCAAATCGCCTATGCGTTTATAATTTTGCTGTACTCGAACAATCTGTGCGACTCTGTGGCTTAGACCTCGTACGGCCATCCAATAAACTACGGCCTTGCACGGGCGCGGCTCATGCTCGTGCGGCATCACACCCAGATGGGCCAAAGCGATCGTCCCACAGGAGCGCTGGCGCGGTGATTCTCGCCGAACGGGGACGGCCGATTAGCCTGCAGGGGATCGGGGCATGACAGATTGGTATCAGAGCTTGGCTATATGCCTTTGGACTTTGTTTCGATTTTCTCAGTTTCGAAAGCTTGTTCGTGGGTTATGTGCACACTCTCTCTCAATGTCCCAAACAGAATATTCTAATAATAAGTCTAAATACTTTTAAAAGGTACATATGAATGATATGATTGCTTGTACGAAATTGTGATGCTAGGGCCTTTCTGCCAACCTGTGCTAGACCCTTCGGGATTAGACTCGTGCTAGAAACGTGACTTATGTGCAAACCTGAATTGCCAATACATGTTTACCCAGCTGGTTAGCGTGCGAATTCGAATATTGTCCGAACGGTTAGCTATGCACACAGCCTTTCGGCTAAGTTGTGTTGAGTATCGTGCGCCAAGATCCTCTGATGTAAGCTAAGTTGCAATAAGATTTGGATATCATTCAGGAATAAGACAAGTCAGACTTAGAATGCCAACCGATAGAAATATTCTCGGATTTATTGCTTAGACGAATATTGAGAATCGTATTTGGATTTTGAGAAATAGCTCAAACGGTACTTCATGTCGGAAGATACAAATCTTTTGAGGATTTAATTGGATTACTCAATTCTGAGTGGTGTATGGATCATTTATGTAAACCCCCTCGACCAAATCTGAGCTAATTAGAATTAAATTATGAGACTAGGATTAAATTGGATGTAATTAGATTTAATGTGCAGCAATATTATAACTTAATACACCTCATGGTTGCCTTGACGTTTGGAGCATTATACTAGTAGGTACCCCTAAACCAATTAAGTAATCATATCCTAGACACGCCAGACTATCCACTTGCACTTTGTGCAACTGTTAGGTCCTCAATTTTGTGCTTTAATCTAGATGCACAACAGTCGTTGCAAACACCTAAGTATTATTTCACTAAACCCAACTTTCTCATAATGCCTGATGAAATTGTTTGTAACCTAAATTAAATTGAGGCCAAGATCACCCCAAAAAAAGACATAACCAAGCCCTGTATACCGATCATGTGGACCAGACCCCACCTCAAGGAGCCCATACAAGCCCAAGGCCCGAGGCCAGGCCATAAACCCCCTATATAAATACCTTTTCCTCCTACTATTAAAACCCTAGCATCATCACCATCCTCTAAACCCTAGCCGAATCCCCTTGCCAAGACCCATCCCCGCTCAGCCCTCACCGGACCACCGCCTCCCAGCCATCTCCGGCACCACCAACCACCCCTCCAGGCCGTCGGAATACCACACCCATCCAGCCACCATCACCATCCCATTCAACCCAACAACCCGAGTTCCTTCCCTCCCCGACTTCCAAACCACCACACCCAAGCCCGCCTGACGCCGCCAGACACCGTCGTCCGACTCGCCGGACCCCCACTTCACCATCACCTCCGGCCGACCACTCATACCGACCGCCTCCACCCGTACCATCACCATCCCCGACTATCACAGCCACCATTAAACCCCACGGCCAATCCCGACTGTTCCCCACCACCCTCCAGCACCGTCAACCACCCCGAGAGGCCGACCCCGACCACCCAATGACCTGACCATCGTGCCCGATGCCGGCTCAGCCCGCTGCCGTCGCGCCAGGCTGCTGCAACCGTGGTTGTAGCCATCGCCGTTGCTGTACACCAGCGGGCCGGATCCATCCACACGACGACCGGAGTCCATCCTACGTCGGAGAAGACAGTCGACCCGCGAGCGGACCCCTTCGCTCGGTCGATCAGGTACTCGTTCGTTGAACCCTTCTCTCTTGTGTCCTATTACTTCTCCTTCGTGTCGCCGTGTCGAGTATGAACACGTATTAATAGCTTTTAACCTAGTTAGTATTTTATGCATGGAAGTTGATTTTAATTAGATATTAATTAATAAATAATTATTCTAAATTAATGACCAATTATCAGGGACAAGTAATTCACTTGAAATACCTGGATTTAAACCTAGTATGTTTGAACATGGAAAATAGAGACGTGTCCGCACAGAACAGAAATTATGGTCAACCCGTAACTAGATAAATTATTGCCTCGAGACACAGGTTAACCGAAGATAGAACACGGGTACACCCTAGCTACATGCACACATGACGCTATATTCAAGCAACAGCGAACTCGCGACAGTATTCAAGTATAGCGTCTTAGTCATAGGTATTTAATGCGTAGTGTCTGATGTCTGTATTATTGTGTTATATTGTATGTCTAGGGTCTTTGGATCATCCAGGAGACGCTACGGGAGCTGGATTTTAGCATTCACATCTTGAGGACTCAGGCAAGATACCTTGCCATATTTAGTGTCTAATTTAAATTATGTATTTGTTGTATTGTATGCTTATTGTTTTGTTTTATACAACTGTGCGCGTCTGAGATTGTCTCGGGTGCTGTCGACGGACACGTCGATGATTTAGTATCCTTGACCTAGTCACTAGTAGACTCACCCCATTGGATGATACCCTGTTATCTTCCTAGACCTGACACGCTTACACGTTTCACAGTGATCAATGCATATTGGGATGTGGGTCCGCGTGCTCGACTAGCTATCGGCGCGTGTGACATGAATCACGGTTAGTAAGTAATTCAAGATTATTTCAGTATAGAGACTTGGCATTTTGATACGGAGTATGCACGTCGAGCATTCGACTTGGATATACATTGGGCGGGGAGGACGACTAGTAGGCATATGGGACACCCCACTCATTTACACTGATACTGCACTCAACGGAGTGATACGGACGTATTTATATATTACTGATACCACGTTCTGTAGAGTGTTGTACGTTACTTTGTGATATTGCAGATACCACACTCTATAGAATGTCGGACGTTATTGTATTCCTCTGCCCATGTTATAGGGGGCATGTGTGGCATATACTAGTCGGTTGTCACGACTGGTAAATTACGTCAGCATATGTCTAGCCTACACCTTCCCATATACTCACAGTTGTCCTCATATTGCATTCACTTAGATGGTTAGCACACCCTTTATTATATTTATTTTATTCAGTATTTATATATGGCATACTTTTATGTATCTTGTTACGTCCCTCTGAGGACCTGGAACCTTTCCAGATTTGGACGAGGCTTACTACCCCATAGTATACGGTCCAGGACAGGAGACAAGATTCACTACAGCTGAGGAGTTAGAGGTACAGTCGTCAGAGTTTTCGTGATCAGTTGGTAGGCCTTCTGCCTAGATTTGGTGCATCATTATCTAGTCAGCCGATGCCCTAGTCATTATCTTTTATCTATCATTCCAGTACTTTATTTTGTCATAGTAGTGGATTTGTTCCCACCTGACATCTTGGGTTATACTATGATATTTCAGACTGGTGTTTATCTTCCAGCAGTTTATTTAGTACTTCTTGCTCTTTTATTGTAGATGAGATTAGATTACCTGTTATTGACTGATATTGGACATGTTAGTATTTTAGGACAGTGTAGCACTCTTCGTAGATCCATTAAATTGGGATATCCTCGAAGATGTGACAGCTGGCTATTGCCACGTGGCCTGGTTCTATGTATTTTGGGACTAGGGCGTGATAATTTAGGAATGTCCAAACGGATTCATAGGTCTCGTGCGATAGTCGAATTGAACGAATTGAGGAATGTCTCGAATAAATAATAAAGCTTATTTCGAATCAGGATTTGTGGAAATGGAAATCAATATCTTGGTTAAGAAAAACTTGTTGGAAACTTGGAGGATTGTACGAGCGATTTTGGATTGAAACAAGCGAATTGAACTTGAATACAACATCGCTCGAATAGAAGTTAGCTGGAAATAAATATCTTGATTCGATGAAAGAGATGAACGATAATAAATTTGGTTTGGAGTTTGAAAGAATGATCTTAAAATCTAGTTCAAAATGATAATATTCGAAATCAGTCCCAACGAAAACGATTATCCTGTAGGAGAGCCGGCATGGTGATTTCATGTACGGTAGGGATGATCGAACTCACGGGAGCATGTTTGGCGATTATTCCAAACGAACTCGATGAATAGAACATAATAAAAGATGAAATAGACTTTAGGTGTGAATATTTGAAACTGGTTTCTTAAGAAAAAATAGAAGTAGACTATGGATTTACCGAACAGTAACATTAAAGTTAGATGATTTTAGTAGATGAATTATAATCACTGCATAAATGGACTTAACCCGATGGATTATATATATAACTTGAATGGAGCAAAGAGAAATGATAAGGTGTCTTGATCGTTTCGAAGAAAATATAACATTCAAACATTCTTGTCTTATGCGAGCGAAACTCTATGCTCGTACATGTGTTACGTCCGGATTAGGACGATTATCCAGCGAGAGCATTGACGTGGTGATCTTACGTCCAACGAGGGTGATCAAACTTGTGGAAGACCAGAGCATGACAACTTATGGATCATCTTGACTTTTGGTTCGACACGATAAAGACAAAATTGGGAATGCAAGTGATCGAAAATGTTTCATGGATAAGTTAGCATAGAACCTGGAATAAATCATGCTTGATGGTTTTGTGAACGAATACGTGAATCAGGTTGGACGACCTGGATTATAATCTAAGGTTTAGAATCGAATCTTAGCTTGGTGGACTAGACTTAGAATGGATAGGGATTCTATCAAAACATGTTTGGAGAGATAGACTATGCAAATTACTAGGCTTGTCCTGCAACTTGGATATACTATGGATTCTACTGAATGGACTCGTCCTCCGTGCAAGCGAACGTGTTATTGAGAGTAGGAAAATCTATGCTCGATGTTTAGAAATCTGAGTGAAACGAGCTTGGATAGAATATCCCGTACAAAATGAACAATGGTTTGACCCTAGGAATTGGGGTGAGCATCGTACGACGAATTTGCACGATGTATCATGTGCTTGAACTTATACCTATGACCTTATGAGCTGACCTAGCGATTAGGCAGATGACCCTGTGCTGAGTGAATGAACCTGTGTTACCGACTTTAGCATATTGCTTGAACAAACCACAGAATTGGGGGAGCAAGACTTAGGGTTAGACTTGGGGACAATAACGTGTGCTATGTTTGACCCGAACGGATGAATGATAGTCGAAAAACCGAATAGATCATGCTTAATGGTAGTGCAAATCTTGAATTGAGTTGGAATGGAAAATGATATAGAATTATTTGACCCTGTCGGAGTACCCTTGTGATTCATAAAAACGAGAACCCTTGAGATTTTGCAAGTAGCTTGTCGGATTTCACTATCTCTAAGTTTGGTTGAATGCATATGTTTGAGGGATACCTTGAACGTGTACACGATCCAAGACTTAAGAAATGTGAAACTCGAGTGCAAAGACTTCGCTATCGCTAAGTTGGTTGACATGCATGTGCTTGAAGCGCTTCGAATATGTGCACGATCCAGACTCGTGATATGCTAATCTTGATGCTAGTGCAAGTGAATATCTACATGAACAAATATAACGACTTGTATAAGTTGCCTCAGCCTTAGATCGTTAATCAAGATCGATTGAAATGTACCCTGCGTTAAGCAACATGTCCCGTGCTAAGGCATAAATGAGACTAACTCAGCATATACGCAACACGACGTAAGGATCGAGTAGGAGATTGTGAACAAAAATTGGATTTAGTGGTACCAATTGCTACGCTTTGGATAGACTCGATAGTGCGATAGAACAGCCTGCGCTCAGGAAGTCTCAGGATGAGATTTTTTCTGAGTATTGTATGATGTAACGACCTGTTTTGCTCGAGCGGACTGCCGATACAAACGGTAAATAGTGCAACGTCCCAACCACTTTGCTTCAGCCAGAATACTCGTTTGAGGCAAAGGATATCCAGACTTGTCCCTTTAGGAGTTTCGGCTTAGGCTTTCAGAGGCTCGCTCGGAGTATCGCTCGACCGAGGTAAATTACCGCTAAGGTGGGTGGCTACGATAAACTTGTCTTTGCTTAGCCAGCATACTTAAAATATGGATGTTTCATGCTAGTCGCTAGGTGAATCACCCCTTGCATGCTAATAACAATACAACGCACCTAGCTAAGGGAATAATCCCAACTTGTATTGCTTGTATTAGAACATGGAAATGAAACATTGCTTATAATCAGACCATCGCATGCTACCTTTGCCTTGTGCAACGAGACCCCGCTATGCCTCAAGTAGAACAATATGTATATGCTCTTCCTAGTGCACTATTCACTTTTTTATACTGCACGACCCTAGATCATGTCGCTCGGTAAGTTCCTGTACGGTTTCACTCCTCGGCTTACCTTCGGGCCCGAGCCAACATGATTACTTAAGTTTCTTACGTTCCTTATGAATGCATACTTGTCTGCTTATATGTTATCTTGTATTCGTTACCTCATTTCAATGCTTGTCGCATAAACTATGCCTCAACTGTGTAACACTGTGCATGTCATGCATTCATCTAGTTCTCCTCGGAAGACTATCTAATAGTCGTTCCGTGCAAAAAATGAACCTGAAAGTATCCGGGATTGTTAGGTCACCAAGGCAGACCCCGAACCAGGGGAACGCATCAAGGCAAGTGGAATCCCTGATCGAGGATTATGTCAAGTTTACATTGGAATAATAGTCATATCAAGTTACCTCTAAACGAGAATCATGTCAAGCAAATCAAGAATCACAGCTCGTGGAGCAAATTACTCGTTTCAGAACAAGAATCATGGATTATCATGTCAAAATATGAAATTGGTAGACCCAAGGCTTGCATGGTCACGGACAACTCGTGCACGAGGTAATAACATGGATTCCTCGGACGATCACCGGGGCACTGGGATCGTACTGTCCTAGGGGGAATATGGTATTGTGTAGCCAATCGGCAGGATGCCCTCCGGTTGGGGTACACAATATACAGCGGCTGGACTCTTAGTAGGGCATCCTACCTACAAATAATCCGACTGACTCCATCAAAAGGTAGTCTCACATATTTGGTCGGGATGATGGCTAACGCCCAATGACCCTTTCGTTATGCCTCATCTTTGTCCGAGACTATGCGACGTCCTTCATGGCTATGCCAGTGACCTCATGTTCATATAGATAAGTCATCCTTGCTTAGCGGCAATCCGTGTGCGAGCTATTGCATCGCATCCAAGACATCAGAATCACCTGAACGAAATGAGTATAAGTCATCTATACAAATGGCGCAACCTGAGCAATCCATAGAAACACTTATACATCTATTGCAACACTTTTGGATGTCATGTATACTCGTTCACCCGAAACATAGTCTCGCTCATAACACTTGTGTTTGCATGTGCTATTGCCTATGAATTTTATATATGCTCATGCTTGAATTAACTTGGTTTACCTTAGAGAGGGAAGGACAAATGGTAAGTTGGTAAGTCTCACCGTGTTTTCTCTTATATCACACGGTGTACTGCCACACGAGTTAGGCTATTCAATCATTGCCATGAAACTGATCCTAAGGCAACTAGAAAGACAACATAATAGTTGGTACACGGAACCTATTGAACGTGTTTGGATTTGTCGAGCGGGCGAGTAGCCTCCCCACTAGTGCATTCGTGTACTGATAACCCACCAGATTGCTTGCAGGGTACGGGAGAACCTCGTTCGGTACGGATGCCTCATTCGTGCATGCTAAGGCATGGAGTTCACTCTGAAGCCTTGGAGCTTTGCGTCCGAAACTGAAGCACATATACAAGACATAATATTAGAATATCGTATATACATTATTCCACAAATATAGACACTTGGCACTCTTTTACTGTTTCAGAGAGAGAGGCTTGAGCGACTTGTAATCTCGGTTATACGCCGTTTGTAACACTTGTTCAATATCAATAAAGAGTTTTTTTACTTCAACTTGAGTTATTCAATGCTTCTGCTATTGTCGACTCAGTGAACTTGTTACCAAATTACCTATGCGTTTATAATTCTGCTGTAATCGGACAATCTGTGCGACTCTGTGGCTTTAAAAAAACCCTGATTTTTTTATTTTTTAAAAACAATTTTACACAATTTTCTGTAATTTTTTGAGATTTAAAACTAAGGTATTTTGTGATTAAATGATTTTAAAAGATATTAATTAATATTAAAATATTATAAAAATAATATTTCTGTATAAAATGGAAAACTGGACATAGGGTAATTTTCTGTGAATTTATTGGACTCCGGAAACATTTTTAAAGCCCTAAAAAACTAATGTATATTTAAACCTAATTAAACCCTGAACCTGAACCCAGTTTATTCTTAAATAAACCAAACCAACCCGTACCCAGACCCAGTTCAACTGAACTGAACCCAACCTTAGTGGGTCGGATCTAAAACCGACCCGAAACTCGAATACCCGAAACCCGCCCCACCTCCTAGCGGATCGGGCCGGATTCATATTGAACTCGACCCAGACCCGAAACCCTAACCGAAACCCTAATCCTAATCTACACCAGAAACACTGTTCCGGTCTCCTATAAATCTCTCGATTCCCACGCCCAGCCGCCAGATCACCCTATCTCTCTCCTCTCTCCGCCGCCCGCAGCTCCGCTCCGGTCACCCTCAGTCTTCCCCGACCATCTCCTCCGCCCTAGCCCAGCCCAGCACCACCTTTCCTCCTTTTTCTCCTTCCCCGACTCCACTTCCACGCCTCACCAGAACCCTAGCCATCTCTCGTCTCCTCCGCCCGGACACACCCCGCAGCCCCTTCGTCCCCGACGACTCTCCCGTCCTCCACCATAACCACTCGACCCATAGCCCTCACCCTCGCCGTCCTCCACCTAGCCCCGACCCGCAGCGGCTAGACGGAACCCTAACTTCCCTCCTCCTTCCTCCTTCTTCCTCTCCCCGCTCCACCATCTCCTCCCCTCGACCCGCCGCTCGACCTAGCCACCGCCTCCCATTCTCCTCCAAATCCAGCCCAGAACTCGACGACGAACCCTGCAGCAGCCCCTCATCCCCGGCCGCCCAGCACCACCACCAACCTCGACGATCCTCCACCCCGAGCAGCCCTCCTCCGGCGAAGTCTCCTGAACCCTAACCCTATATCGAACATAGCAGCACAACAACCGGACACCGTGTCGATGTGTCGCGTTGACTCACCGACACGAGAATTCGGTCTTCACGGAGCCCTATTCAGGTAACCTATTCTCTCTCATCGTTGCCCCGTTTTCCGTTCTGTCAGTTGTGACGCATAGGCTGTGTAACCCTCTCGATGCCCGTATAACCCGCTCGGTGCATCGCGTCCTGTGGCGATCGCGAACCGCGATCCAAAAACAGGAAAATCAATATCCCGTTTTCACCCGGAACTGAGTATGCTCTGCCAAACGGGACGACTTGGTCGCGTGCGGTCATCACTGAAATGTGCGCGCCGTCGATACGGATGTGCAGAATTTCACAGAAGTTGATTTGGATGTGCGTGCACACCGGAATCAACGCGTATCCGCCTATTCTGGAATACGTTGTAACTTTGTGTACACACGTCGGATCGAAACGAAACTTGCGCCATCGGACTCGCAGTAATACGCTGGTCCTGTGACCCAAGTTTGGTTCGATTCTGAGAACGTTGACAAAATCGCGTATCGTGGGCCCGCGGCTCCACTTGACGTGCGATTTTGTGATCGCTCTTCGAAATCCAGTTCTGGAAGTTTCGTTGGGTTCGTATCATCGTTCTGGACTGGTTGACACTAAGTTTGATGAATTTGGAGACCTTTGACCCTGACATATTTTCGATGCGAAGCAGCCCACATGTGGACCCCGCTTTGACCAGAAACTGTCATTTTTGCCCCTGTGTCCAAATTGGACTCAGGGACAGACGTTTCTAGCTATTTGATATATTCTGAGCCTGTTGGTGATATTTATTTCAGCTTTTGGAGGAGTACCTACAGGATCCACTGATACAGGGACAGCTGTTGGTATTCAAACCCCAGGCAAGTGTACCTTGCCAATATTGCAGTTCTTGTTACTTATCTCCTTGACTTATATATATATATATTTTTATGCATGCTTGACCTAGGACCGTGTGACTTACTTAGCATCCGATTAATAATCAGGTACCAACCCCGTATGCGGAGTTGTGTAACGTCACTTAGAAATGGATATCGTGACCCTTTACATTCTCGTACTTGTCTTATCAAGTACATCATAGCCCAGGACACTTGATACTATTCATGAGACAGAATCTTCCTGAGATATTCATGGTAATTCTGTATAGGATACAGGTTATATGACATAGACATTATATTCTTAGATCTTATTATGACTTGTTGTATTAGTTTTGATCTTGCGTATCATAGACATGAGACGTATGATTACATTGGGTGGGGAGAGACACACAGGCTACAGGCTGATTTCATATATATAACACATAGTAAACACATAGTAAATACATAGTAAAACACATAGTAAACTCTGCTACAGGCTCCCAGACACAGAGCTTGTAGTGGTCTCAGCCTGAGTTTAGTGATGCTCTCAAATTGTATTTCACATAGATGGTTATATAGTTTACCCTATTTATTTCATTTATTGCTGCATTGTATTTATTTTAGCTTATATTATCTGTACCTTGCTATATCCCCTGAGGACCTGGATCCAGATTATGTCCCCAGGATTAGCAGACGAGATCTATCCCGAGGTATACGGAGTAGGAGCATTATCAGGAGCAGGCACAGCAACAGGCACTGGAGCAGTACCAGATCCAGTAGACGAGTGATCACCGAGGGTATCTTCTAAGTATATACTGTTTCCATACTTAGTATTTGCTGTGGTTATCTTTATTCTTGTATCTTGATACCTGTATCAGACTCATTATCGGGTTATTACCCGAGTTTATATTTTATTGAGATTGATCTTGCTTTATGATTCTGATATTATTGTATTCAGTTCTGTGGATGAGATTAGTATATCTAGACCCTTATTGTTGTATTACAGCTTAAGTATGCCCCAATGGACCCATTAAATTGGATTTGTCCATCGGTGTGTGCTGCTGGCCATTGACACGTGTCTAGTCCCTCGATATTTTGGGACTGGGGCGTGACAGGCTTAGACCTCTTACCTCCAGCCAATGAACCACGGCCTTACACGGGCGCGGCATCACGCCCAGATGGGCCGAAGCGATCATACCGTGGGAGAGCTAGCGCGATGATTCTCGCTGAGCGGGGACGAACGATTAGCCTACGGAAGATCGAGGCGTGACACTATCGGACAACTGTACCGACTCCTACTGGTAGCACACCATATTCTCTAGTCTATAGGTGCGAAGTAGTTCTTCCTCTCAAAATCTAAATCCATTCCCTCATGATAGCTCTCTTTAACGAGCTAACCGTCTAAAATAATGATCGCTTACGATTTCAGGAGTTGGAAGCATTGGATAAAAAGCGCTAACAAGTTCAATATTGCATTGAGCTTTACCAAGCACGTATCTCCATAACCTTTAACAGAAAGTTCAAAGAAAAAATATTTCAAATCGACGATCTTGTTCTGACGGTCAGGAGACCAATGATCATGACACACAAAAGCAAACAAAAATTCCAAGCCAAATGGAAAGGTCCGTTCGTAGTAAAATCTGTATATTCCAATGGTGCATACCGGCTGGCAAACCCAACGAAGATTTGCTGATGATGCTTATCAATGACAAATTCCTTAAAAAGTACTATGTCTAGACCAAGCTTGTACTTTTCATCCACAACAAGTCATTTGTAAATACACGGTGTTTATATTTATTGCATTCTTTTTCCAACAATGTAAATGTACAGCGTGACATTTATTCTCCAGTAATGTAAATTATAAAATCTACTACCCGTATCCAAGAAGTTTTGCATACGTTATGGGTAATATGTCCACCTTAAAGTTTCTCTTTCACAGTTAAGTTAGAGAAATGTCCCAACATTCCTGCCCCATAATTTTATGTAATATTTTCTCATCTCGAACTATTACTTGTATTCAAAGGGTGTCACGTCCCAGTCCCAAAATACGTAGGACTAGGACACGTAAGCATGCCAGCCGCATGGATATGGCAACTCTAATATATGGAAACCATAGCACATGCGTACGCTGTAATATGAATAGCAATTCACCAGTGGTATAAACTATCATAAATCACAGGGTATAATCTAAGCTCATCCACAGAAATCAAATAAATAAATGACCAGTATCTATGAAACTAGATCTCAATATAAAGTATCTAATGATGGTAGTCGGATGGAAACAAATCCACTACCGAACTAGAATATAGAATAAACAAGATAAATACAATGTAAGTACCACACCCATCAACCTAGGCATCTATTTTCGCCTAGGTTTATGCATTGTTCGAGGTAAACTAATGTACAGATATGGAAGGGGGATAGGTCATAAACGTACCGGTGAAGACGGGGTCGAGTTTGGTCGAGCGAGGGCGCGGGAAACTACACTGGAAGTTGGGTTTACTGCAGTCAAATTCTGCGGTGTTCTCGCGCGATCGCGGACGCGAGCGGCCTGCCGGCGGTCGCTGCGCGGTGCTCCGACGGCGGATTCCCAGGGTGGCGTGGGGTTTTGAAGATGGTTTAAAGATTTAGTGTTAGGGCTTTATGAGAAAGTTGATATATATAGAGAGGAGCGGATGGAGGTTGAATTTGTTCGCGCGGGGGGGGGGATCTCGGCTACAGCTACTGCTGCTAGGTTTCTTCTTATGGGTTTTTGGGTTTTAAGTCATAACGGATTAAGGGGCTATTGGGTTAGGGTTTAAGGTTTGGGTTTTAACCATTTTCTAATTCTTTTTTTTTCCTTTTTCTTTCTTTATCTTTTATTCTTTCTTTTTTTTCATTTCTAATTCTTGATTTAATAAACTCTATGTATATATATATATATATATATATATATATATATATATATATATATATATATATATACATACATATAAAATTTTAAAAATTATTTTATTGCATACAATAATCTATCAGCTGTCCACCGGGTCTCCTACATGAAAATAATTAGGGAAAATTACGGTTGCTCCCTAAAACCTCTAAATGCACAATTACCTAAAAATAAAATTCCATAAATTCTATTTCTTCTATTTAGCTAATAATTACTATAAATTAATTAAATAATTAATTAAATAATTAATATGATTTTTAAAATTAGGGGTTTTACAAAGAGTCTTGAATACGTTATAAGTAATGGGTTCTCAAAATTCTCTAGTAAAGTAAAATATGTTAAAGATGAACAATCATGTCCATATCACCTCTGCATTATTTTTCCTCACGGAGTTGTCATCTATCACGTTCATATTATCTCTGATAGCATTTCACCTTCAAACTTGTTACATGTACTTAGTATAGGTACGCCATGGGTATCGAGTCCACCAAAGTTACCCCCACAAGTATACACTTTGTCACGTCTATATTACCTCTGAGCAGATATATTCAATAGGGGCCCCGATATGAAAATACATCACGTCCATATTACCTCTGATAGTGTTATTCATTTTAACTTATTATATGTATCTAATATTAGATGCGCAATGGATAATAAGTCTACAAAATTATTCTAAATAAAATTATTTCAATACTAATGACATTTTTTACGACATCATTCAAATAATAGATATGCTTAGGAAAATACTTTTTGTCAAATCTTCCTAAGCCAAGTTGTCGGCCCTAGTCCGATTCATATGGTTTTCTCTTTTTGCTATCCGGTCAGCACTTTTCAATTGATCTCAACATAGTCGCATCTACCCTTACGTAATCTAAAGGTTGTTTGGGAAATTTTTCTTTTTATACATATAAAACAGAAATGATACAAATTTCTTTATTGATAAAAAGTAAGAAAAAAGGACAACAATACAAATTATAGGGGGAAGAGGAATCAGAGTCCTCTGAATCACTATTATTTACAAAAGTTCCAAGATCCTGCAGGATACGGACACCCGAAGATGTGAATAAATGACGAAAGGCGTCTATTCTTGCATGCTCCTCTCATCTATCCAAGTCAGCAGGAGACGCACGGGGAACATTGACTTCAATCTAGGGCTGAATAAGCTCATCCAAAGAATAACCGGCGAGGCTCAGGAAAAGCTCTGTCTTGCGCAACTGTGTAGGGGACACTTCTTTCTTTTCCTCAGCATAGGGCAGCGCATGAGTGATAAGAGACTGACCGGAGTTAGTTTTGGTCATCGAGGAAGTAAGTTCCTCATCTGCTTCTCTTTTTCTCTTCTTGGAAATATCTTGGGAGTCCATTGAGCGAAGGCAAGTTAGTTTGGGGGTGGGGTTGAAAAGTGAATCCACAACTCCAGTATTAATAAGAAAAAGATGATGGTTGGAATTGCCATACTTGATTCATAAATGAAGGGAGGTGACGGTTCATTTTCCCAAAGAGATGAATGAAAAGTTGAGCACATAATCCCAAGAGATATTCGGCTGTGGAGATTCTGTGCATTTTTTCAATGGGTTTTACATGCATGCGTGACAGAGGAGGCGGTATAGTGTGCACAATATCCAGTCTTCCCCAATGCACACTTAATTCCATGAAGCAAAGTGGAAACTAATATCTCATAAAATAGCAAAAGTCATAAGTCAGCAATACGCAGACAACAAAACAGAATTAAGACAAGATTTTATCGGTATTCAAATCATGATTACATATAATGGGGATCTATCACAGAACCATCCCCATCTCTTCACTCCTCAGTGCAAACCTTAATACATGGAAAATAATCCATATTGATGGATAGCAAGGAAGGTTGCAACACAGAGCTAGGCCTACATAAATTTGTTCAAAATATGCATGAGCCCCCTATGCGATGAGGATGCATCGCTGCTAGAAGTCCCGGTTGGAATTCCAATCCCAACCTTGTAATCGATACAGTGGACACGTTAAAGGAGTGATCCCAACGAGCTGGGTCTGAAGACAGCTAAGGTCTTCAAGGTACTATGTATGTTCAGCACAAACAACAAGATGTATAATATTCTTCTATGCTCTATCGTGAAAGAAGCGGGCCAGTATGCTCTCTGCACGGAAGAAAACATGTTATTTTCAAAAGGTTGTTATATGCCCATAAACTACAATTTTCAGCGGAGGAGACTAAAATATACACATACTTCTCATCCTGAAAGAGAAAAAGTATGCCAAATTCCCCAAACCTCCAGGACTTACAAAAATGCGCTTGATGGCTATTTCACTCTGAAAGAGAAAAGTACGTCGGGAAGTGGATTCCGCTATGAAAGAAAGAAACATGCGCGTGAATCATGTCCGTACTCATAAAATTCCTTATATTTTTTATATTTTTCTATTTGTTTACAGTATACATAAAATCCAATAGAGGACAAAAAAGGAGAGGTCGGCAACAATGATCTCCGCATGAAGTATCTCACCCATCATCGGGAAGCGTCTCCACTTACAACCACTTGGAAGCCAACATAACCTATCGTGCCATGCCGCTATGGTCGTCCTTTTAGTCTTGCACCGAAAGACAACCATGTGTAGTCTCACAGCAAAAAAAAGTTGAAGAGGGATGATAGGATTCTGCCCCTATTTATAGAGAGGAAGATAATGTTCCAAATTCTGAAACAACCCTCAAAAATTGCTCCTATAAAGACGTATGTATTGTCTTGAAGACCGCATCAAAGCAAAGACTCGATCAAAATTTAACAGATGGACAAACTATGTGTATTCACTTCAACGGTCAGTTGATATTCAACCCAAAAATGCGCACACAAATATCTCAACTATTTTCTATGCTTCTAATTCAAAGTATTTCGAATTCATCTTTGAAAACTTCGAAAACTTTGAAGGGGGTCTTGTAGAAGCATAAAAATTACACCTCTAGATACAAGAGAGATGGCGTACTTTCTAATAAAACAAGTTCAGCAAGAGAGAGGTGTACTTCCTTATAAAATAAGCTCACTAGAGGGGTGGCACACTTTCTTAAAGAATAGAGCGGAGGCGCACTTTCTAGTTATTTAGCCCATTCCTCATATACGGGCGAACAATCTTCTTATCTCCCCCTACATTTAATACAATGAACCTGACAAATGACAGACACAACATTCAAAGAGATTAAATCATTAATCCAGAAGTTCTCTGGCATGCAGATCCAGGTTGTCGTTTAATGGCCAATGTGCTAAACTCTATCATAGTGCGCCAGTGTGCTAAAATCTATCAGAGTGCACCAGTGTGCTAAATTCTATTAGAGTACGTCAGTGTGCTAAACTATATCAGACTACGCTAGTGTGCTAAACTCTATCAGAATACGCCAACATGGCTACTATCCTCAAATGTTAAAAAAGTGCGCTAGTGCTTGCTGAACTCCTTCAATAGTGCGCATATGATCCTAACTGACAGTGAGTGGTTAAGATTATGTTTCTCTAATGCCATGACCCTCACAAGATGTATACATACAGTTGCTGCCATTACTCGAGCTTCTCTCGTATAGGGAGCCATGTGTCGAGCTGACAGCAAATTGTGCACCCACTCAGCAAAATATAGATTGTGAATTCTTAAAAGTGCGCGCACAAAATAGCAAATTCGGTACTAATTACTTACCTTATGCACCTAGCTTCTAATAACCATTTCAGTATTGAACGATTATAAATATGAGACCAGTGATGTCTCACACACACGAATGGACAAGGACGGATAGAGAGAGAAAGACAAGCTCTACGTGCTAGTACTGCCTAAGCTTTCTTGTTGCCGACTTCTCTAAGTGTCCAAGTTCAAGTTCTTGCATTTCTTTCTTTGTGTCGAGTGGTCCAATGAGTAAAGTGATAGAATGCAGATCAGATCTACATAGCTATACTTTTTTGGAATTCTTGTACTCGAGATTCTTGTATAGGATTTATTGTACTTTTTTCTAGTTTGTAACACAAAAGTTTGTATAACCTTTTGTTCATGGCAAACACTAGCCCATTTATAGTGTTGCGCTACCCGTGCTTCCTGTAAAGTATGCCAAGCATTCCAAATGCTCAAAAACTCATTAAGGCATAAAGTTATTCTCTCACATTACTTGTTATTTATATAAATCAAACAATATATCACATAGGTTCCAGGATGCAATTTTAATAATGTTTCCAATGACTAATCGATGTACCTGATAGTTTTCCAATCAATGAATCTCATTTAAACGAAAAGCAAGATACCTAGTAGATTTCTCTATAAACTAAGAGCATAATATTTAATAGTAGAATTACAAAGACATGACATAAAAATTCTTTCAAGCACATTTTCATTGATGTATACTCGACCAACATGTTTGAGACCTTTGGTGAACGCTTCCGATAGATTTTTCTGAATCTGAACATTAATACTGCAATGATATCATCGTTGATGTAATCATTCAGTGTTGTGTCGCAAAGTCCCATAGTCTTCTTCTTATTATTGACAATATCATTGGATGTCACTACTATAGTCACCTGGCTATCACAGTTAATCAATATAACCGAACTTTATGCCCCAACTAGAAAAAAGATCTTATATGAGCTCCCAAAACTATTTTGTTTCATCTACTGCAGGCGCCAGAGCATAGAAAGACTCTAGATGAGTAAGAGAGCAAAGTCTGCTTCTTCGACTTCCATGATATAGCAGCTCCACCTATGGAGAAGATATATCATTATGTGGACCTTTATCTCTCTCTCTTCTAAGCACTAACTAGCAATATTGAAGCCTTCCACCACAATCGGATAAACGTTGTAGTGAAATACAAACTTATGATTCTTCTTGAGATATCTCACAACTCTTTTTATAGCTTTCTAGTATTACAAACCTGGATTGCTCGTAAACCAACTCAGCATTCCTACAGTGAAAGAAATATCATGTATAATGGTGCTCATAGCATACATTAAGCTTCCAATGACACTTGAGTACTTCAACTGTCTGACACTTTCTCCTGGATTTAACTTCATCTACTTGTCACGCCTACCTCAATCCCAAGAAGATTCTAATATCCATAGCGTGTCAGCATCTTTTCTATGTAGTAAGCTTGTGAAAGAGCAAGCACGACTTCCATCTGAATAATCATTATTCCAATAATAATATCAGTATCTCATGTATCCTTTATATTGAAGTTGGATGAGAAGAACTTATTTGTCTCTGATGCTTTCTAGATTTGTGCCCAGGATTAGTATATCGTCTACATAGAGACATAGTAATCCCTATGTCATCAACAAACTTGGTATATATACATTAATATGACTTGTTGACTCTATAGTTGTTTGATCTTATAATTTTATCAAACTTCTCATGCCACATCTTGGGAGCATACTTAAGATCGTACAAAGATTTCACCAACTTGCATACTTTGTTTTCAAGTATCTTAACGATAAAATCTTCTTGTTGCTTAATGTAAATATATTTGATCATATCTCCATTCAGGAATGTTATTTTGACATCCAACTAAATAATCAACATCTTATGAATTGCATTGTCACATCCCGCTCCAAGAATATGGTAAGTCGGATACATAAGTAACATCTCCAGATTACGTGTCGTATGATTTCAACGATACCCGTATCCGCGATTGTCGCTAGTAAGATTATAAGATGAAATATAGACAATACTAATACTAATAGACCTACTTCTCAAATATCCATATTTATTATAATAAGGTTGTCTAAACATATTACAATTCATACTAGAAGATACCCCAAAACAAATAATTACATAAGTTATCTAGCGACAAAATAAAGTTGTTGCGTCCTCGGACAGTTGTTGATCATTCTTCGACTTCGTCTATGTTGTACAAAGGCAGTGTCTCTTTTGGTGCCATATTTTTTTCCTAGTGAACAAATACTAGGTCATCAAATACATGCAAGTCCTCGATCAAGAACTATAAAAAAAAGGTAAATGAGAGTGTGATATGAAGTGAAGTGATAGTGAATCATTCTCATTCCTAGATAAGAATTTGGTAGGGTTATACCTTTAGAAAATATTACACTGTTAACTTGAAATATGACTCTAACTAAGTCTTATTCTAGTGATACCTTAGTGACTAATCATGCAACATAACATAAATTCATTAACACAATCACAAACAAGTTACCTATATGATAATACAATTCTAGAGAAAAACTATTTGAATAACCATATTTGTTTAGTTTTTCGACAATAATCCCGTGACCATGTTATTTTAGGATGGCATAGTGCTTAGAGTCTGGCCCCTCACCTCTGTGAGTAAAAAATTTGAATAACCTTTAATTCACCTAATCTATCTTTCTAATCAAAATAGGTACGCCTGAATTTAAGTACTAGTAAGTAAGCTGACTCACACACTCACTTCGCAAGGCCTTACTGAATGAGCTAAATACTAATCAGTTTTTCTTATTATTATATTAGAGGGATTTTATATGATGGAATTCAAGTTGTTCTCTTCGTCCAATGCACTAATCTAGTGCTACAATCATTATATTATATTATCTTGTATTATCTCCCCTTTGATTCAAGTATGTATCTCGTTACGAATCTTGGAGTATTATGAAATACAAAAATATAAATTCCGGTTATGTTCCTTCCAAATGGACCAAGCAGAAAATACTGAAGATATAGGTTGTATTTCGCATGCGTGACCTGTGTTTGTAGCTTATGTGTCCTAGATTTTCACTACTCGGCCCCTAAGCATTATTATTTAAGAATTATCAAGAGTCCGACATTAACTAAAGATATTGTTATCTAAATTTATGGTTTAATTTTAACAATAATTATTGAATTTCGAAAATTTGGTTAACCTCCAAAAATTTTAAAAATTTTGGCAAAATCTCTTTTCTATTTCGACCTCCGAAATTTTTGACAATTCAACCGGAGCAACCCTCTGTAGCATTCCCCTGGGTATCCTACCCCTTCGGTGCAATATCTCACCACCGAAAATCTCACGCAGTTATATATATAATTGAATCCAAAATAGAGATATTTCTTTCTTACCTTAGCAATTTAGTTGCCATATATGTCAGCTATTTTTTGTTATTCCAAAAAAAATGATAAGAACAATTTTTAAGACATAAGAAGTATAACTAATCTAATCTCATTTTCATAGATCGATCAATCCTCGCATATATCAAGGAATTATAAATGATAACATTTGTCAGATATTGATATTAAGATTCTAAGATGAAACGCTATACATAAGATAATGTACTCCTAATTTCACTTTATGTTACTAAGAATATTTAACTTGTTGCAGTACTCTAAGATTTCGAAATCAGTAAATTAGCATGAATATATAAGAAGTTCTGTTCTATAGATTATTACTGAAATTCAACTTATAATTCTAAAATTGGTTATTAAATCTAAACATAATTATCAATATCACGCAATTTTAAGAAAACTTTACTAAAATAATATTCATAAGGTATTTATTGGTTATTATAAAAGAATGGAAAATATATATACTTGATCTAACTAAGTTATTAGAAAAGATGGTGAATTTGGTATCATTTTGGAATTTGAAATTCAAAGTATTAATATAATTAATTAGGATCCTACTCCTCTAAGGCTTGAGAGTATTCATTTGTGTAAAACCAAATTTTGTTCAAACACTTCCTAACCTACCAAAATCCTACATTTATATAAAACAACCTAATTACAAAGTTATACTTATGAACATGTATGTGTATCCTAAATTGGGTTAGTAAATTCTTAGGCTTCAAGGTATATACATATATAGATCTTAGTTGGTAAGATGGAATTCAAGTGCTCTGGGTGTCTTATATGTCATAAGTTCAAAATCTTTATTTATCATAAGTCCAAGAATGACACATGTACATATTCTTATCCTCTTGATTCTTATACTCTATAATTACTCTTAGCATTATTTTTGGGCTATATAACCTAATTCTTATATATATATATGTCTTATATATTTCTCTAATAATAATACCATTGTATATTTGTATATATATGTTTTAAACACATACATTTTTTATTGTTACACACAAGATTTTATTCCTCTCTCTCTCTCTCTCTCTCTCTCTCTCTCTCACACACACACACACACACACACACATATATGTGTGTGTGTGTGTGTTGTCTAATTTGATTGTATGGACACCAGATTAATTATGATCATGATATTATAGATGAATATATATAGGGTTCAAGTAGAATTATTATTATTATTATTATTATTATTATTATTATTATTATTATTATTATTATTATTATTATCATCATCATGTGTGTGTGTGCGCGCGTGTTTGTGTGTGCGTGTGTATGTATTAGGAAACTAGAATTTAACTAAACAATTTAACAATATATGGAATAAAAATTGAAAAATTGAAATAGAATGGTTTGGGATGGGGACTTGTCTTGATTGGGTTTGGAACATACAAGGATTTGGAATTTGATGAGAGAAGAAGAGGGAAAGGGGTTTTGGTCGGAGCATGCTGCCGCCGGCGGTGGCTTGACCTGGGTGCTGACTATCAGCGATGGTGGTGGTGTAGGGGTGGTGGTGTAGGGGTGATGGTTATGGTGGAGATGGTGGCGTTGGTGTCCAAATGAGAAGAAGAGGAATATTAAAGGGGAAGAAGAAGAAAATGGAAGGGAGGGGGTTTCTCCGGTAGGCGATAGTGCTATCGGATGAGGGGGCCCGGTCGGGTGGGGGTTTGGTTAGAAAAGAAGAGAGGTGAAGGGGGAAGAGAAGAATGAAAGCACTCTTCATAATGTCCTATATAATAACTAATATTATTATTATTATATAAGAGATGTCATCATTACTAATTTATGGTAAAATAACCAGAATACCCTTGCATATTAATGCAAGATAACACCTAGCTTGCTAGGTGTCATGTATAATTAGAAAATTAAACAGTTTATCTAAGGGTTTGAATGCAAGTGTCTTGGAAAAATGGTTTTTAATAATTACTAAAATTATATAGTAATTACATAGGGGCTAGTACTCTATGCTGCAGTGGTGTGACACCACATGAGGTGGCACCTCGGCTTCGGGTCATGTCACAGCGACGTAATATCGTATTAAGGCAGGTAGACTAATGCTGACAGATAAAGAGTAGTAGGACAAAACTACAAAGAGGCTGGGACCTCATGCTACAGTGGTATGAACCACCAAAAGATTGGACCTCGATTTTGGGCCATGTCATGGCAGCATAGCACCGCAAGGAGGCAAAAAGCTTCATGTTGGAAAAAGTTGGACCACAATTTTGGAGCATGCTGCCGCCGGCGGTGGCCTGACCTCGGTGCTGACTTTCGATAATGGTGGTGGTGTAGGGGTGATGGTTATGGTGGAGATGGTGGCGTTGGTGTCCAAATAAGAAGAAGAGGAAGATTAAAAGGGAAGAAAAAGATAACGGAAGGGAGGGGGTTTCTCCGGCAGGCGATATTGCTCTCGGATGAGGGGCCGGTCGGGTGGGAGTTTGATTAGGAAAAGAAGAGAGGTGAAGGGGGAAGAGAAGAATGAAATCACTCTTCATAATGTCCTATATAATAACTAATATTATTATTAATATAGAAGAGATGTCATCATTGTTAATTTATGGTAAAATGACCAGAATACCCTTACATATTGATGCAAGATAACACCTAGCTTGCTATATGTCATGTATAATTAGGATATTACACAGTTTATCTAAGGGTTTGAATGCAAGCGTCTTGGAAAAATATTTTTTAATAATTACTAAAATTATATAGTAATTACAAAGGGGCTAGTACTCTATGCTACAGTGGCGTGACACCACATGAGGTGGAACCTCGACTTCGGGTCATTTCACAGCGACGTAATACCGTATTAAGGCATGTAGCCTAATGTTGAAAGATATAAAGTAGTAGGACAACACTACAAAGAGACTGGGACCTCATGCTACAGTGGTATGAATCACCAAGAGATTGGACCTCGGTTTTAGGCCATGTCATGGCCGCGTAGCACCGCAAGGAGGCAAAAAGCTTCATGCTGGAAAAAATTAGACCTCGATTTTGGAGCATGTTGCCACCGGTGGTGGCTTGACCTGGGTGTTGACTGTCGGCAATGGTGGTGGTGTAGGGGTGATGGTTATGGTGGAGATGGTGGCATTGGTGTCCAAATGAGAAGAAGAGGAAGATTAAAAAGGAAGAAGAAGATAACAGAAGGGAGGGGGTTTCTCCGGCAAACGATATTGCCCTCGGATGAGGGGTCTGGTCGGGTGAGGATTTGGTTAGGAAAAGAAGAGAGGTGAACGGGAAAAAGAAGAATGAAAGCACTCTTCATAATGTCCTATATAATAACTAATATTATTATTATTATTATTATTATTATTATTATTATTATTATTATTATTATTATTATTATTATTATAGAAGAGATGTCATCATTATTAATTTATGGTAAAATGACCAAAATACCCTTGCATATTAATGTAAGATAACACCTTGCATGCTAGGTGTCATGTATAATTAGGAAGCTACCCAATTTTTTTAAGGATTTGAATGCAAGTGTCTTGGAAAAAGATTTTTTTAATAATTACTAAAATTAAATAATAATTACAAAGGGGTAAATACTCTATGCTACAGTGGCGTGACACCACATGAGGTGGAACCTCGGCTTCGGGTCATGTCACAGCGGCGTAGTACCGTATTAAGGCAGGTAGTCTATTGCTGAAAGATAGAGAGTAGAAAGACAATACTACAAAGAGGTTGGGACCTCATTCTATAGTGGTATGAACCACCAAGAGGTTGGACCTCAGTTTTTGGCCATGTCATAGCCGCGTAGCACCGCAAGAAAGCGAATGTTGGAAAAAGTTAACCTCTTTAAAGAGCTCACATAAGTGTATAAA
This sequence comes from Iris macrosiphon, assembly GCA_036927795.1. NCBI lineage: Eukaryota > Viridiplantae > Streptophyta > Magnoliopsida > Asparagales > Iridaceae > Iris > Iris macrosiphon. The sequence goes on from JAYESA010000006.1 coordinate 33,433,247, forward strand.
CAAAGATATATGTCGTTTCTTGAGGGTAAGCTTGTAAGCACCCAAGATACATGTAAACCCCGTGAATTTTCAAAAAAAAATATTAAACTTGGATTTTTCACAATTTTCTGAAATTTTCTGTAATTAAAATTAGGGCTTTAATTATTAAATGATTTTTAGTTGTTAATAAATAATATTAAAATATTATAAAAATAATATTTTTTGGTGTAAAATGAAAAACTGGACTTAGGAAAAATTTTCTGGAATTTATTGGGCCCCGGACCTATTTTAAAACATCTAAAAACTATTAATTAATTATTTATTTATTTATCTATTTATTTATTTAATTATTTAATCCTAAACCAAATACCCAAACCTGGCCCAGCCTAGTCTGGCCCGCGGCCCAGCCCGTGTCTAACGGGTCGGGTCGGGTCCGCCCGGCCGAACCCGACCCGCCGCCCGACCCGCTTCTCCTCTCCCCACGACCCAGCCACCGCTCCGGCGTCCGCGTTTTCCGCCGCCTCCGTCGGGCAACACTCCCCACGACGCCGCTCCGCCCGCTCCGCTCGCCCCACGACCCCGCCAGAGCTGCCACGTCCCCCGCCTCGTCCGGCTAGCCCCGCTCCCCCTTCAGCCTATAAAATCTCCCTCGAAACCCCCCCTCCGGCCACGACTCCCCGCTCCCTCTCCGCCACCCTCGCCTGAGTCCCGCCGCCTGACCCTCGCTCCGCCGACGACCTCGCCCCGCCCGATTCCCCTCTCCTCCTCCTCCCTCCGCAGCTCCGGCCTCCCCCACGAGCAGCAGCAGCCGCCCTGCCCGCCTCCGGCCGCCGTGCCCGCAGCGTCGCCTCCGCCCAGCCTCGCCGGTGCCGCCCCCAGCTGCCCTCGACCGCCTCCGGCCTCCCCCGGCGTCGTGCCGCCCGCCTCCGGCAGCCCCAAACCCTAACCCTAGGACACGTGTACAGGACACGTGTCGGACACGGTAATCTTCGAGTTTTCTGACCCTATTCAGGTATGCGTATCTTTCTGCTCGTAACCCCGTTTTTGATTCCGTCAGTTGCGTTGCGTAGCCTGCATGACCCCCTCGGTGCCCGTGCAACCCGCTCGTGGCATCGCGTCCTGTGGCGATCGCGAACCGCGATCCAAAAACAGGAAAAACAACGACCCGATTCACCCCGGAACTGGGTACGCCCCGCCAAACGGGACGACTTGGTCGCGTGAGGTCTTCACAGATACGTGCACGTCGTTGATACGGACGTGTGGGATTTTGCAGAAGTCGATTCGGGTGTGCGTGCACACCGGAATCAACGTGTATCCGCGGACAACGCCCCGTATCCGACCTTTCTGAATCGTGCCCTAACTTTGTGTACACTCGTCGGATTGAAACAAAACTTACGCCATCGGACTCGTAGCAATACGCTGGTCCTGTGACCCAAGTTTGGTTCGATTCCGAGAACGTTGACGAAATCGCGTGTCGTGGGCCCCACAGGCCCCACTCGACGGGCGATTTTGTGATCGGCTCATCGGAATTCAATTCTGGAAGTTTTGTTGGGTTCGTATCATCGTTCCTGACCTGTTGACACTAAGTTTGGTGAATTTTGAGACCTTTGACCCTGACACGTTTTTCGGTGCAAAGCGGGCCCACATGCGGACCCCGTTTTGACCCGAAATTGCCGTTTTTGCCCTTGTCTCCAAATTGGACTCAAGGACAGGCGTTTCTAGCTATTTGATATCTTCTGAGCATGATGGTAATATTTATTTCAGCATCCGGAGACATTTTTGGAAATTTCCCGAGGATAGAACTGTAGTTGGGATCCAAACATCAGGCAAGTACCTGCACTTCAAGTTTAACCTTTATATTGTGATAATTAATTGTAAACACCCTAATTTTCAGAATAAATCTTTAATATAATTTTCCCGTATTTTCGATATTTTTGGAAATTATAGCAAAGGTAATTGTGGGTTAAAGAATTTTAAGTGTGTCTAATTGGTGTTAAAATATTCTGGAAATAATATATTATGATGTGCAATAGAAAACCGGACCTACGGTATTTTTTGGTGAATTATTTGGACCCCGAAAACGAGTTCTAAGCTTAAAAGAGCTATTGGGTTGATTGAACCTATCCGACCCAAACCCAAGCCCAACCTGAATCCTAATGGCCGGATTTACTGTAGCCTATTTAAACCCCCACCTAGGTTTACGTGAGCAACCCCGCCGCCGAAACTTCCACAGCCCCATCGTCGCCTCAACGCCGAGACTCTCACAGCGACCCCGCCTCCGCTTCACAGCGACCCCGCCTCCGCTTCACAGTGACTCCGCCACCGCCCGGAGACACGCCGACGTCGGCCTGCCGTTCATCGCCGCTCGATCACCCATCCAGCCGAGACCCCGCTGAACCTCCGTGCGACTCGACAGCAGCCCCAAGCCGCTGCCAACTTCACCGTAGCCATCAAGATCTCCTCTCCGTCGGTCGACCAGGACGCGAGCGACGGACACGGACAGGAGCTTGATCCGGACACGGTGACCAGGACTCGGCCCGCGTCGATTGGGATTTCGGACACTCAGAATTCAGAACTCACGAAGCCCTGTTCAGGTACCGATTTCTTCCTCATCGAAGCACCGTTTTCTATTTCGTCAGTTGCTATGCGTAGACTGTGTAACCCTCTCGGTGCCCGTGCAACTCGCTCGGTGCATCGCGTCCTGTGGTGATCGCGCACCGCGATCCAAAAACAGGAAAAACAACGCCCCGATTCACCCCGGAACTGGGTACACCCCGCCAAACGGGACGACTTGGTCGCACACGGTCTTTACCGAACCGTGCGCGTCGTCGATACTATTGTGTGGGATTTCGCAGAAGTCGATTCGGAGGTGCGTGCACCCCGGAATCAACGCGTATCCGCCGACGACACCCCGTGTCCGACCTTTCTGGAATACGTTATAACTTTGTGTACACATGTCGGATCGAGACGAAACTTGCGCCATCGGACTCATAGCGATGCGCTGGTCCTGTGAGCCAAGTTTGGTCCGATTCTGAGAACGTTGATAAAATCGCGTGTCGTGGGCCCCACCGGCTCCACTTGACAGGTGATTTTGTGATCGGCTCATCGGAATCCAATTCTGGAAGTTCCGTTGGGTTCGTATCATCGTTCCTGACTTGTAGACACTGAGTTTACAGAATTTGGAGACCTTTGACCCTGACACGCTTTTCGGTGCAAAGTGGCCCACATGTGGACCCCGCTTTAATCTGAAAATGACTTTTTTGCCCCTGTGTCCAAATTGGACGTAAGAATAGGCATTTCTAGCAGTTTGATATCTTCTGAGACTATTGTTGATGTTTATTACAATTTTTGGAGTAGTCCCTACCGGATCCACAGATACCAGGACGACAGTTGATATTCGAACATCAGGCAAGTGTACCTTGCCAAACTCTGCAGTATTGTTATATATTTTCTTGCTTTATTATATTGCTGTGCATGCTTAACCTAGGACCGTGTGACGTACTTAGCGTCTGATTATCAGTCGGGTGTCGACATTGTACGCAGTGTTGGGTACGGTCATCTAGAAATGGACATTCGTGACACTTATACCCTCGTACTTGTCTTACCAAGTACCATATGACCCAGGACACTTGACACCATTCATGAGACAGGATCTTCCGAGATATTCGTGGTGATTCTGTATAGGATACAGGACTTGGACATTATATTCTTAGATATAGTATGACTTGTTGCATTAGCTATGACCCCGCTTGACATGGACATGAGACGTTATGGTCATGATATGCGTGGTTACATTGGGTGGGGAGAGACACATAGGCTACAGGCTGTTTTATTATATATATCTTCTACTACTATGAGGTCGTAGACTCTCGGAGCAGAGCTAGACACATTACTTGTTATTACCACTTCCGGCTCCCAGACACAGAGCTTGTAGTGGCTCAGCCTGAGACTAGTGATGCTCTCACTTGCATGTTCACTTAGATGGTTACCTATTTACCCTGTTGCTTTATTTATTTATTATTGCTGCACTGCTTATATTTTTATTGGCATGAGCTTTCTTGTACCTTGCTATGTCCCCTGAGGACCTGGATCCGGATTATGTCCCCAGGATTTGAGGACGAGATCTATCCCGAGGTATACGGGACCGGAGCAGGAGCTGATCCAGGAGTTGTACCACCTTCTGAGAACGAGGTGTTGGCCGAAGACTTCTCTTGAGCATCCATGTTCATGCTCAGCTTTTATTATTTATTTCAGTCTTTTACTTTCTGGTCTAGTGAACCATGTATCAGATATTATTTCGGGTTGTTCCCCGAAGTTCCTTGTGGAGACAGATGATGATTACATTCCTTATTTATATTTTGTGGAGCATACTTTTATACTTTGTGTGGATGGGATTAGTTGTGCCATGATTGTCGTAGACTTGATTTTACAGCCCAAGTATGCCCTGATGGATCCATTAAATTGGGTTTGTCCATCGGTGCGTACTGCTGGCCATTGCCACGTATCCGGTCCCTCGGTATTTTGGGACTGGGGCGTGACATGGTTTTTGTGGTGGCCCATGTAGGTCTACGACTAAATTGTTCGGTTTCAACTTCGGGACCGAACCAGCCTGCCCTAAGGATAGAATAAGTTCTATGATCTCATCCAATCTTTAACCCATTGTTGAACTCTTTATCGAACTCAAAATTGTTACTTGAACTGCATCCTGTATTGATTCCTCTGTGCGTTCTTACAGTTTATCTTTTGGTTGCAGAGAAATGGATCCCAGAAATGGAGACGAGATTCCATTGGATACGCCACATGATGCTGTGGTCACTTATACAGACGCAGTGACTCCAGGGAATGGAGGGCAGGCATCGCAGAGCGATCAAACCGGACAGCCTAATCCAAGGTTCCGGAGAGATGACATCCTACCTCCACCACAGTTCACTCCACAGATGCCAGTATTCCCGCCAGGACAAGCCATGGACGGGCAACAGATATTCCAGATGATGTATGCCATGATGCAGGCCCAGCAGCAGATTCAGCAAGAGACCCATCGCCAGGAGGCAGAGTATTTGAGGACCAGCCTGGTATCCGCATTGGAGCAGACAAATCCACCAACGAGGCGAACAGCGATGGGATCTATCACCGATTTCCGTCATCTCAAGCCTTGCATATTTTCCGGCAAAGAAGGGCCAACAGAAGTTCATGAATGGCTCACTAACATCCAGCATCAGTTGGAAGCCGCTGAACTTCCGAGAGAGAAGTGGATGACTGCAGTCAGAATGCAGTTAACTGATAATGCGCATCACTGGTGGCTAGCAGAGGAAAGGAGGCTCGGACAGGACCGAGTCACTTGGGAAGAGTTCTCCAGACTCTTCCAAGAGATGTACATTCCAGCAGTCGCACGGTCAGAGCTCAGAGACAGGTTCAACCGCCTTATCCAAGGCAACATGTCATTGGAAGAATACAACGCAGAGTTTATACGCCTAAGTCGCTTCGCTCCGACATTGATCTCGACAGAGGAAGAGAAAGCTGAAAAGTTCTTTGATGGACTGAAGTTCGAGCTTCAGAGATTGATTGGCTCAGTCGCACCTACATCATATACTGAGATCCTTACAGCAGCACGACGCATGGAGCGCGTCACTAGAAGGGAATCGAATCTGAAGAGGCCAAACACATCCGCACCAACCAAGACAGCACCAGGAGATTCTGTAAAACGATTCCAGAGGAGTATACCGGAGAGAGCAGCACACCGGGCCGTAACTCTTCCTACCTGTCACCACTGCGGCAAGGTAGGACACATCGAGAGAGAGTGCAGGCGTAAGTTGGGACTATGCCTACTTTGCGGATCAGACCAGCACTTTTCTAGAGACTGCACTAAACCAAGAGAGGGAGCACCGAGATTAGCTTTACCTGCACCACGACCAGCTTACCCGGCAGCAGGAGCACAGCAGACAGGAGTTGGAGGCGTCAGGCCACCAGCCCCAGGAGGGAACCAGCAGAGACTACCCCTGGCACCGCAGGCAGCTCTATTTCAACAACAACAGCAGCAGAGAGGACCAGCTCAGGGTCGAGGCCAGGCATTCACATTAGCTGTTGAGCAGGAAGCTACTGCAGGTGAAGTCATCGCAGGTACTATTTTAGTAGCTTCATTACCAGCTGTAGTATTATTTGATTCTGGAGCATCGCATTCATTTATAGCAGCTAGCTTTGTAGCCACCCATAGAGTAGCTCCCGCACCCCTTCCGAAGATGAAGAGAATTCTTACGGGAGGTAGAATTATTCCGGTTAGCGATGTCTGTAGATCATGTTCTGTAGTAGTTTGTGGGAGAGAAATGCGAGCTCAATTTCTGATATTTTCCATGCCGGATTATGATGTCGTACTTGGTATGGACTGGTTAAGTCAGTACCATGCGACTCTTGATTGTCGACTTGGGCGGGTTATATTTAGACCGCCAGGACATCCAGAGTTCGAGTTTCTCCGAGGAGCGGTAGAGCAAGGAGTTCAGCCAACTCTTAGGGTACTATCTGTAGAAGGAGAGACAGGTTACCCAAGAGTTATATCAGAGTTTGTGGATGTATTTCCTGATGATCTTCCAGGTTTACCGCCTGATCGGGAAATAGAATTCATAATAGACTTAACTCCAGGAGCAGAGCCTATCACTTCATCAGTATATCGGCTAGCACCTAAGGAGTTAGTGGAGCTGAAAGAACAGGTTGATGATCTTTTGGAGAAGGGTTTCATTCGGCCCTGTGTTTCACCTTGGGGAGCACCTATATTATTTGTGCCGAAGAAGGATGGAACAGTACGGTTGTGCATTGATTACAGGGCACTAAATACTGTAACCATCAAGAACAGGTATCCCTTACCACGCATTGATGATCTATTCGATCAATTGAGTGGTGCAAGGGTATTTTCGAAGATTGACCTTCGATCCGGCTATCATCAGATCAAAGTAAGGAAGGAAGACATCCCGAAGACAGCTTTCAGGACGAAGTATGGGCATTATGAGTTTTTGGTGATGCCGTTTGGTTTAACCAACGCGCCAGCAGTGTTTATGAGCTTAATGAACAGGTTCTTTCATCAGTTCTTGGATAAATTTGTGGTGGTGTTCATTGATGACATTCTCATATATTCCAAGAGCCCGGAAGAGCACGAGGAGCATCTCAGAATCGTGTTAGAGACCTTGAGACAGGAGAAGTTATATGCCAAACTCAGTAAGTGTGAGTTTTGTATGGACAAAGTACCTTTCTTGGGACACATCATATCAGGAGAAGGACTTTCAGTGGATCCAGAGAAAGTTGCGGCAATAGAGACTTGGCCTACACCCTCATCAGTTGCAGAGGTGAGAAGTTTTCTCGGACTTGCGGGATATTACCGAAGGTTTGTAGAAAATTTCTCGAGGATTGCAGAACCAATGACGAAGCTGACACGCAAAGACCAGGAGTTTATATGGACAGAAGACTGCCAGAAGGCCTTCGAAGAATTGAAGAGAAGATTAACAACAACACCTATCTTGACTCTTCCTTCAGGGTCAGGAGGTTTTGTTGTTTACAGTGATGCATCGGGTAGTGGACTAGGATGTGTTTTGATGCAACATGGCAAGGTCATTGCTTATGCATCGAGAACGTTGAAGGTCCACGAGAAGAACTACCCAACACATGATCTGGAGTTAGCAGCAGTTATATTTGCATTAAAGATTTGGAGGCACTATCTTTATGGGGAAAGGGTAGAAATCTTTACTGATCACAAGAGTCTGAAGTATGTATATACTCAGAAGGAGCTTAACATGAGGCAGAGACACTGGCTGGAATTAATGGTAGATTTTGACATCGATCTGCAGTATCATCCGGGGAAGGCAAATGTAGTTGCAGACGCACTGAGCAGGAAGCCTACGGCTTATTTCTTGACGATGCAGCCCGAGTTATTGAGAGATTTACAGGAACTTCAGATAGAGGTTATCTTACCAGGACAGAATGGCTTGATGGCTAATCTTGAGATTCAGTCATCACTCGTGGAGAAGATTAAGGAGGCATTGCCCACCGATGCTAGATTCCGAAGACTCAAAGAAAGGACAGAAGCAGGCATACAGACAGGACTTCGCATTCACGAAGACGGGACATTGAGGTTTGGAAATCGCCTGTATGTTCCAAATGGAGAATTGAGGCAGGAGTTAATGACGGAAGCACATAGCTCTATGTACTCTGTTCACCCAGGAGGAACCAAGATGTACCGAGACTTGAGACAGTATTACTGGTGGCATGGAATGAAAAGGGATATTGCAAGGTTTGTGGCCAAATATTTAGTCTGTCAACAAGTAAAGGTCGAGCATCAGAGGACTGCAGGTATGTTACAGCCGCTTCCGATACCGAAATGGAAGTGGGAGCATATCATGATGGATTTTGTCACAGGATTCCCGAAGAGCCCCAGTGGAAGAGATGCAGTATGGGTTATCGTGGATAGACTCACTAAATCGGCACACTTCTTGCCATTTAGAGTTGGACAGTCCACAGAGGTACTAGCCGATATATATATGCGACAAATAGTCAAATTACATGGAGTGCCTGTTAGTATTGTATCGGATCGAGATTCGAGGTTTACCTCTCATTTTTGGAGAAGCATGCAAGAGAGTCTGGGCACCAGACTCAAATTCAGCACGGCCTACCACCCGCAGACAGATGGCCAATCAGAACGCACCATTCAGATATTGGAGGACATGTTACGATCTTGTATGCTAGACTTCGGAGGATCTTGGGAAGATCATTTGCACTTAGTAGAGTTCTCCTACAATAACAGTTATCAGGCCAGCATCCAGATGGCACCATTCGAGGCATTATACGGAAGAAAGTACAGATCGCCTATATGTTGGAGTGACGTTGGTGAACGTCAAATACTGGGTCCAGAATTAGTAACGCAGACAGTGGAAAAGGTGAAACAGATTCAGAATCATCTACGAGCAGATCAGGACCGACAGAAGCATTGGGCAGATACGCACAGACGTCCCCTAGAGTTAAAAGAAGGAGAGCACGTATTCTTGAGGATTTCATCCACACGTGGTACGATCAGATTCGGAAGCAGAGGCAAGTTGAGCCCAAGGTATATTGGGCCATTTGACATTCTAGAGCGCGTTGGTGAGGTGGCTTATCGTCTTGCATTACCTCCATCCTTAGAAGGAGTGCATGACGTATTCCACGTCTCGCAGCTGCGAAGGTACGTGACCGACCCAAGTCACATAGTCGATCATTCAGAGATCGCAGTAGGCCCAAGCTTGAGATATGAGGAACAACCAGTTGGCATCCTCGACGTCAGCGAGAAGACGTTGCGGGGACAGACAATCAGACTAGTTCGTGTAGCATGGAAACATCATTCCCCTGGAGAATCGACTTGGGAACGAGAAGATAGTATGCGCCAGCGATACCCCCACTTGTTCGAGGAGGCAGTTGTTAGCTAAGCAACCTTGTATTTCCATAACTCTTTCTTTAGTAGCTTATTCTTTGATTGCGAGGACGCAATCCTTTTAAGGAGGGAAGATTGTAAACACCCTAATTTTCAGAATAAATCTTTAATATAATTTTCCCGTATTTTCGATATTTTTAGAAATTATAGCAAAGGTAATTATGGGTTAAAGAATTTTAAGTGTGTCTAATTGGTGTTAAAATATTCTGGAAATAATATATTATGATGTGCAATAGAAAACCAGACCTACGGTATTTTTCGGTGAATTATTTGGACCCCGGAAACGAGTTCTAAGCTTAAAAGAGCTATTGGGTTGATTGAACCTATCCGACCCAAACCCAAGCCCAACCTGAATCCTAATGGCCGGATTTACTGTAGCCTATTTAAACCCCCACCTAGGTTTACGTGAGCAACCCCGCCGCCGAAACTTCCATAGCCCCATCGTCGCCTCAACGCCGAGACTCTCACAGCGACCCCGCCTCCGCTTCACAGCGACTCCGCCATCGCCCGGAGACACGCCGACGTCGGCCTGCCATTCATCGTCGCTCGATCACCCATCCAGCCGAGACCCCGCTGAACCTCCGTATGACTCGACAGCAGCCCCAAGCCGCTGCCAACTTTGCCGTAGCCATCAAGATCTCCTCTCCATCGGTCGACCAGGACGCAAGCGACGGACACGGACAGGAGCTCGATCCGGACACGGTGACCAGGACTCGGCCCGCGTCGATTTGGATTTCGGACACTCAGAATTCAGAACTCACGAAGCCCTATTCAGGTACCGATTTCTTCCTCATCGAAGCACCGTTTTCTATTCCGTCAGTTGCTATACGTAGACTGTGTAACCCTCTCGGTGCCCGTGCAACTCGCTCGGTGCATCGCGTCCTGTGGTGATCGCACACCGCGATCCAAAAACAGGAAAAACAACGCCCCGATTCACCCCGGAACTGGGTACGCCCCGCCAAACAGGACGACTTGGTCGCACGCGACCTTTACCGAACCGTGCGCGTCGTCGATACGGTCGTGTGGGATTTCGCAGAAGTCGATTCGGAGGTGCGTGCACCCCGAAATCAACGCGTATCCGCCGACGACACCCTGTATCCGATCTTTCTGGAATATGCTGTAACTTTGTGTACACACGTCGGATCGAGACGAAACTTGTGCCATCGGACTCGTAGCGATGCGCTGGTCCAATGAGCCAAGTTTGGTCCGATTCTGAGAACGTTGATAAAATCGCGTGTCGTGGGCCCCACCGGCTCCACTTGACAGGTGATTTTGTGATCGGCTCATCGAAATCCAATTCTGGAAGTTTCGTTGGATTCGTATCATCGTTCCTGACTTATAGACACTTAGTTTGTAGAATTTGGAGACCTTTGACCCTGACACGCTTTTCGGTGCAAAGTGGCCCACATGTGGACCCCGCTTTAATCCGAAAATGACCTTTTTGCCCCTGTGTCCAAATTGGACGTAAGGACAGGCATTTCTAGCAGTTTGATATCTTCTGAGACTATTGGTGATGTTTATTACAGTTTTTGGAGTAGTCCCTACCGGATCCACAGATACCAGGACGACAGTTGATATTCGAACATCAGGCAAGTGTACCTTGCCAAACTCTGCAGTATTGTTATATATTTTCTTGCTTCATTATATTGCTGTGCATGCTTAACCTAGGACCGTGTGACGTACTTAGCGTCCGATTATCAGTCGGGTGTCGACACTGTACGCAGTGTTGGGTACGGTCATCTAGAAATGGACATTCGTGACACTTATACCCTCGTACTTGTCTTACCAAGTACCATATGACCCAGGACACTTGACACCATTCATGAGACAGGATCTTCCGAGATATTCGTGGTGATTATGTATAGGATACAGGACTTGGACATTATATTCTTAGATATAGTATGACTTGTTGCATTAGCTATGACCCCGCTTGACATGGACATGAGACGTTATGGTCATGATATGCGTGGTTACATTGGGTGGGGAGAGACACACAGGCTACAGGCTGTTTTATTATATATATCTTCTACTACTGTGAGGTCGTAGACTCTCGGAGCAGAGCTAGACACATTACTTGTTATTACCACTACCGGCTCCCAAACACAGAGCTTGTAGTGGCTCAGCCTGAGACTAGTGATGCTCTCACTTGCATGTTCACTTAGATGGTTACCTATTTACCCTGTTGCTTTATTTATTTATTATTGCTGCACTGCTTATATTTTTATTGGCATGAGCTTTCTTGTACCTTGCTATGTCCCCTGAGGACCTGGATCCGGATTATGTCCCCAGGATTTGAGGACGAGATCTATCCCGAGGTATACGGGACCGGAGCAGGAGCTGATCCAGGAGTTGTACCACCTTCTGAGAACGAGGTGTTGGCCGAAGACTTCTCTTGAGCATCCATGTTCATGCTCAGCTTTTATTATTTATTTCAGTCTTTTACTTTCTGGTCTAGTGAACCATGTATCAGATATTATTTCGGGTTGTTCCCCAGAGTTCCTTGTGGAGACAGATGATGATTACATTCCTTATTTATATTCTGTGGAGCATACTTTTATACTTTGTGTGGATGAGATTAGTTGTGCCATGATTGTCGTAGACTTGATTTTACAGCTTAAGTATGCCCTGATGGATCCATTAAATTGGGTTTGTCCATCGGTGCGTACTGCTGGCCATTGCCACGTATCCGGTCCCTCGGTATTTTAGGACTGGGGCGTGACATTAATTCCTTGCTCTACTAGTACCATTGATGATTACACTTAGTGTTAGATTTTGGACTTTCATGTCTTGCTTTTCGTGTCGGGTGGGAGAATACTAGGAGGCATGTAGTTTACCCTTCCCCCTATCGTGTTTAATAGCTGTTGGTACACGACTGTACCATCAGCCGAATCTCGATTATTCCTGTCTAATAGCCGTCTATGACGGCCGAATTAGCCTTATAACCCCCTACATGCCAACTATTTATTCTAAATACACACTTACACACACATAGTTTCTTGTCGTGTTGCAGTTCCTGTTATCTTGTTGTAGTTCCATTTTCCTGTCTCATTATATTTTCTGTTTACTCATATTCCTGATTTACAGCAATTAACCCTTAGTTATTGTTACTTCTTATTTATGCATATCCTCAACATGATACTTGTCAGTTCTTTTCTACTTGTCATAAATATTTAGTTTAATCTTTGTTGTGCACTGTGTACTTTGCTCCTTTCCTGACTAGATCCGTTGATATTAGGCGATGATGAGGACTATGCCCCACCCTTTTATGGCCCCTATGAGGTAGCAGATGATACCATTGAGGAGCCGGTTCCTACTCAGGAGACTACCTTTGAGGAGTAGTCAACCAGTTAGCTAGTATTTCCTTTCAGCATAGTAATCGGGTTTGTCCCTGATTTATCTTCTGGTTCTGTAATAAACTATTAATTTGGATGTCATATTTTGTCTTATGAAATCTTAGCATTCCTATTTCCTGTTATTATCCTTGCCTATTTATTTACTGTGGATGAGCTAGAGATTACCTGTGAAGATGACCTAGACAGCGTACTACCGCCGACACTGCGGCGTAGGCTGGACGTACCCACGTACTCGTGCCAGAATATCCGGGTGCGGATCGTGACACATTTTTGTGGTGGCCCATACAGGTCAACGACTAAATTGTTCGGTTTCAACTCAGGGACCGAACAGGACTGCAATAAGATAAGGATAAGTTTAGGATCTCATCCACTTGCTTGAATCGTTCTTGACATCTATCTCGGATTTGAATTGATTCCTTGACTTGCATCCTGCCTTGATTCCTGTGCGCCCCTTATCGTTTATTTTGGATGCAGAGTAATGGATCTATCAGCAAGCGACGAGGTTCCTACAAGATCACCACGAGATGCTCTACCAGCACTCGAACCGAGACCACCTTGGTACCACAAGCAGCACTCTCCCAGCTAGCCCAGCAACAGCAGAAGGGCACCACCACAAGGACGCGGACAAGCTTCCGCGATGACCGTGGAGAACGCGCAGACTCTTGGAGTAGCTAATGCGCGTAAGTGATTCATAGATACTTTTTTTTTAGTATTGTTTAGCTCGTGCCTATTGACTCGTGACCTCAGCCCCAACCTAAAAATTTTGAACTTGCTAATAACCTGGTATGCTTTTATATTTGATAACTATAGAGATTGTAGAGTCTTTTGCTATTGTGCTTATTATGTGTTGTTTTGTGAACTTAAATAATTTGTACCTCCTTTTATCATCATCTATCGCACTTAATTTTGCTGTACTTGACTTATGCTGCTAATATAGCCTAGTTTTGCAAGCATATCCTTTTATCGAGCTTGTTCATGACATATGTATTATTGGGTCGACACACTAATACAATTGTCTATTCAGAATCAGTGTATTATGGTCTGATCAACCTTAGTGCATTTTGATTCGCTCTTCGCACGACTACTTCACGTGGATTGAGATGTATAGTTGACTAGTATGCTTGCCCTCTAGATATGACTGAGCATATCGTATCAGTTACATAACTGTACTAATACGAGCATGCGAACAAATGATTACCAGAATAGAATTTTAATCCACAACAGCTTTGACAATTCTCATTTAAATTCTTTAAACGTCTTGATCCCGACACTTCTATTCTATCACCTCACCCTTGAACTCTTTATTATTGATCTTCGTCTTCTCTTATTTCGGAAGGACGAAAATCTCGTGCTTTGTATAAGTTTGATATATAGATAGTACTAGATATACCCCTCAGACCGGTCGAATTGATGATGACCCTTTATGATTAAGGGAATACCATAGGTGATGTGTTTGGTGTTAAAGACTTAAGGATTCAATACCATGATTAAATAAGTTGGGACATAGCTTTATTTGATGTATAGCCTTAGACGATAGATGGGTAAATTCTAAGTTGGGTAGAGACCGCAATGTTCACTTGAGAGGAATCCTTTAGACTGTAATCAAGTGAGATTGGATAGAGAGAACCCTACCATATTTTAATTTCGAGGACGAAATTTTTATAAGTTGGGTAGATTGTAAACTCCCTGAATTTTCAAAAAAAAATATTAAACTTGGATTTTTCACAATTTTCTGGAATTTTCTGAAAATTTTTCTGTAATTAAAATCAGAACTTTAATTATTAAATGATTTTTAGTTGTTAATAAATAATATTAAAATATTATGGAAATAATATTTTTGGGTGTAAAATGAAAAACTGGACTTAGGGAAATTTTTCTGGAATTTATTGGGCCCCGTACCTATTTTAAAACACCTAAAAACTATTAATTAATTATTTATTTATTTATTATTTATTTATCTATTTATTTATTTAATTATTTAATCCTAAACCCAATACCCAAACCCGGCCCAGCCCAGTCTGGCCCGCGGCCCAGCCCGTGTCTAACGGGTCGGGTCGGGTCCGCCGGCAGAACCCGATCCGCCGCCCGACCCGCTTCTCCTCTCCCCACGACCCAGCCACCGCTCCGGCGCCCGCGTTTTCCGCCGCCTCCGTCGGCCAGCACCCCCCACGACGCCGCTCCGCCCGCTCCGCTCGCCCCACGACCCCGCCAGAGCCGCCACGTCCCCCGCCTCGTCCGGCCAGTCCCGCTCCCCCTTCAGCCTATAAAATCTCCCTCGAAACCCCCCCTCGGGCCACGACTCCCCGCTCCCTCTCCGCCACCCTCGCCTGAGCCCCGCCGCTTGACCCTCGCTCCGCCGACGACCTCGCCCCGCCCGATTCCCCTCTCCTCCTCCTCCCTCCGCAGCTCCGGCCTCCCCCACGAGCAGCAGCAGCCGCCCTGCCCGCCTCCGACCGCCGTGCCCGCAGCGCCGCCTCCGCCCAGCCTCGCCGGCACCGCCCCCAGCTGCCCTCGACCGCCTCCGGCCTCCCCCGGCGTTGTGCCGCCCGCCTCCGGCAGCCCCAAACCCTAACCCTAGGACACGTGTACAGGACATGTGTCGGACACGTGTCGGACACGTGTCGGACACGATAATCTTTGGGTTTTCTGACCTTGTTCAGGTATGCGTATCTTTCTGCTCGTAACCCCATTTCTGATTCCGTCAGTTGCGTTGCGTAGCCTGCATGACCCCCTCGGTGCCCGTGCAACCCGCTCGGGGCATCGCGTCCTGTGGCGATCCCGAACCGCGATCCAAAAACAGGAAAAATAACGACCCGATTCACCCCGGAACTGGGTACGCCCCGCCAAACGGGATGACTTGGTCGCGTGCGGTCTTCACAGATACGTGCACGTCGTTGATACGGACGTGTGGGATTTCGCAGAAGTCGATTCGGGTGTGCGTGCACACCGGAATCAACGCGTATCCGCGGACAACGCCCCGTATCCGACCTTTCTGAATCGTGCCCTAACTTTATGTACACTCGTCGGATTGAAACGAAACTTACGCCATCGGACTCGTAGAAATACGCTGGTCCTGTGACCCAAGTTTGGTTCGATTCCGAGAACGTTGACGAAATCGCGTGTCGTGGGCCCCACAGGCCCCACTCGACGGGCGATTTTGTGATCGGCTCATCAGAATTTAATTCTGGAAGTTCCATTGGGTTCGTATCATCGTTCCTGACCTGTTGACACTAAGTTTGGTGAATTTGGAGACCTTTGACCCTGACATATTTTTCGGTGCAAAGCGGGCCCACATGCGGACCCCGTTTTGACCCGAAATTGCCGTTTTTGCCCTTGTCTCCAAATTGGACTCAAGGACAGGCGTTTCTAGCTATTTGATATCTTCTGAACATGATGGTAATATTTATTTTAGCATCCGGAGATATTTCTGGAAATTTCCTGAGGATAGAACTGTAGTTGGGATCCAAACATCAGGCAAGTACCTGCACTTCAAGTTTAACCTTTATATTGTGATAATTAATTTCTTGCTCTACTAGTACCATTGATGATTACACTTAGTGTTAGATTTTGGACTTTCATGTCTTGCTTTTCGTGTCGGATGGGAGAATACTAAGAGGCATATAGTTTACCCTTCCCCCTATCGTGTTTAATAGCTGTTGGTACACGACTGTACCATCAGCCGGATCTCGATTATTCCTGTCTAATAGCCGTCTATGACGGCCGGATTATCCTTATAATCCCCTACATGCCAACTATGTATTCTAAATACACACTTACACACACATAGTTTCTTGTCGTGTTGCAGTTCCTGTTATCTTGTTGTAGTTCTATTTTTCTGTCTCATTATATTTCCTGTTTACTCATATTCCTGATTTACAGCAATTAACCCTTAGTTATTGTTACTTCTTATTTATGCATATCCTCAACATGATACTTGTCAGTTCTTTTCTACTTGTCATAAATATTTAGTTTAATCTTTGTTGTGCACTGTGTACTTTGCTCCTTTTCTGACTGGATCCGTTGATATTAGGCGATGATGAGGACTATGCCCCACCCTTTTATGGCCCCTATGAGGTAGTAGATGATACCATTGAGGAGCCGGTTCCTACTCAGGAGACTACCTTTGAGGAGTAGTCAACCAGTTAGCTAGTATTTTCTTTCAGCATAGTAATCGGGTTTGTCCCCGATTTATCTTATGGTTCTGTAATAAACTATGAATTTGGATGTCATATTTTGTCTTATGAAATCTTAGCATTCCTATTTCCTGTTATTATCCTTGCCTATTTATTTACTGTGGATGAGCTAGAGATTACCTGTGAAGATGACCTAGACAGCGTACTACCGCCGACACTACGGCGTAGGCTGGACGTACCCACGTACTCGTGCCCGAATATCCGGGTGCGGGTCGTGACAATTCATACACTGATACCATGTCAACATAGAGCCTTTAATCTGCGACCAGAGACACAACTGATGTCATTGTGTGGGTGAAAATGGTAGCAGCTATGATACTAAATTCAAGGCATAGTTTAATCAATATTGTACTGTTGTTTGAACCATGCAGGAAGATTCAAGTTGTAAGCGACATCTATCCTAATAAATGATGTACATCCACTATGGAAAATGCTCAACGCATATATTAAAATATGTGGAGGATTATTGGAGTTTGTGAGCCAACACTCTTGGAAGTTTAGTATCACATTGCCTAGAACCCTAAGTGTGTATTTTAATATAATGCTTCTCTTTGTATTGACTTACGCACATGGGATGTGGTAGCCCATGTAGTTTGTGTGGATATTTTCCTAGAGTGGATGGATCAAGATAGTGGGGTGAGCAACGGTTCGGTTCGGTTCAAACCGAACCGGATATCAGAAAATCGCATAAACCGAAAATTATTTTTTACAAACCGTAAACCGAACCGAACTTTTAAAAAACCGAAAACAATCGAAACGAATTTGGACGGTTCAATTTTCGGTCGGTCCGGTTTTCTGGGCCAAGTGGGCAGGGCCAACTAAAAAAAAAATTATACCAAAAATAACAGTAAAGTTTTTTGTTACAAAATTTAGGAAAACTTTTAATATTACAAACCTCTACACACTTTTTTTCCACTTGTATAATACCCAGAAACAAGTCTCAAACATAAATTAAGAGTAGATCAAAATTAAGCAAGTATCAACAAGTCTCAAACATAAACAAGTCTTAAACTTTTAATACACATAAACAAGTCTCAAACATAAATTTTCTATACAGAATCACTTCAAGCAAGTATCAACTATCAAGTATCAACTCAATTATATTTACATACATCATAATTAAAAGTACTATTACAAAGATTTTGAAATTACAAATTCTCTAGATAGAATTTTACATTATAGAGAATCACTTAAGCATTTTCACTTGTATTCCACTGAGTGCAACCTGCAAAATAGAAAATCATTGAAGAAAAAAAGAAAATTTTGTAAGGCTCAGATGGCTTTTTATACATCAATAAAGATGTAGTATAGTATATATCAATATGTTCTCATTTCTTAGCCTAATCATCATCGCCAACTTTCTTATGAAAAAATGTTAGTAACATTATATATGAATTAATACAAATCGAAACCCAATTATCAAAATATGTGCTAAGTGAAGGACTTCACGGTATCAAAATATGTACCCATTACAGAGTGCAACACAAATATATGAGATTCGGTTATAATACTGAAACCCAAGAGTGCAACATAATTCACCTATGAAACCCAGATATATGAGATTGCCCAAAATTGATCTATGAAACAACAAAAAATATGAAAATGAATGGTACAAATAAAAATCTTTTTTGAACTGTAAATTGCCCAAAATTTATTACAACAATACAAAAAAAGTGTAGCAGCTGTTGATGAAGTTAAAAAAAATTTGTACATAAAGTTTGAAGAAATATTCACATGACATATTTGACACAAATTTTACAACAATTTTCTTTTTCAATTACACAACACACTAGAAAATTTACACTTCAATTTTATACATAATAATAACTAAATAAATGGAGATTGGATTAATTTTAACACTTTGAATATTGCAATACAATACAATAGTAGTTATTTGTTTCACAGGGAGACTGAATGGATGGAATAAACCTATATTTATTATATTGATTCCTTGAAAATTAATAGCAAAACAAAAACATAACACGATTAGCATGAACTAATTGGAAATGTGTGCCTAAAAGCATCAGCTCAAACAAATTGACCACTTCTACCTAAAATAATAGAACAGACTTGTAAACTTGTATATAAAATAATAGAACCTATTGTCCTCAATAAATTGAAATACCAAAGTGCATAAATGTTTAGCCACAATTCAGAAAAGCAGAGATTAGTGGAAGCACAAAGTAAGTAGCATCAGAATCTAAGCCATGAATGAGAAGATCATTGGATCCTTGTGTTTCTTTAGTAAACTTTGAAAAATACAAAGATGTCACTCTACCATGCAGTAGTCTTTTTCATAACCACGATTCATAATGTAAGAAACAAAGGACAGAACACATCCAAAGCTAAACATCAATTGTGAAACAGAGGATTGAACACATTCAAAGTTAAATATCAAAATATGATTTTTTTTTTCTTTTTTATGAATTTCTGATTTTCTATAATATGTGAAATATGCATATAAAAGTCCCAAACATTTAACAAGAATTCTTTATTCTCTATAATGAGGTATGAAAAAATTGACAAATATGAAAAAAAAAATTGTATCTAAATTACCCAAAAATAAGATAAATTAACTACTATACATGAAAAATTAGCAATTCCTACCAGAAGCTAATTATGAAAAAAAACTTATTCACATACCTACAACCAATTAATATATAATCATAAATGCAAGAACATGTATAGCTCTTGCTCTGTCATGAATCTATTGTGTATAATATAAGATATATGTTAATATTTTTGTTTTTTTAGAGGTTAATGGTGGCTCAAAGTTATGAATAGATCCTCCCATGAGTCTACCACATTCATGTAAAAACGTATAGAATCACAGAAAAAATACCCAAAGAAATTCTCTAGATAAAAAAAGTGATAAATAACATATGTACTGCTATATTCCAACCATATTATTTTTTGGCTTTAAAGCAAAACTATTCCAACCATATATTCCAACATACTCATGAATATATATACTAGCAAGTAGCAACCCATGAGCAAACTATAAGCAATATTTTTGGTGGCCCTGCATTTTTTTTGGCAGAAAACAATTAACATAAGCATAACCAATTTTTTGGCAGCAAACATAAGCATTTTTTTTGCAGCGTCCTGCATATGCAATGATGCAAAATACATATTCAAGAACGAGACAGCAAGAGAAAGGGGCCAAGGTACATAGTTACTTACGGTGAATGAGTAGTAAGTACTGTGAGCGAGAACAAGATCAATGTTGCTTCGAGCCTTTGAGTTCCATCATTCATGCAAGAAAATAACAAATTAAGTCAGATCTGAGTCTTGGAGCCGAGATCTGAGTCTTGGAGTCGAGATCAAGACTCAGATCTGAGAGAGAGGGAGGGAGAGAGACTTACTAAGTCTTGTAGGCAAAACTGAGATGCTCAGATGAGTCAGATCTGAGTCTTAGAGCCGAGATCGAGATCGAGAGACTCGGAGAGACAGAGACGGAGAGAGAAGCCCGGAACCATCAGATCTTAGAGATGGAGAGACGGAGATGGAGAGAATAGCCAGATATTAGAGTTAAGATCACCTTCGGCTTCGCAGACTCGCAGAGATTCGAGAGAATAGGGTTAGGGTTTTCAGGAAAAGAGAGCAGAAGCAGAGAGCGGCGGGGTGAGAGAAGAGAATAGGATTAGGTATTTTCTCTATTCCTTAACTAAAAATTGATATATATATATGTAGGGTTGGGTTAAAAGAGTAATTTAACATTTCGATTTTCGATTCGGTTTTGAAATAATTGTCCAAACCCGATAACCGAACCGAAATCCGATTATTAGTGGATCCAGAATCGAACTCCGACCAGCTAATTTAAAAACCGAACCGAATTTGTTTTACTATTCAGTCGATTTTCGGTTTAAAAACCAAAATCTACTCACCCCTATAAGACACCATGGAAACAATCTTTATTTTTGACACTCATTCTTTGGAATTTATTTTAGGAGCTAAGTCTCGAATGGGCTTAGCAACTCGGGCTCGAGATCGGAAGAAGGGCGCAAAATAGCGCTTTGATGTCGCACTTTACACTTCGTACGTATGCACCAGGATCGAGATGGTGCTTGTGCGCATTGTTGCGCTCGTTTTTGTGCGAGTTATGCGGAACATCGGTGCAATAGGTGCACGGGTGAGCGCTTCTGTGGTTGTTCCGGTGAGCATTTGCGTGTGAGCGCTCCGCGTAGACGTTTCGCGTGAGCACTCCACGCGAGCGCTGCGTGCAGGAGCAGCAGTAGCTCTACGCGTAAATTGGTGTGATTTGTGCTTCTCCGTGCAGATTGCAGTGATGGGAAAATTTTGTAAATGTTCAACTTAAATCGATCCTTATCTTTTGAGATTCGATTTAAACCTCTCCTTATCTTCAAGGATTAAAGGGCAGCGGCTGATTAGGGTTTTGGAATTTTGTCTCCCATCTATATATTCTCTTTCCTTTTCATCTGAGAAGGAAGAAAATACTGCTACGTGATAATTTTTACAACATCCAACATATCCACGAAAATTGCCATATGTTCAGGAGTTCATCCGTTCGAGTTCTACAAGGGTGAGAGGAGCGTTCCAGAAGTTCAACACACCGAACTTGTTGGTTTCTGGTAGCAGATTGTCGAAAGGGACGAACCTTGCTTTGCGTAACAGTGATCTTCATTACCCAGCAAGGATTTGCATTCTGTAATTCTCTTCTTCTATTTCTTTTTAGCTGTTATATCTCGTTGTAGCAACTGCAATTGCAATGATAAGAACAAATTTATGTTTCTAATAGTTTCTGGTCTTGAGTCTGTTTGTAATTCATCTATATTTTATGTTTTGTGATCGGAACGCCGATTCCGTACTCTGATACCGTGTCTGAAACTAACCGCAGCGAAAACATAGACCAAACCACCTGAGATAACCAAATATCGTCTAACGCAAGCACCAAGACAGAAAAATACAGTATATATTTGGTGACTACATCACCTGGACAAATTTTAATCTATACAACTCAGGTGAAATTACAAGATTGAATCAAAACAATATTGAACTCTTTGCCCAAAGATTCAATCCCCCTCACCGAACTCAAGAAGAAAGAGAGAGATTACAACTGAAATCACTCACCCAACCCCGTTGCGATTTTTCTGATCGAAAACGACAACTCCACAAACAAATCTCTTCTTCGTGTTGTCTCAAACGGCGAGCCCTAAGAGCAAAGTACGGACTTTCTCTTAGATTTTATATGGAGAAGCACTCTGAATCTTCCACCCTGTGCTATTCTTTGTGCCTCCACCCTCAACGCATATAAATAGGATGAGAAACCTATTTTAGGGTTTTAGAAAATCTCCAAAATAGTCCACCATCAGATATGGCCATCCACCAACACCCAACGGTGCATATTAGACCCAGAACTCGTTCAGCCCCCGACCGAACCGATCTTGGCCAGAGTTAGGTTTGGACCCTGCCAAAGGTTCTGACTCGAAACCTACCGAATTTAGACCGAACTCTAACCGGACCGAACTAGGCCCGAGTTCAGTCCCTACTGTCACAGACTGGACTCCCAGCATTATGTTCTAGTTGTAGCTGATCAAGATCATCATTTTGTTGCATAAGGCTTCACAACAACAGCAATCATTTGTGATCTTCTATATTTCACAGTTTTGAGTCCATTTTTGTAATCCGAAAATAACAATAACATGGTCCCAAAAAATAGTATATAGAAGAAGCAAAAACTGAAAACTTTATATGCTATTTAGTTCAAGTTTTATAGGCTTGGAAATGGATTTTTGGTTTTTTATTTTTTTGCTCATGTTTGGTAAGTCTGGACTTGATAATTGAAAGATTCGGGAAAGTAAAATTCAAGTCCCCCTTATGAATTTTTTTTTTTCTCTAGTAGTGTTAGTTGGGTGTATTAATTATAGTTGTTTGGACGGTAATACCTCAATGACACTAATTAAATTTAGATAATAATAGGAGCATGAAATTAACAAAAGAATATTTATGAAAAATCAAACAAATTAAAAAAAAAAATTCATGTCTGATCCAAATATAAAAATTAAAATTTTCGAACTACATATTTTCAATATAACAAAAACAAAACATGGATTTGAAGATGTTGAATTACTTTTTCATGCAAGGAATAGGAGGTGGATTTCTAGAAGAAGAAAAAAAGAAAAGAAAAAAAAAAAAAAAAACCATGGTGGATTTATCTCTACATGTTGACAAAGGCAGACCATCCCTCTCCCAGTTTAAACAGTATTCTGCCGAGGCGGATTCTTTCGGAAAGGATCCAGAAAAGAAACCAACGTGCGCCGTTTGTTTTCCAACAAAACCAACAACCCCTACTTTCCAATTATTGAATCAACTACTGCTCCAAAATATTTAATTGTTCAAATCTGCGTCGATCAAATCTTCAATTATCTGCGTACCCGCATTACTATTCTTCTTGTATAATATATTGCTTAAAAGAAGGGAGCACATTTTCTTAGTAGCTCTGTCAAATATTATGTTTTATATTTTTGTTCCCTCCCTTCCCTTATTTGTTTAATTTCAGTTGAAACCCACATGTAATAAAAAAAGAACAGTAATACGAGACAGAAATTATAAGACAGCTGATTTGCTCTGAATATTTTCTGTGCAGCTGTGGATAAGTTATTTACTTTCATGACGTCTAAAAGCTGAGGGTTTATTTTATTTGTTTACTTAGGATGTGCTTGACAATTGTATTTTTTATTAATTTTAGAATATTTTTAAGTTGACCGTTTATAAAGTGTTTAAAAAAAAATCTGTTTGGTTTTTTTTAGGCACTTATTTTGATCGACTCAAAAACCTCCCAAAATCGATGTAGTGTAATTTTGTATGTATTTATAAACACCCAAAATCAATTGAGATTTTAAATTTTATTATTATTTTATTTATATTCTCACAAAAAAAATATAATTATAACTTAATAATACTCTATCCTGTTTTTTTTCTTTCTCATATTTGTTTCTGTTTTACATACTACGAGTTTTTAAAATCTTATTTTTCTATAGTCTCTCATTTTTATTCCAAACGATCATTTTTATTCCAAACGATCATTCTTATAAATCCTTAATACATTTAGATTACTGATTCCATGGCAAATTTATCTATATAGTTATATACTCATCTAGATTGTTATAAACTCATCTATAAGTTTTTTTTTTTATGTTCTCTTCATATTTTATGTTTTTATATATAAATATTTAGTAATTTTATTCTTGTAAAAAAAAATTCATAACCGTTTTTTAATGAATTACTAAGTATAAGGTTAGACTAATTTAAAAATCGCTATTTAAAATCACCTAAAATCGAATTCTTTATAACCGCTCACAATTGGTACTCTAAAAATATCTTATAATAACTACCCAATAATTGCCGAGCAGATCTCTAATGAAGTTTATTGCATCTTAATTTTGTCGAAGTTGACAAAAAAAAGTTTATATTGAGCTAAATTATCCTAATGACATTCTAATGATAACGTTCGGATATTTTTGGCATATTTTTTTTTCTTTTTTGCTAAAAGGCATCTTTACTTTTTAATGTTCGATTTTAGCATCCAAAAATTGTTCTTTTAAATCACCTTGTTTCAATTTTGAAGCACAAAACTACTTCAAAATTTTGAAGCACAATACTACTTCAAAATATATTCTTTTGATATAGTTCTGATTTGCTTACTTAAAATAATAATTTATAAAATTGTGATATCAAAATTAAAATATCACAGTAGAAATGTTATTAGAATAATTTAACCTATAATACTGTTTCAACACATGATGACTTGCTTGTAAACTCCCCCTTGCAGACCTGCAATATTTCATTTGTGATGGCTACTTTTAATGGTCAACACATGATGACTTGCTTCTAAATTTTGTTTATATCTCGCCTAAAAATTTGTTGGATTTCAAACATAATGTGAAAGTCAAAACGACTTCCATACATATTTTAAAAAATATTGTGCATTTTAAAATTCAAACGCGCATTTTCAGAAAATTAAAAATACAGAATAGTGGTTGCACAGTTGCACCTAAAAATTTCAAGAACTATCACAGAGTAACCCATCTGACGAGAATTGCCCAACCAGTATTTCACTTTACAACTTCCAAGTCAACACATGGTTACAAAAAATTGTAAATTTTGAGAGCGAGCCAACCTTGGCCCACCTGTCACTGGGGAGGGGAAGGAAATTAGGAGAACTCTACGGGTCCATTTGAATAGGTTAGGATGAAAAAGTGAAAGAAAAAAAAATGAAATAAAAAAAATGAGAAAAAATAGTGTATTTTCTCATAGGAACAGTGGAGACTTATCATAATTTACAATTATGTTCTATAGAAAATTATATTATTTAAAACTTATCACTAAAATCAAATGATAAAATAAATATTTTTAGTTAAAAATATAATTGATAAAAAAAATTATTTTTTATTCCATTATTTTACTATATTAAATCTATTTTTTATCTTTCCTACCAAACACAAAGGAAAAAAATTGTATTTATATCAAAGGTAAAAAATTATGTTTACTTTCCGAAAGGATTAAAAGTATATTTTTACTCTCTTTTTTTTCTTCCACTTTTTCATTCTTCCTACCAAATAAAAACTAGAGGACCATGGATGGTGAAAAAATATACAGTGTAGTTGTGTACTATATAATATGGTTGTTTCCATCCTACCAATCAAAATTAATACCTTTATTTCTTGATAATTCTACTATAGTAAACATGCAAAACTTTTAGATAGTATATGTGTAGTTATGTATTTTATCAATATAATATAATTGATTTAATCTAAATTAACTTACTTGTTGGACCAATCTGATCCAACCTAATATTCTAACCGGATCGACCTCCGATCCAATTTTCAAAACATTGATAGCAGTGTTTTAAAAATCGAATCGGATTGGCCAGTTCAATCGGTTGATCCGTAAATCGGTCACTTTTTCGATCCGGTTCAGTATTGATCCATTATTTTTTTCAAAATTCTATTATAAATATATAATTTGGTAAAAATCAGTATACACAAGAGATTAAATTTGAACTATTTAGATTAATCTAGTACTTGAAATACTGGTCGACCTAATTGGTTGAATCGATTTAACTCGATCCAGTATATTGGTCACATCGATCTCTGCCCCGATTTTTAAAACACCATTTGACAGAGAGGCTGCAGCAACAAATTCCAAGAAATAGCACCTACAAGTTACAAGTTGTATCCAAGAAAGCATACAGAATTCCGGGATTCCCAACTTTCCAAGAAAATGAACACACAAATCTTCTCCCCGCAAGAAGACAAAAATAGAAACCAGGTCTCCCTCCCAAATATAAACCGTGTGCTATTCGCAAGGAAAGAACCAAAATAAATAAAACCAACGGAAGCCAGAGCCGCTTGTTTCCGCCCCCCAGAAATAAACCAGCAGCGCCATCCCGTCCCTATTTAAAACCAACAATCCCACAGAGAAGTTCTTCAACAATTCCAACACCAACATGTGCCGATCAAATCTAGACCACGCCGAACTATACTCCCGACCGAAAAATCGGGACCGGCTCGACGTCCGCTCCTTCCGGCTCCGCCTCTCCGTCGCCGGCGCGGCCCTCCCGGAAACCCTAACCCTGGTCTACCTCCCCCGGGCCGGCGGCCCGGCCTTCGCGGCGCTGGACCGGGTCAGGTCCGAGGAAAGGACGGCGGCGGTGGTTTTCGCAAGCTCGGACCGGGTCCGGGCGGCGGAGGGGGTCCGGTTCGAGGCGTACGTCGGGGCGGAGGCGGCGTTGAGGGGGGTGTTCAGGAAGAACGGACCTGAGTGGAGGGTGGAGTGCCGGTCCGGCGAGGCCGCCGGCGTGTCGGGGAAGGCCGAGGTGTCGGTGTCCGCGTCGGGAGGCGTCGTGCTGAAGGACACGGTAGAGCTGGAGAAGACGGGGAGGAGGAGGAGGAGGAGGAAGTTCTGTTCGAAATTGGCGGAGATTCCGGAGGAGGGAGAAGAGTCGGAGTGCTCTTGCTGCTGTGATTTTTCTGAGGAGGACGAAGAGTGGGAAGTGGTGGGAGGAGAGGAGGAGGGGTTGGAGATGGAAGGGGTGAAGTGGGCTGTGGATATGGGCATATGGGCCGTTTGTGTTGGGGTGGGCTTGCTGGTCTCCAGGGCCTCTTACAAGGGTTTTAAGAGGAAAATTTCTTTTTAAAAATTTTTGTTGGAGGTATTTTCAACTATTGGAAAACAAAAAAAATTGTCACGAGAGTTGTGAGATTTTGCGAGGCATTAATATAGTAGAAATTTTTTTCAAGAAAAATATTCTTGTTATACCAACTCGATTTAGTCTTTGTCAATCATCTATTATGTGAGAAAGATTGCTCAGAAAATTTCGTTTACTTTTGGTGTTAAAAAAATCGAATAAGGTAAGTATTATTCTAATTTGAAGACGTCGGTCCAAAGGATTGCAATCAATTTTAGTCCGAAGGTCCTTATACAATTTCAGTCTGAAGGTTCCATTCTAGTCCGAAGGTTATATCACAATCCGAAGACCACATCGAAACCCAAAGTTCTCACATCGCATTCGCACCAGCACAACACTGTACCCGCACCACCCGGGCCACTTTGTACCGAACTCGTTTCTATTGGTCGCATCTGTACCGCACCTACTATCAACACAGTTAATTTCTCCCAAAAGGAATTAAAGTGTGTCTCCGTTGCTCGAACTAGCAACTTTCGAGGGGGTGCTTCTCTCTTAACCGTTTCTCTCTTAACCACTAGACTAACAGTTCATATATATACGAAAATTCTGCAAAATCTGAACCATTAATTGTTGATACAATGGTTCAGATTAGAAGAGCTTTCTTGTACTTTCATAATTTTACAATGCAATTGTATGTGATGTATCGATACAATATTTGTATTGTAGAAGGAACCATATATATATATATATATATATATATATATATATATATATATATATATATTATTCAAGTAAAAAAGATTAATACAGAGTTTATAGATATATACATATCTAGATAAATTTATCAAAATTTGCGAAGGAAAAAGTGAGCTGATATCAATGTCTTTAGAACGTAAAAAAAATCTAGAGATATGATTAGCACAAATTGGTTGTCTCGTTAAAATATTCTTAGAAAAAAGAGTACATTAACGTCAAGTGAGTGTCAAGTGAGTATATTTCTGGTTAATTCATGTTGTAATACAAAGAGATTTTGTAATCCAATATCATGAAGATTCTTCTAGAAAGTAGACTTTGGCAGGGACTTTTTGAACATGTCGGCCAAGCTTTCTTTGCGTTTGATTTCAATCTTTTGTTGTTGTTTTGCTAATGTAAGAAAAAAAAAACTTCAATGCGATGTCCTTGATATTGTCTCCCTTGATGTATTCCTTCTTCACCTGGCCAATGTATACGACGTCGTCTTTATATATTGTTATTAGGACATCATTGATAGAAGAGAATCGGTCACACCCCGGTTTCACATAATCGAAAGTTGTCACTGGGTGTGATATAGTACAAGTCTAAATTGTACTTGTACAAGATGAGAACAAACGCGGTCAATAAAACATCTTTAAAAATAAAGTTATTGCAGCAAAAATAAGCAAAAAAGTTGATAGATACGAGATTTATGAAAATTATTCTCACTATTGATAATTTGCAGTAGAACTACAACGCCTCTAGGTCAAAATAATAACTAGATTACAAACACCGGACCACATTACAATGAACGATGCAACAAGGCTTACAATTCGAGGAACTAATACAATCAATATGTTTCATACATTATGTATTTTTATATACAAAACAATAACATCTCTAGTCGAACAAGTTCAAGTAGCCAAATGCGCTCCAATGCCTCAACACGTCTAATCGACTCTCAATCTTTTGGTGAAGGAAATCGGCCCATTAAAAAATACATTGGTGAGTGGTCTCTAGCCAATTCACCTAAACCAATACAATAATCTTTTTTTTAGATATAAAGAAGAAAAAGGAAGACGAAGCTCAAAATGGCACAGGAAAATAGCCCAAGCAGCCTACAGGGAAGGAAAAACCCCACAAATAAAATAAGAAGATACAACCAACACCGACAGAACTATCTTCTAGAAGTCGTAGCACTCATCTGATCAGAAGTGATAACCTGCCCAACTTGATCCGGGAGGTCGACAGTGTGGGAGAAGATCTGCTCTTCTTTAGAGGCTAAAGCCAAATAAGCGAGAGCTTTTGCCACACCATTAGCCGCTTGGGCTATCTCCCTGAGCCCTAAAATACAGTAATCATGCGAGAGTAGATAAACCAATACAGTAATCATGTGAGAGTAGATAAAATTATTATGTTGACTTTCTACTCTTGTCTTTGTAAACACTCTGATATTTTATATAGGATTATTCTTGGTATTTCAAAACAAATAGAATTTTGGTTTATTTAATATTAAAAAGATTTATTTATTAATTAAAATATTTATTAGATATTTCTTGAACTTTAGAAACCAACCACCATAATCTTAAAATCTTGAAAACAACGCTAGCATGTACCTTTCAACCAACTTTGCATGCTAGACTTAGACGAGCAAATTTAGGCTCATGACATGACTGTCACTCACAAATTTGCCTTTCCATGCTTCGTTTTGGTCGCACAACTTTTGCGACGCAATTCAAGAAAAAATGACACGTAAATCCCTTTTTCGTTATGGATAATTTTAATACGCAATACCAACTCAATTCTTTCGACCAATTTTATATTCATGAGCCTAACTGGACCTACTACGTCCATGACAAAGATGCCCCATTTATTTGAGTCAATGCATGCTCCATAAAAATTATAAACCACATTGACTCATTTCGTAGCCTTATGCGACATCTTTTGTACTATCGCACTCAACCGAGCCCAACCACCCAACCCGAATCCCTGAACCACTTTCTATGACTCATGGATAATGTCTCACATCCATCTCCTACTCTACAACACACCAAACACTTACTTTTTTATGCACAAAATTTTATTATTTAAACAATTAAATTTAAATTCAGCATCTTTCTATTTTAGAATCAAATCATACGCACTTTCTATTATTGTATTCTATTTTAATCCTATAGTAATTAAATGACAGCCCCTATGATTAAATACCCATACATACCATATTAAGCCTCATTAAATCCTAGTCCTAAGTTTCAAACACATAAACATCTAATCATCCAATCATTTTCTAACTATCAACTATATATATATATATATATATATATATATATATATATATATATATATATATATATATTTATATAATAAGGGAGGTGGGATAGTATCTCACTCTCAAATGAGGGTAGCGGTGACGTGGCACCATCTCAGCCCTCCATCTCAAAAAATTAAAAAAAAAATCCACCTTCCTCCCAACCCAGTCCCCTCGCCCCCTCTAGCACCCGCCACCTGTCCTCCCCCCTCCAACACTCGCCGCCGCCCCCCCACCCCCCGTGCGCCGACGACGCCCCCCGGCGTAGCCCACGCCTTGCGTGCTGCCCTTCGCCTCCACCCTTTTGCACCTCGCACGCAGCCCTGCGCCTCCACCCTTATGCAGCTAGTGCGCCGCCCTGCGTGCGCCAGCAATCCTCCCCACCCCCGTACCACACATGCCTCACGCGACATCTCGCGCCCCCTCCTCCCTCCTACAGCTCGTACGCCACCGCGTATGCACCGGGGACCCCTCCCCCACTACCACCACCCCGCGTCGCCGCACGCGTGCACCGGCGACGCCAAAGAGGAGGGTAGGGGGTTAAGTGCAATTTGTTATTTTTTTTTATTTTTTAAGATGGAGGACTGGGATGGTGTCACGTCACCGCTACCCTCATTTGAGAGTGAGGTGCCATCCCACCTCCCATATATATATATATATATTCTTTATCCGAAATCCTAACTAACTCCTCCATAACAAACCCTAACAATCTCCCTCAATAGGTCGGCCTCCCCCTCTCCAAACCCGACCCCATTTCCCACTTCTTGGCCGCCAACTACAAACCCCCTCCTTATATATATATATATATATATATATATATATAGTAGTTACTTTCACGTGCATTGCACAATAAAAAAAAATCTACGATATTATTAAAATATAGAAATTTAAATTATGTTATAATATTTTAAATATAATTTGAATATATTTTAGTTATAATTTATTACAAATATGACTGGGGTCTTCGTGGTCCGAGATAAGTCTCGCTGCCTCTTCTGAGAAAGATTGAGAATGTGAAAGTCTTCTTGAAGGTTGCTTCTTCTTTCCACTGGACATCCTACATTCTACAGAGGGGAATATGCTTGGAATAAAGGATCATGGCTTAGGTAGCTTATGCGTTTGTTGATGTTGATGCAGTTCATTTTATATAGGACCTTTTGCTTTAGCTGCAACTTCAGAGTCTTTTAGTTCGAAAGAAACCAAACAAGACTTTTCGTGAATCTCCGCTATTTGAATATTGAACCACTTTTATATGTAGGTTCATTTCAAAATGTATTTTTGTTTTGAATAAAGAAGCGCGCTCCTTGTTAGTGTAAAGTAGGTGTTTTTCTCGGTTGATGAATGGGTAAATGCTTATATCGCTTTCTAGTGTTATTGTTATGTTGATGTTATATTAAAGAATAGTCAATGAAGCAGGACCCTTACTCATAAATGGTAAAGGCAAAGGCATGGGTGGAGATAGGAGCATGGGGGACTCTAATCTTATGGGATCTTTCTTCGAGAATAGTGTCACTACCACATTTCTAGATGAGAATATTTTAGAAAATGTGCATGTAATTATATTTTTAGTAATTAATAATTATTTTTGTTGTGCTAATAATTAATATTTGTGGTTGTTCTATTATTCTTTAATTAGTATACTAGCCTATTAGTTAGACTGGACATTTGTGAATCCAATTAGACTTGTCATGACAATGATTGAGCCAACATTGAACAAGGCTCAAGTTAGATCCATTTTCATAGTTAATTAGAAAGATTAGAACTAATTAGCATTAGTTTAGAGACTTCTCAAATAGCCCTTCCTTAATCATCTTCATAATTAGATGAAGAAGGATAATTTAGACATTTATTTTGCTTGGAGAGGAAGAAGGGGAGGGCCGACCACTTATAGGTCTCTCCATTCTCTCTCCTCCTTCATATGCATTTTATTTTGATCCAAAAATCTAGATCCCCAAATTTTACACTTTTCCTCTATCAAAATTCTTCTTAATTCACTTCTATTCCTTCTTATTTTTATCTCTCAAGGAGACTTGGAGCTTGGAGAAGCAAGGAGCACAAGGAGAAAGAGCCTTGGTGAAGAGCTCGTGTCTGGATTGTGTCCACTTTGGTTTTCATTGAGAATCCATCTGCCAATTGGTAATTTCTGAATTCTCTTTCATCCTAGCTTTATAAATCATGCATAAGACCTCTAAGAACCACCCCCATGGCATAGGGCTACCATTAGGAACATATTCTAGTTGATTTGGTTGTGTATTGTGGTCTCTACATAGGTTTTTATATTGATTTTAGAGGAATTATGAGGTGGGACACCAAGTGTGTGTCATAACACCAATTTAGTCGTATTGGACTTAGATCGGAGTTGTGTGACTAAGTACGTGTCCACAATTGGACACGAGTAGGCCGTATCGTGATACGGTATGATACCACGTGATACGGGGCTCTATTTTAGGTATTTTATATAATTTTTTCTTAATTTCTATTGTAGCTAGTCCTAATAGATGTTATTATATATAATTTAAGTGTAGGAAGGATTACTAGTGGTGAATGGTGAAATTGGGTACTTCATTGAATGTGTATCATAACCTTCCTAAGTGGTGCTCTACATATGTTTGATTAAATGCTTATGGTGTATCACATACACATAAGTACGTAGTATTAAGTGTTTGTATATGATTATATTAGAAGTATTTGTGTGTGTGGGTTCAAGAACATGCTTTATGCAGCTAGGGGATGTATGTGCATATTGTGTTGGTGTTAGTTGATGTGGATGAGAAGTGTGCAGGGGGTATCATTGTAGGCAGTTTTACCACAGAAGTTGCACAATAACTGTTGCTGATGACAGTGTGGGGAGCTAATCTGGAAAAAATTAGAGTGTTCAAATAAGCCAGTGCCTTGGTGCACTGAGGCAATTATGTGCAGTACATAGCTCAGTTGCAAAAGGGGGGATGTGGAGCTATGTGAAGGAGGCTCGGGTGTCTGAGCAAACGTGGTGTGTCAACAAGTGTGTTGTGGAGACAGCAACTTGGTATTAGGGAATCAGTGAGAACAAGATGGGGAAAAAGAGTGTATCAAGTAAGTACAACCCAGACTATGAGGGTCAGTAGTGGTTGTGTATTGATTCAGTCTTTAGTTAGATGTTGTGTTAAGAAATAAACACTTAGGGCTATCTGTAAGTAATGTGTTCAGTTATATATTTAGTTCTTGACTCTCCAGTACACTGCAAGGTTTGGTTCAACACGTAGCAGCAAGGTGAGGAGGTAGGAGTATCTGTGTACAAATGTAAGGCCACTGATATGTGGGTAGCAGTTCCATGTATCAGGTAAGGGGTTAGGCTAGCTGATGATTTAGTTAACCGTATCTCAGATACTGAGTTTTGGAAGAGGGAGTTCGGTGCTTGGACACAGGTATTAGAGAGCAATGTTTAAGTAATCTTAAGTTACCTGGGAGTGGGTGCAGTGTACTTGTGTATTAAGACTGTGTGTGTGTCGTATCCTTTTTGAGTGTGTGAATGATGTTGAAATCAATTACCATGGAAGTATTTGGCAAAGAGGGACTCACTGTATATGTAAGTATCAGTCCTTGATACTTAAGTAAACTGCAGCTTAAGGGATTGCCTGGGAATTCTTTCCATACTAATCTGCAGTAATTGGATGTGTCAGTATATGTTCATGTTGGATACATGATGCTAGAAAAGATATCAGGTGCAGGTATCAGGTGGTTAAGGCAATTGCAGTTAGAGATCATTGCATTTGCATTGAGGAGTTAAGCTTGGTGGCAGGCTTCTAGTGGAGCTAGTATCAGTTTCAGCTAAGGAAGGTATCAGAACATGTGAAGTTATCCAAGTATCAGATAAGAGTATCAGTTGGGTACATTAGGCAAGAGAAATTGGTGATGTTAGATAGGTGTTATATTCATATGACAGTGTGTATACAGCAGTTAGCTAGTTATTAGTTAATTAAATTAGTAGATTATATATATATATATATATATATATATATATATATATATATATATATATATATATATATATATATGTTATCTGTTAGTGTTAGATCAGTTAGGTACTAGTACTACTAGCAGTTAGTGCATAATGTTGCAGACAATATTAGATGTTATTGATATGTTAGTAGTGTATGTATGAGTAGGAAGTATATAGATATGTTAACTAGATATGTCAGTTAGCAAGTATGTCAGTTAGTTATTTATGTACTATCAGTTAGGAGTGTCAGTTATGTAATTTAGCTAGTATTAATTTAGAACTTAATTAATGACCTATTATGGATTGTAAGAAGTTAGTATTAATCAGTTAGTGACCCATATGAGCCTTATGACCTTAGCTTGGACCTAGAAATTGGTGTTTGACCTAGTATTGGCCTAGAGAGCATGTTCCAATGCATCTTAGATCATTATCACTTTATTACACTAAATTTGACATGTCATTCATATCTAGGTGTGTGTGACACCATCTCGGACACCGAGTGACATCATTGCTCCGGACCAGAGGCGAGTACATATCCAGTGGTTTCCTTATTTGACTGTCTCTATGACTCTTGTTTTTAGTATTGCTTTATTTGATTCCTGACACGATGGTATACACGGATTGGTACACCTTGGATCCCCGTCATGAGATATTCTTATTTGTGATCACCTACTTTGTGATTATATGACGTTAGACCGTGATCAGTATGCATGATATTACAGACTGTGCATAGTAATACCATGTCAGAACGTGTCATAATTTGGATCCGTGTACTAGTTAGGGGTTGGGAAAATGTCAGTTGGATATGTGATCATATCTTATAGACCGTGATATATTTATGTGATAGCTCGTGATAGCTAGGGGACCATACAACACACGTGTGGTCATGCTAGCTCCCATCTATGATTATAGACTATGTTAGGCCCAAGTCGATCACATATCTTGCTAATATTTTAAGGCTCAAGTTTAGTGTTACATTTTCTTATTCCAGTTCATTACTTGATGATTCCTTGCTCAGTTACTCTTAGTATATTTCCATTATCCCCATGATATCTCTTTATCATGTTTAGTTATATTCTAGATATTTTCCATCATTTATTGCCTTTACTATTATGGTTTCATAGTTTTTGTCAATTAATAAAATTGCTATTGGATTATATTCGCTCTATCCTGATTGGATATATTTTTTTAGATGACTCACTTGAGGACTGCATTTGCTAGAAAAGATATGTGTTCATGTTGGATACATGATGCTAGAAAAGATATCAGATGCAGGTATCAGGTGGTTAAGGCAATTACAGTTAGAGATCACTGCATTTGCATTGAGGAGTTAAGCTTGGTGGCAGGCTTCTAGTGGAGCTAGTATCAGTTTCAGCTAAGGAAGGTATCAGAACATGTGAAGTTATCCAAGTATCAGATAAGAGTATCAGTTGGGTACATTAGGCATGAGAAAATGGTGATGTTAGATAGGTGTTATATTCATATGACAGTATGTATACAACAGTTAGCTAGTTATTAGTAAATTAAATTAGTAGATTATATATATATATATATATATATGTTATCTGTTAGTGTTAGATCAGTTAGGTACTAGTACTACTAGCAGTTAGTGCATAATGTTGCAGACAATATTAGATGTTATTGATATGTTAGTAGTATATGTATGAGTAGGAAGTATATAGATATGTCAACTAGATATGTCAGTTAGCAAGTATGTCAGTTAGTTATTTATGTACTATCAGTTAGGAGTGTCAGTTATGTAATTTAGCTAGTATTAGTTTAGAACTTAATTAATGACCTATTATAGATTGTAAGAAGTTAGTATTAATCAGTTAGTGACCCATATGAGCCTTACGACCTTAGCTTGGACCTAGAAATTGGTGTTTGACCTAGTATTGGCCTAGAGAGAATATTCCAATGCATCTTAGATCATTATCACTTTATTACACTAAATTTGACATGTCATTCATATCTAGGTGTGTGTGACACCAGCTCGGACTCCGAGTGACATCATTGCTCCGGACCAGAGGCGAGTACATATCCAGTGGTTTCCTTATTTGACTGTCTCTATGACTCTTGTTTTTAGTATTGCTTTATTTGATTCCTGACACGATGGTATACACAGATTGGTACACCTTGGATCCCCGTCATGAGATATTCTCATTTGTGATCACCTACTTTGTGATTATATGATATTAGACCGTGATTAGTATGCATGATATTACAGACTGTGCATAGTAATACCATGTCAGAACATGTCATAATTTGGATCCGTGTACTAGTCAGGGGTTAGAAAAATATTAGTTGGATATGCGATCATATCTTATAGACCGTGATATATTTATGTGATAGCCCGTGATAGCTAGTGGACCATACAACACACGTGTGGTCATGCTAGCTCCCATCTATGATTATAGACTATGTTAGGCCCAAGCCGATCACATATCTTGCTAATATTTTAAGGCACAAGTTTAGTGTTACATTTTCTTATTCCAGTTCATTACTTGATGATTCCTTGCTCAGTTACTCTTAGTATATTTCTATTATCCCCATGATATCTCTTTATTATGCTTAGTTATTGTTAGAGTTATTTTATTTTGTTATTTATCATATGAGGATATAATAGTAATTATGGGTGTATTGCATATCAATATAAATAGACATGAGATGCAACCTAGGGTTTAAGGCCCTTGCAATCTCCTTTCTCATATTCTCTCTTCCTTTACTTCCCCTTCTCCTCTCTATCTCTAAAAATTTTTTTGCTGTTTTTCGTCTACTTTTCATGATTCGTCGTTCGTCGTTCGTTGTTCGTGGTCGTTCGTGGTTCGTTTATGAGATCTAGGGTTTCTACAGATCTTCGTTGGTTATTCGTCGTCGGTTGAGGTTCGTTGTGAGATCTAGGGTTTCAAAGATCTCGTCTTTCTGTTGCATCTGCAAGTATGGTGGGGACCGAATCTTCTAGCGAGGTTAATAGTGGTGGTGGTAGCGGAGGTGGTTCTCCTTTTACTGTTATTCATAATGATGAACTGGGAAAGTCGATTACAGCGGTGAAACTCAATGGTGCGAACTATCTTGCCTGGTCCAAGTCTATCAAAGTGGTGTTAAG
Organism: Iris macrosiphon; assembly: GCA_036927795.1. Lineage (NCBI taxonomy): Eukaryota > Viridiplantae > Streptophyta > Magnoliopsida > Asparagales > Iridaceae > Iris > Iris macrosiphon. The sequence goes on from JAYESA010000006.1 coordinate 33,470,489, forward strand.
GGCGAAGAAGAAGTTGAAGTTTTTGACCGAAGAACCCCTTCCTGAAACGTCCGCTGAGTATGAAGATTGGATGAGTGCATATGCATACGTTATGTAGTGGTTGTGGCATAGTATGGAACCACATATCGCTGCTAATGTTCAGTGGTGTGAATCAAGCAAACAGATTTGGGCATCTCTGGAAGAATCTTATTCGCAGAAGCGAAACGTTGCCCGTATCTATGAGTTGTACGAGTTATTGTTCAATACAAAGCAAAATGGGAAGCCTGTGAATGAATATCTGGCTTCAAAGAAGGCTTTGTGGGAGGAACTGCTTCAATATCATCCTGTTACTACTGATTTGAAGGAAGCTCGGAGACAGAAGGAAGAGTTTCATGTTTCACTCATCCTAGCCGGCTTGGATCCTGCGCTCGAACCTTATAAAGGTCAAATCTTTGCTGGAGAGCAGTTACCTACGGTGGAAGATACTTTCTCCCGTCTCAATCGTTCCTTTCTGGGACAGAGTTCTGTGGTGCCGAGTACTGACTCTTCTGCCCTAGCTTCTAGTGTTGTTGGTCGTGGTGGTGGACGTGGTATTGGACGTGGCGGTAGAGATGGTGGTCGTAGTTTTGGTCGAGGAGGAGGCCGTGGTGGTAGAGACAATGGTCGTGGTGGTGGTCGCGGTGGTGGTGGTGGCCGCGGTGGTGGTGGTGGTGGCCGTGGTCAACCACAAAAGTGTAACTATTATGGAATGCTCGGTCATGTAGAAGACTATTGTTGGGACAAATGGGGCAAACCAGAATATGCACATCAAGTGCATGATGAAAATATGCAGTCCCAGGACACCACTTCTGCTCCCAGAGATGATACTTCGGGTTTCAATCAGACTTCAACGTCCGATACCTCATCTCCATTTCAACAGATCCTCCAGAAGTTGAACGCGCTTGCTAGTACCACCTCCCAACCTACTGCAACCATGGCACATATAGGTAATCCTGCTTTTGTGGCAACCCAGTCACCATCCACCTCTTGGGTCATCGACTCAGGAGCAAGCTCTCACATGTCTGGTATAACATCTATCTTTCATAATCGTAGTTCCATGAAACATAATATTATCTTGGCTGATGGGTCTACTCGTCATGTGCTTGGGAAATGTGTCATTCACCCTACTCAATCACTATCATTATTTGATTCATTATATGTGCCTAATTTTCCATTTAATTTGTTATCTGTGAGCCAGTTAACCAAATCTCTTCAATGTTCTGTGACATTTTCTCCCAATTCGTGAATTTTTCAGGACCTCAGGACGAAGAAGACGATTGGTTCGGGGCATGAAAAAGATGGACTGTACTACTTGGATCTACTTGGAAAGGCCTTCACTTCTGTTTTTACTTCTCTGTTGCAGTGGCATTATCGTTTGGGACATCCGTCTTTGGCTAAGTTGCGTCAAGTTGTTCCTAGTTTGAGTCATATTTCTAGTCTTGAATGTGAGGCTTGTCAGTTAGGCAAGCATCACCGTAGTTCCTTTCCTCGTCGTAGTGAGAGTCGTCAATTAGAGTCTTTTGATCTTGTTCATTCTGATATTTGGGGTCCGTCTAGAGTCAAAAGTTCGAAAGGATTTCAGTATTTTGTTATTTTTATTGATAATTATTCCAGAATGACTTGGTATTATTTAACGAAAGAAAGATCTGAGTTTCCAAATGTGTTATCTGCCTTTTATAATGAAGTCTATGTTCAGTTTAATAAATGTATCAAAATTCTGCATTCTGATAATGCTTTGGAGTATACTCAATCTTCTGTGAACAGTTTCCGTGTTGATCGTGGTATGATTCATCAAACCAGTTGTGTCCACACCTCTCAACAAAATGGTATAGCCGAACGCAAACATCGACACATTTTAGATGTGGCTCGAATTCTCATGTTCAATATGCATGTCCCCAAACAGTATTGGGCAGATGCCGTTCTTACTGTATGTTATCTTATTAATCGTATGCCATCATCTGTATTAAATAACAAAGTTCTATTTACTATATTACATACAGATGTCGCACCCTTTTCCTTATCTCCTCGAGTATTTGGCTGTGTCGCTTTTATTCATAACTTGGAACCTAATCGAGATAAGTTGGCTCCTAGATCTCTGAAGTGTGTCTTTCTTGGTTATTCCCGTACTCAAAAAGGTTATCGTTGTTACAGTCCACAGTCACGCAAATATTATGTCAGTGCGGATGTTACATTCTTTGAGTCTACCCCTTTCTTTCCTTCAGGAGACCGTTGTATTCCTTTTACAACAGATTTGATATCTTCCATACCACTTTCGGTCATTCTTGAATCAATTTTTGTCTCCATTCCCCATTTACAGGTTTATCAGAGATCCAAGGACAGGCCAGTAGTTCTGCAAAATTCAGCCTTCAACCAATCATCTTCCGTGCCTGAGGTTTATGCTCCCATCACCACAGATCCAGATGATCTTTCTATTGCTCTCAGAAAAAGATAACGTCTTTGTACCATAAAGAATAAGCATCCCATTTCTAACTATGTTTCATTACACCGTGCTTCATCATCTTTTCATGTATTTGCTGTTTCATTGTCTTCTACTTTTATTCCCAAAACTTACAAGCAGGCTATGTCATCTTCTGGTTGGAAAAGTGTAATGGATGAGGAGATGTATGCTTTACATCAAAATCAGACTTGGGAGGTTACATCACTTCCTGTTGGAAAACAAACAGTGGGTTGTAGATGGGTTTACACTGTATCACCCTGATGGTTCTGTTGAGCGCCTCAAGGCACGGTTGGTTGCCAAAGGGTATACTCAGACATATGGCGTGGATTATATGGAGACTTTCTCTCCAGTGGCTCGGCTGAATTCAGTTCGGATTGTCACGCCCCAGTCCCAAAATGACGAGGGACTGGAGAAGCGTGGCAATGGCCAGCAGCACGCACCGATGGACAACCCAATTTAATGGATCCATCAGGGCATGTTTAAGCTGTAGTCTAGCAATACTAAGTACAAGTCTCAGGTATTTCTAACCCCATCCACAGAATAAACACAGATTAAAGCCGAAAATAATGCAATGGAATAAATAAGCAATATTAAATAAGGTTGTCTCGGGAAACAAATCCGAGAATTATTCTGTTACAATTAAGGAAAGATAGACAGGAATTGAAATGCTAAAAATGTAAATACTGTATAGCTGAAGCCGGTGCTCAAGAGAAGTCTTCGGCCACTACTTCGTCCTCTGTTCCCTGTTCTGCTCCAAGGAGTGCTCCTGTACCGTACACCACGGGGTAGTTCTCTTCGGCTGTACCTGGGGACATAATCCGGATCCAGGTCCTCAGGGGACAGCAAGGTACAGAAAATACAAGCCAAAATAAATATGGTGCAGCAGATAAAATAATCATCAGGGTAAACTATGTAACCAACTATGTGATATGCAATATGAGAGCAGCACTAGAACTCAGGCTGAAGCCACTACAAGCTCTGTGTCGGGGAGCCGGTAGCGGCAATAACTATGAATTACACTATGATATATACTATGTTATATATATATAATATCAGCCTGTAGTCTGTGTGTCTCTTCCCACCCAATGTAATCCCACGTCTCATGTCCATGACACGCAAGATCATAACTAATGCAGCAAGTCTGATAGCTATGAATCAAAGGTCTAAGAATGTAAAATCTATGTCATAACCATGCATCCTATAAAGAATCACCTTGAATGTCTCAGGAAGACTCTGTCTCATGGAATAGTGTCAAGTGTCCTGGGTTCTGGTGTACTTGATAGGACAAGTACGAGAATAAGGGTATCGATTGTCCATCTCTAATGACGTACCCAACACCGCGTATGGGGTTGGCACCCGACTATGATCGGACACTAAGCACGTCACACGTTTCCTAGGTCAAGCAGTTAAAACAAGTTACATATGGATCTACCAGAATTCAAGTAAAATACTATAACCGAAATTACTGAGAATTTACAAGCTCTATGTTCTCACTGATGCAAAATTAACCAAGGAAAATATATGGCAAGATGCAGCATTTGGCAAGGTACACTTGTCTGTGGTTCCTGTTCCAATTGCGGCTCTGCCCTCAGCTGGAATTGCAGGCGGTACTCCGATTGCTGAAACAAACATCACCATCAGATCCAAAAAATATCAATCAGCTAGAAACGCCTGTCCTTGGGTCCAATTTGGAGACAAGGGCAGAAACGGCAGTTTCGGGCCAAAACGGGGTCCACCGGTGGGCCCGCTTTGCACCGAAAAACGCGTCAGGGTCAAAGGTCTCCAAATTCACCAAACTTAGTGTCAACAGGTCAGAAACGCTGATACGAACCCAACGGAACTTTCAGAATTGAATTCCGATGAGCCGATCACAAAATCGCCCGTCGAGCGGGGCCTGTGGGGCCCACGACACGCGATTTTGTCAACGTTCTTAGAATCGAACCAAACTTGACCCACAGGACCAGCGTATCGCTACGAGTCCGATGGCGCAAGTTTCGTCTCGATCCGACGTGTGTACACAAAGTTAGGTCAAATTACAGAAAAGTCGGATACGGGGCGATGTCCGTGGATACGCGTTGATTCCGGTGTGCACGCACACCCGAATCAGCTTCTGCAAAATCCCACACGTCCGTATCGACGAGGCGCTCGTGTCTGTGAAGACCGCGCGCGACCAAGTCGTCCCGTTTGGCGGGACGTACTCAGTTCCGAGGTGAAACAGGGTCTGGGTTTTTTCTGTTTTTGGATCGCGGTGTGCGATCACCACAGGACGCGATGCCCCGAACGGTTGGTCCGGACACCGAGAGGGTCATACAGGCTTCGCAACGCAATTTGCGAAAACGAAAACGGAGCTACGAGTGAAAAGATACACGCACCTGAAGGGGACCCGAAAACCAGGGCCAAATCGTGTCCGACACGTGTCCGATTCGTGTCGGACACGGACTCGAGAATTAGGGTTAGGGCTTGGGGTGTACTGGCCGGCGGCAGGGGCGGCTGAGGGCGGCCGGGCTGCGGCGGAGGGGGCCGGGGCTCTGCGGCGAGGCGGCGCGGCGCTCGAGCGGAGGCGGCGGCGGTCGGAGGCGGCTACGGCGAGGGTGGCAGAGGAGAACTCTGGAGGGGGCTGTGGAGGTGACGGCGTCGGGTGGCTCACGACGGGAGGAGGTCGGTGCAGGGACGGCGGGTGGTCCGGCGGGGGCAGCTAGGTGGCTGAGGCGGAGGGTCGCCGGACGGAACTCGCCGGAGTGGGGTGGTTAGGGTTTAGGGTAGTGAGGGCGGAGGAGGAAGCGAGGGGGTTCTTATAGGGGGCTAGCGGCGGTCGTGAGGCCGGGGAAGGCGGGGAGGACGCGGCCGGGAGAGTCGGAGGGAGAGGCGGTCGTGGCGGCCGGATTTCCGGCGGGCGGCGGGTTTCTCGGATCGTGGGGGACGGGGTTGGGGGTGACCGGTAGTGGGTCGGGTCGGGCGGCGGGCTCCGGGTGAGCGGACCCGCCCGACCCGCTAAGCCAATGGCTGGGCTGGGCTGGGCTGCTTAATGGGCTCGGCCCACTGGGCCGGGCCGGGCCCCCAAAAATTATAAAAATAAATAAATAAACAGTAAATCCAATAATAAAACATTTATTTGAATTAATTTAATTAGGAAAATAGTTTTTTGGCCTTTTAAAAATAGGTCTGAGGCCCAATAATATCCCAGAAAATTACCCTAAGTCCAGTTTTTCATTTTACATCCAAAAATATTATTTTCATAATATTTTATTATTGTTTATCATCATTAAAAAATCATTGAATAATTAAAACCCTATTTTTAAATTACAGAAAATTCCCAGAAAATTCCAGAAAATTGTGAAAAATCCAGTTTTTAAAATTTTGAAAAATCAGGGGGTTTACAATCTACCCCCCTTAAGAGGATTGCGTCCTCGCAATCAAAAGAATAACCGGTCAATAGAGATGACGCGGTCGCAAGCATCGTTTGAAAATACATCACAAGATACTTAGGGAAATACCGTTTCCCTAAAAATGAAAGTTATGCACTTCCAGAAAATCTAGTTAAAACAAAAGATCTACAACTTTTATGAAAACCAGGTTGTTATTAACAGGTTGTAATTTACTAGGTTGGGGCTGAGGTCACGAACCAGCGGGCACGAACTACAACAAGACTAAAACGGATAACTACAAATCACTTACGCGCATCAGCGTCCTGCACAGTCATCGCTTAAGCTTGCCCTCGTCCTTGAGGTAGATTCCTCTGCTGCTGTTGGGCTTGCGGAAAGAGTGTCGCCTGAGGTGCCAAGGGTGGCCTCGGTTCGGGTGCTGGTAGAGCTTGTTGGTTTATCACAGCATCTCGTGGTGATCTTGTAGAAATCTCGTCGCTTGCTGGTAGATCCATTACTCTGCATCCAAAATAAACGATAATAGGCGCACAAGAATCAAGGCAGGATGCAAGTCAAGAAATTAATTCGAATCCGAGATAGATGTCAAGAACGATTCAAGCAAGTGGATGAGATCCTAAAACTTATCCTATTCTTACTGCAGGCCTGTTCGGTCCCTAAGTTGAAACCGAACAATTTTAGTCGTAGACCTGTATGGGCCACCACAAAAACCATGTCACGCCCCAGTCCCAAAATAACGAGGGACTGGAGAAGCGTGGCAATGGCCAGCAGCACGCACCGATGGACAACCCAATTTAATGGATCCATCAGGGCATGCTTAAGCTGTAGTCTAGCAATACTAAGTACAAGTCTCAGGTATTTCTAACCTCATCCACAGAATAAACACAGATTAAAGCCGAAAATAATGCAATGGAATAAATAAGCAATATTAAATAAGGTTGTCTCGGGAAACAAATCCGAGAATTATTCTGTTACAATTAAGGAAAGATAGACAGGAATTGAAATACTGAAAATGTAAATACTGTATAGCTGAAGCCGGTGCTCAAGAGAAGTCTTCGGCCACTACTTCGTCCTCTGTTCCCTGTTCTGCTCCAAGGAGTGCTCCTGTACCGTACACCACGGGGTAGTTCTCTTCGGCTGTACCTGGGGACATAATCCGGATCCAGGTCCTCAGGGGACAGCAAGGTACAGAAAATACAAGCCAAAATAAATATGGTGCAGCAGATAAAATAATCATCAGGGTAAACTATGTAACCAACTATGTGATATGCAATATGAGAGCAGCACTAGAACTCAGGCTGAAGCCACTACAAGCTCTGTGTCGGGGAGCCGGTAGCGGCAATAACTATGAATTATACTATGATATATACTATGTTATATATATATAATATCAGCCTGTAGTCTGTGTGTCTCTCCCCACCCAATGTAATCCCACGTCTCATGTCCATGACACGCAAGATCATAACTAATGCAGCAAGTCTGATAGCTATGAATCAAAGGTCTAAGAATGTAAAATCTATGTCATAACCATGCATCCTATAAAGAATCACCTTGAATGTCTCAGGAAGACTCTGTCTCATGGAATAGTGTCAAGTGTCCTGGGTTCTGGTGTACTTGATAGGACAAGTACGAGAATAAGGGTATCGATTGTCCATCTCTAATGACGTACCCAACACCGCGTACGGGGTTGGCACCCGACTATGATCGGACACTAAGCACGTCACACGTTTCCTAGGTTAAGCAGTTAAAACAAGTTACATATGGATCTACCAGAATTCAAGTAAAATACTATAACCGAAATTACTGAGAATTTACAAGCTCTATATTCTCACTGATGCAAAATTAACCAAGGAAAATATATGGCAAGATGCAGCGTTTGGCAAGGTACACTTGCCTGTGGTTCCTGTTCCAATTGCGGCTCTGACCTCAGCTGGAATTGCAGGCGGTACTCCGATTGCTGAAACAAACATCACCATCAGATCCAGAAAATATCAATCAGCTAGAAACGCCTGCCCTTGGGTCCAATTTGGAGACAAGGGCAGAAACGACAGTTTCGGGCCAAAACGGGGTCCACCGGTGGGCCCGCTTTGCACCGAAAAACGCGTCAGGGTCAAATGTCTCCAAATTCACCAAACTTAGTGTCAACAGGTCAGAAACGCTGATACGAACCCAACGGAACTTTCAGAATTGAATTCCGATGAGCCGATCACAAAATCGCCCGTCGAACGGGGCCTGTGGGGCCCACGACACGCGATTTTGTCAACGTTCTTAGAATCGAACCAAACTTGACCCACAGGACCAGCGTATCGCTACGAGTCCGATGGCGTAAGTTTCGTCTCGATCCGACGTGTGTACACAAAGTTAGGTCAAATTGCAGAAAAGTCGGATACGGGGCGATGTCCGCGGATACGCGTTGATTCCGGTGTGCACGCACACCCGAATCAGCTTCTGCAAAATCCCACACGTCCGTATCGACGAGGCGCTCGTGTCTGTGAAGACCGCGCGCGACCAAGTCGTCCCGTTTGGCGGGGCGTACTCAGTTCCGGGGTGAAATAGGGTCTGGGTTTTTCCTATTTTTGGATCGCGGTGTGCGATCACCACAGGACGCGATACCCTGAACGGTTGGTCCGGACACCGAGAGGGTCATACAGGCTTCGCAACGCAATTTGCGGAAACAAAAACGGAGCTACGAGTGAAAAGATACACGCACCTGAAGGGGACCCAAAAACCAGGGCCAAATCGTGTCCGACACGTGTCCGATTCGTGTCGGACACGGACTCGAGAATTAGGGTTAGGGCTTGGGGTGTACTGGCCGGCGGCAGGGGCGGCTGAGGGCGGCCGGGCTGCGGCGGAGGGGGCCGGGGCTCTGCGACGAGGCGGCGCGGCGCTCGAGCGGAGGCGGCGGCGGTCGGAGGCGGCTACGGCGAGGGTGGCAGAGGAGAACTCTGGAGGGGGCTGTGGAGGTGACGGCGTCGGGTGGCTCACGGCGGGAGGAGGTCGGTGCAGGGACGGCGGGTGGTCCGGCGGGGGCAGCTAGGTGGCTGAGGCGGAGGGTCGCCGGACGGGGCTCGCCGGAGTGGGGTGGTTAGGGTTTAGGGTAGTGAGGGCGGAGGAGGAAGCGAGGGGGTTCTTATAGGGGGCTAGCGGCGGTCGTGAGGCCGGGGAAGGCGGGGAGGACGCGGCCGGGAGAGTCGGAGGGAGAGGCGGTCGTGGCGGCCGGATTTCCGGCGGGCGGCGGGTTTCTCGGATCGTGGGGGACGGGGTTGGGGGTGACCGGTAGTGGGTCGGGTCGGGCGGCGGGCTCCGGGTGAGCGGACCCGCCCGACCCGCTAAGCCAATGGCTGGGCTGGGCTGGGCTGCTTAATGGGCTCGGCCCACTGGGCCTGGCCGGGCCCCCAAAAATTATAAAAATAAATAAATAAACAGTAAATCCAATAATAAAACATTTATTTGAATTAATTTAATTAGGAAAATAGTTTTTTGGCCTTTTAAAAATAGGTCTGAGGCCCAATAAAATCCCAAAAAATTACCCTAAGTCCAGTTTTTCATTTTACATCCAAAAATATTATTTTCATAATATTTTATTATTGTTTATCATCATTAAAAAACCATTGAATAATTAAAATCCTATTTTTAAATTACAGAAAATTCCCAGAAAATTCCAGAAAATTGTGAAAAATCCAGTTTTTAAAATTTTGAAAAATCAGGGGGTTTACACGGATTCTTATTTCTGTGGCGGTTAATCACCAATGGCCTATATATCAGCTGGACATAAAGAATGCTTTCTTGCATGGTGACTTACAGGAGGAGGTTTATATGGATCAACCACCGGGATATGTTGTAGCAGGAAATAAAAGACTCGTATGTCGATTAAAGAAAGCATTATATGGACTGAAACAGTCACCTCGTGCTTGGTTTGATAAGTTCAGTTCAGTTCTCATTCAGTATGGCTTTCGGCGTACCACATCAGATCATTCAGTGCTTTGCCATTCTTCCTCAGCAGGTATTATCGTGTTGATTGTTTATGTTGATGATATCATTATATCTGGGAGTGATCATGCTGGAATTGCGGACTTGAAGGCCTACCTTAGTCGTCAGTTTCATACTAAGGATTTGGGTCTTCTTCGATATTTTCTTGGAATCGAGGTTGCTCGATCTAAGAAGGGGGTGTATCTATCACAACGCAAGTATGTTCTAGACTTGCTTTCCGAGACTGGGATGTTGGAGTGTCGGCCAGTTGAGACTCCTATGGATTATCATGACAAGCTTGATGCTGACATGGGAGAGTTATTTGAGGATGTTGGATATTATAGACGTTTGGTTGGCAAACTTATATATCTTACTGTTACTCGACCAGACATCACATATGCAGTTGGAGTAGTTAGTCAGTTTATGCATGCCCCTCGACAACCATATTGGGAGGCTATCTCTCGCATTCTTCGATACTTGAAGGGTGCACCTGGAAAGGGTTTGTTGTACAAATCTTCCCAGTTGCTTATGGTGACTGGGTTCAGTGATGCTGATTGGGCAGGCAGTCGCAGTGATAGGAGGTCTACTTCTGGCTATTGTACGTTTGTGGGTGGCAATCTTGTCACGTGGCGTAGTAAGAAGCAGAATGTTGTGGCTCATTCTAGTACAGAGGCCGAGTACCGTGCGATGGCTCATATAGCTTCTGAGATGATGTGGGTGCAGTCTCTTCTTCATGAAATAGGAATTATGATTCCTATTCCGATGGAGATGTATTGTGATAATCAGTCGGCAATGTTTATCGCAAGTAATCCGGTGTTTCATGAGCGCACGAAGCATATCGAGGTGGATTGTCATTTTGTTCGTGATTTGTTGCTGAAGAAACAGATTGTCACTCCTTATGTTCGGTCAGAGGATCAATTAGGTGATATCCTCACCAAACTACTTGCTCGTGGTCCATTTTCTGATTTATGTAGCAAGCTGGGCATGTCTGATCTATATGCTCCTGCTTGAGGGAGGGTGTTAGAGTTATTTTATTTTGTTATTTATCATATGAGAGTATAATAGTAATTGTGGGTGTATTGCATATCAATATAAATAGACATGAGATGCAACCTAGGGTTTAAGGCCCTTGCAATCTCCTTTCTCATATTCTCTCTTCCTCTACTTCCCCTTCTCCTCTCTATCTCTAAACTTAACTGTTATATTCTAGATATTTTCCATCATTTATTGCCTTTACTATTATGGTTTCATAGTTTCTGTCAATTAACAAAATTGTTATTGGATTATATTCGCTCTATCCTGATTGGATATATTTTTTCAGATTACTCACTTGAGGACTGCATTTGCTAGAAAAGATATGTGTTCATGTTGGATACATGATGCTAGAAAAGATATCAGATGCAGGTATCAGGTGGTTAAGGCAATTGCAGTTAGAGATCACTGCATTTGCATTGAGGAGTTAAGCTTGGTGGCAGGCTTCTAGTGGAGCTAGTATCAGTTTCAGCTAAGGAAGGTATCAGAACATGTGAAGTTATCCAAGTATCAGATAAGAGTATCAGTTGGGTACATTAGGCATGAGAAATTGGTGATGTTAGATAGGTGTTATATTCATATGACTGTGTGTATATATCAGTTAGCTAGTTATTAGTTAATTAAATTAGTAGATTATATATATATATATATATATATATATATATATATATATATATATATATATATATATGTTATCTGTTAGTGTTAGATCAGTTAGGTACTAGTACTACTAGCAGTTAGTGCATAATATTGCAGACAATATTAGATGTTATTGATATGTTAGTAGTGTATGTATGAGTAGGAAATATATAGATATGTTAACTAGATATGTCAGTTAGCAAGTATGTCAGTTAGTTATTTATGTACTATCAGTTAAGAGTGTCAGTTATGTAATTTAGCTAGTATTAATTTAGAACTTAATTAATGACCTATTATAGATTGTAAGAAGTTAGTATTAATCAGTTAGTGACCCATATGAGCCTTATGACCTTAGCTTGGACCTAGAAATTGGTGTTTGACCTAGTATTGGCCTAGAGAGCATGTTCCAATGCATCTTAGCTCATTATCACTTTATTACACTAAATTTGACATGTCATTCATATCTAGGTGTGTGTGACACCAGCTCGGACACTGAGTGACATCATTGCTCCAAACCAGAGGCGAGTACATATCCAGTGGTTTCCTTATTTGACTGTCTCTATGACTCTTATTTTTAGTATTGCTTTATTTGATTCCTGACACGATGGTATACACGGATTGGTACACCTTGGATCCCCGTCATGAGATATTCTCATTTGTGATCACCTACTTTGTGATTATATGACGTTAGACCGTGATCAGTATGCATGATATTACAGACCGTGCATAGTAATACCATGTTAGAATGTGTTGTAATTTGTATCCGTGTACTAGTCAGGGGTTGGGAAAATGTCAGTTGGATATGTGATCATATCTTATAGACCGTGATATATTTATGTGATAGCCCGTGATAGCTAGTGGACCATACAACACACGTGTGGTCATGCTAGCTCCCATCTATGATTATAGACTATGTTAGGCCCAAGCCGATCACATATCTTGCTAATATTTTAAGGCACAAGTTTAGTGTTATATTTTCTTATTCCAGTTCATTACTTGATGATTCCTTGCTCAGTTACTCTTAGTATATTTCCATTATCCCCATGATATCTCTTTGTCATGCTTAGTTATATTCTAGATATTTTCCAATCATTTATTGCCTTTACTATTATGGTTTCATAGTTTTTATCAATTAATAAAATTGCTATTGGATTATATTCGCTCTATCCTGATTGGATATATTTTTTTAGATGACTCACTTGAGGACTGATGCCCCACATACTATGGACCTCAAGGGGATAAGCCAGTGGAGCCGGTTGAGCTAATGCCCGTAGAGCCAGCTGTTATAGATCCTCCTGTTGTAGACACTTAGATATTATGTGAGATGTATTTGACTACTTAGGCTCATTTGGCATGTATTATCCTATTGTGAGATTGTGGAGTTTAGACTTGTCATTGTGTTGTATTGTGTGACTCTTGTACTTCTCTTTATTTCTATTCCATATCGTGCTCTTCTTTCCATAGTTTGATATTGTGATTTTTATTATTTCCATTGTGACATAATTATATTACTCTTCCGTTTGGAGTTGAGATGACATTGACAAGTACCCTCATAAATTGTGCGAGATAGTTGAATTATATTGTTGACTTAGAACATCGTTGCTATTATAGCGATTTTGTAGTGGTGCAACGACTTAGTTGTACTATTACGAGCCTGCTTTAGGATATAGGATATAGGCTGAGAGTATACTCAATCACAACTAGGAAATACTTCCAATTTATCCTATTTCTATTATTATCTATTTGAATGCTTACTTTAGTTTGAATAATTTTGTCCTTCTTTGATGATATCATATCTTACTCAATATTGATTCCTTTATTCAATCTATATTCAGGATGCTGCCAAAGACACGTTTCCAGCTCTCAGGCGCAGTATCGGCGAGGTCGGTCACTTCGTCGCCTCTTAGGGCAGCACCAGCAGACACTGTTCCAGCAGCTTCTGTTCAGAGGTCCGCTTCACCGATCCAGGTAGGCATTTCTGCAGCAGCTTTCGGGGGTGCTCCACCTCCATTCCATAGGGCAGTACCCACAACTACACAGAGGACTGTATCTTCAGCATCGGAGGAGCTTCCACCTCCACCTCCACCACCAGCAGTCGACCCCGTACTGATGTTCGCCCTCTTTCAGCAGATGATAGAGGCTCAGAGGGCTTAGGCGGAGGCCCGAAAGCGGCAGTCTGAGGTGATACGATAGGGCATTAAGCAGGCCCATCAGCTAGTACTAGCCGCTGTTGAGAGAATTACAGCAGTCCAGCCACAGGCAGTCCCACCTCCACAGATCCCACAGCAGCCGAGGCCAGGCAACATAGTAGACTTCAAGAGGATGGGTCTAAGGAGTTCAGAGGTACTGAGGGGATTATCTATGCGGATGGTTGGATAGAGGATATCGAAAGGAACCTGTTGCTAGCACAGATTTCTGAGACTTTGCAGATAGAGGCGAAAGGCAATATGATGAATGATATAGCCTTGACCTAGTTCAGGATCGATCCGAGGGTCAAAGTGTCGGGACTTTCCTTGGAGGCCTTTAAGAAACTCCTCAAGGAAAAGTTCTTCCCCGATGTGGCTAAGACATCACTGGAGAGTCAATTCGAGTACCTCGTCTAGGGGAACATGATGGTGGATGAGTATGCTACCGAGTATTACAGATTAGGATGGTTTGTTGAGGGGCAGAACCCCAGGGCAAAGGCTATAAAATTCAGGAAGGGCCTGAACAGTGAGATTAAGTCTCACACCAATGGAGAGCGCACCACTACTTATGAGAAGATTCTGAGGCACGCACAGCGAGCGAAGGATGATCTGGAGCTTGGCTCCAAGAGGCCGAGGGACACAGGAGGAGCTAGTACTAGTATGGGCATAGCGAAGCAGCCTCACTTCCAACAACAGCAGAGGCCCTTCCATCAACAGCAGCCGAGACAGCAGTTTCAGGCACCATTCAGGCCACCAGTACAGCAGGCACATCAGGCCTTGAGACCCGCACGACAGGCCCCATAGTGTACTCTTTGTGGGAAGGTTGGACATACAAAGGAGGTCTGCAGGAAGAGGCTTGGAGTGTGTATCTATTATGGGCAGGCAGGACATCGGTTATGAGATTGCATTCTAGCTCCCATTTGAGCAGACCAGGGTGCAACACCTATTCAGAGGATTCCATTGAGACACCCGGCGGGATAGCAGTGAGGACCTCCCATACCAATACAACAACAGTAGTTCGCTTAGCACCAACAGCAACAGAGAGGTATTCAGCGACAGGGACGAGCTTTTTCCCTGACCGTCGAGGAGAAGGAGCCAGTTGTGGATGTTATTTCAGGTCAGTCTATCTTTTTTTTTGCCAGATCATACTTTATTTGATTCTGGTGCTTCACATAGTTTCGTATATGTACCTTTTTCTTTGAAGCATTATCTTGTGACTGAACCATTGGCGAGGACTTACAAGATCAAGATCGGGGGTGGCATTATCCTGGTCAGTGATGTTTGCAAGGATCGAAGAGTTGCTTTGGGAGATCGAGAGTTGAGCGCGTGTTTACTCGTAATACCTCTTCTGTGCTATGATATAGTACTCGGGATGGATTGGTTGAGTAGGCACCATGCTAGTATTGATTATCGTAGAGGCAAAGTTTTGTTTCAGATGCCAGGAGAGCCGGAGTTTGAGTTCGTCAGAGGAGCAGTAGGGCAGAACGAGGGAGTCTTCTGTGGAACTTCGGTGGAAGAGCAGGAGCTTCTACATCCATTTATTATAGAATTTATGGATGTCTTTCCGAAGGAATTGTCGGATTTGCCGCCAGACCAAAATGTTGAGTTCTCTATAGATTTGATGCCAGACGTAGAGCCGATATCAGAACATATCTATAGGGTTAACAACAGTGAACTGGCAGAGTTGAAGAAGAAAGTAGATGAGTTGTAGGACAAAGGCTTCATTATCGTGGGTGCTCCAGTATTATTTGTACCAAAGAAGGATAGGTCAGTACGTATGTGTATCGACTACAGGGCTCTCAACAACCTCACTATCAAGAATAAATACCCATTGTTGTGAATTGACGATCTGTTTAATCAGTTAAGTTGAGCGAAGGTATTCTCAAAGATCGACTTGAGGTCAGGGTACCATCGGGTGAAAGTGAAGGAGGAAGACATCCTGAAGATAGCTTTCAGGACTCGGTATGGACAGTTTGAGTTCTTGGTGATGTCGTTTAGGTTGACCAATGCCCCGACGGTATTCATGAACCTGATGAATAAGGTGTTTCATCAGTAAATAAATTCGTTTGTGGTAGTATTTATTAATAATATATTAATTTATTTTGAAGACTCCGGAGGAGCACGAGGAACTCCTGAGGATGGTTCTGGAGACCCTCAAGAAGGAGAAGCTTTATGGCAAGCTTTCGAAGTGTGAGTTCTTCCTTGATAAGGTTAAATTCCTAGGGCATGTGATTACAGGAGACAGAATCTCAGTATTCCCGAAGAAGGTATCAGCAGTTGACTCGTGGTCTACCCTGAGTTCAGTAGCGGAGATCAGAAGATTTCTTGGATTGGCAGGCTATTACCGGAGATTTGTTCAAGATTTTTTCAGGATTGCGGAGCCGATGGCTAGGCTAACCAGGAAGGATGTAGAGTTCGTCTGGACAGAGAAGTATTAGGCCAAATTTGAGGAGCTGAAGAAGAGGTTAACTACGACTCCAGTATTGACGTTGCCATCAGGGACAGGAGGATTTTCTATATATAATGATACTTGGGATAAGGGTTTGGGATGTGTGTTGCAGTAGAATGGGAAGGTGATCGCCTATACTTCCAGGCAATTACGTCCGTATGAGAAGAATAACCCTACCAATGACTTTGAGTTGGCAGAAGTCATCTTTGCTCTAAAGCTGTAAAAATACTACTTATATAGAGAGCATATGGAGATCTTTACATATCACAAGAGCTTAAAATTTGTGTTTACAAAAAAAGAGCTCAACATGAGACAGCGACGATGGTTGGAGTTGATGAAAGATTTTGACATCTCGTTGCAGTATCATCCAGGAAAGGCCAACGTAGTCACTGATGCCTTAAGTATGTATCCAGTGGCTATGTACTTGACGAAAGACAGACATTAATTGGCAGATCTTGACATTTTGGGTATAGAAGTGCTAGTTCCTGGAGTCACAGCACAGATGTGGGGACTTCAAGTACAATCAGAGTTGATGGACCGAATTAGAGCTGCATAATTCGAGGATGAGTCTCTAAGGAGCATCAGAGCGCAGGTTCGGATGGGATTGGCAGAGGACTTCAGTATTATAGAGGATGGATCATTGCGGCACAGTACCAGATTGTGTGTGCCGAGTGGAGCTTTACTCGAGAAGATTCTTCAGGAGGCACATCGATCTCAGTACTTTATGCATCCAGGTGCGAACAAGATGTATAGAGACATGAGAGAGCATGTTTGGTGGTTTAGCATAAAGCGGGAAGTGGCAAGATTCGTATCCAGATGTCTGGTATGCCAGCAGGGCAGAGAGGCAGAGACTAAGTGGATTGTTTCAGCCTTTATCCATTCTAGAGTGGAAGTGGAAACACGTGACGATGGATTTTGTATCAAGACTTTCGCGTTCTCTCAGAGGTAAAGACACGATTTGGGTCATCGTAGACAGGTTGACCAAATCGGCTCACTTCTTACCATTTAAAGTGGGTACGTCTACGGAGAAACTCATATAGATGTATATATGGCAGATAGTCAGATTGCATGGAGTTTCTGTGAGCATAGTCTCAGATCGGGATAGTCGCTTCACATTTCACTGTTGGAGGAGTTTGCAGGCTGGCTTGGGCACCCAGCTCAAGTTCAGTACCATATATGACCCTCAGACAGACGAGAAATTGGAGAGGACTATCCAGACTCTCGACTACTTAGGCTCATTTGGCATGTATTTTCATATTGTGAGATTATGGAGTTTAGACTTAGCATTGTGTTGTATTGTGAGACTCTTGTACTTCTCTTTATTTTTATTCCATATCGTGCTTTTCTTCCCATAGTTTGATATGTGATTAAATATTATTTCCATTGTGACATTATTATATTACTCCTCTGTTTGGAGTTGAGATGACATTGACAGGTACCCTTATATATTGTGTGAGATAGTTGGATTATATTGTTGACTTATAACAGCGTTCGAGGAACCCAGATTTGAGCTACTAGAAACCGGATACCTATCATCTTTTTTGATTGGCTTGTCATTCTCTCTTTTTTTGGAAGAGAAACGACAAAGATAACTAGTTGGTTATCGTTCTGCGCAATTCCATTTCATCCGTTGAATGTGCGTGCTTTCCATGTCGGTCGCCTCCGGTCGCCTCGCCCTCTATTTTGTCACCTTCTCTCCAAGCTAGGCTTACTTGCTAATTTGACTATAGCACATACATGCCTTATCCAGAACCATGATGCCATTAATTATAGCATTCGCTACTTAGCCAATAGTAAGTCCAGAATGAAGAGAGATGGGAATCGACCGAAAAGAAGATTCTCGACTATACTTGTCACTCTACCGAAAAAGTGCCTGGAACGTAAAGGAATCTGCGAGTAGTTCCAACCCTATAAACCTACAAGAATGGAATAAATCAACAACAGTGAACACGGCGCGGAGAAGACGGAGACCACGTTCTTCTATAAACAAGCATGGACATGTTATACGCTAAAACCATTAGTTGGAGATGGATCCGTCGTTTATAAACTAATTTCATCTTCTTATCTTCTTTTCTTAGGCTGATTTTCCAATATTATTAAAATTTTGGATATGTGTTTAGTTAGATAATATCATTTGATCGTTAAAATATAATTTAAATTTAAAATATTTTAGGATTTACGTATATTCAGGCAGATAGGAGGATTTTAGGTTTTTAATATTTTTTCAACTATGTGAGAAAAGAACTACGGTTACGATACTTTAAAAAAGATTTTTTAGTTTTTAAATTAATTGGTTAATGATATACATATGACTTAGGCGACTTAATTTGGAGCCGATTCTAAGCCACACTATAATAGTATATATATATATATATATATATATATATATATATATATATATATATATATATATTATAATAGTATATATATATATATATTGAAGGAAAATATGAAGGAAAATATATTTGTCATATCTTTGAATAAGTTTGACTAATATATTTGATCATATCTTTGAAGAATATTAGCTTTGACCATTTGACCATATCTTTGAAGAGAATTGACTTTGACCTTTCACCATATCTTTGAAGAAGAATATTGGATTACTATTCTTACATAATGTTGGATTTGACCATATCTTTGAAGAATAAGATTGGATTCCTATTCCTACGTAATGTTGGATTTTCATGTATAGACATATGATATGCTATATAAAGGGGCCAAAGGTTTCTCCTTGAGAGATCTCAAATTGTGCTCAATGATTGTTGAATAAGTTCGACATAAAAGAGCAAATTTGTTGAATAAGTTTAACATAAAAGTTTTGAGAGAATTTTTTGTAGAGAGTTTTTTGACTTATGACATATTTGTATACTTTGTGAACTGTTATTTATAATACAGTGTACGTATGTGTTATGGTTTCCACATATTGGAGTTACTATATACATAGGGCTGGCATGCTTATGTATTCGTGGTCCTACGTATTTTGGGACTAGATCATGACATATTTTTGTGGTGGCCCATGCAGGTCGAGAGTATATTATTTCGGTTACGTTACTGTACCGAGCAAGCCTGCATATAGGATTAGAGTATAGGATCTCATCCACTTGCTTGACCAACTTTCTTAATTTTATTTTGGATTATTTGAACTCGAGCATCTCCCTTGGCCTTCGAAATTATATTCTATTCCCTCAACCTCACTATCATTGCTCCTCACCTATCTCTATCCCTAAGGGATGATTATACTTTCTTAATTATTTTGTGTGTATAATTTTCTGCCAGAATAGAAGCCCATGTTGTGAGAAGGTCTCGAAAGTTGACTAGGATGACATATATTTTAGGAAATAAACTCGAATATTGACCACTTCGAATGCTTAGTATAAAAAATATGAACCTTAAGCATTGAGCACCTATAAATTGATTGACCTTTACCCTTGCTATGTATAGGCATGACTTGAGAGTAGTATGGATACTACTAGGTTTAATTAGAAATTGGACCAGATTGTTTGACTCTAGTATTGAGGAACCAATAGAAATTCATGGTTTGATATTAGTACTAAACCTAACTTCCGTAGTGAGATACTATAAGAAAATTGTAAATTTAGAATCATTCCTTGATAGTTAGCAGAATAGTACCTTAGGAAACCAACATAAGAAGACAAACACCTCTAACCTAGCAGATCTTCTAGAACCCATGATCATTATGTACTCATAAGGGAGTATTCATAAGTCATTGACCAAGTCATACCCTTCAACCTTGAGTACCTACCCTTACTTTATAACAAAATCCCTTTTTACTGCTTTAATCATGCGACCATGCAAATGATATGAATCTTTTTCTAATAATACTGCAATCTAGGAGACTATCATATCCCGATGAATACCACCTCCTCCTATAAAACCTTGTTATAATAAAGAGACTTTATTTACTTTTACATCTTCTGCAACCTTAATTTTGATGCTTATTATTTTATGTGATGACTAAATTTTTCTTTGTCCTTCGAATCGTGCCATGCTCGCTAAACCCAATACTATTGTGTATTTTCTTCAAATCATTTCGCTCCTTAAGGTATACTTATTATTTTTCTACGTGACTCTCATAATCTCATAACCGTTGACCTTGAACGATGATGAAAATCAGATCGTACTACCTTACCCTTCTAATTATAGGCCAAGTAATTGCTTCCATTAAGTTATGATTATGGTTGTCGGGATTATAGTTTGTTAATTTTAAATTCTGATTTTGTTGTTAGTTGTTAGAACTTGATAGGTTAAGGTTTTCATTTAGTTTAAATTATGATTTGATAATTATATTTAGTTTCAATCATGTAATCTTTATCTATACAGATTATATCATCTCTCACTTGAGAGCCTGAAACTTCTTTATTCGCAATATTAATACATTTTTGTTGTATAAGCAATATGATTAAGACTTAAGATTGACCCTTACCTAGAAAGTTATATAATGCACTAGGATATCCTAATAGTCTCAAGATCATTTCCTTGTATACCTTAACATGAGTTTCTATTTGTTTTTACAAGAACAAGGCAATTTTGTAGAATCTCAATATGGCAATTACAATACTAGTTGAATTTTTATAAGTTGGGTAGCGTGTCTTACAATATAGAATTTAATAGATATACTAATAAGGTATAATTGAATTATGACACTAAATATATGCTAGCGTAAGAAGATAGTATTTGCCAAGACTGCAAAATTCTAGCTGCCCGAACCATAATCGGTCAACCGTAGACTTAGACAAGAAGTAGTATGGCAACTGCAGAGGCACAAATACCGTACGACTCTTAGATTCTTGAGGAACTTGAACTATTTGTACCTTCATTCATCATAATCTCACGTACTTATATTTTTGGACCATCTTGACTTACGCTGCTATTATACTTAGTTTTGCAAGCTTATTCTTTTATTGAGCTTGTTCATAACATATGTGTTATTGGAGGCCCACACTAATATATTGTCTAATTAGAATCGGTGTGTTATGGTATGATCAACCTTAGTGCACTTGGTTCGCTCTTCATAAGACTATTCTTCGTGGATTGAGATATAATTGACTTCGCTTATTAAAAGAATATACTTGTCCTCTAGACAGGTCTGAGCCTATCGTATCGGTTACGTAACTATACTGATACGATCTTGTGAATTACCAAAATAGGATTTTAATCCACAACTGCCTTGACAACTCACTTTTGAATTCTTCAATCGCCTTTGAACACCGTACTTGTATTATATCATATTTTTATGAACTCTTTATTATTATTTTCCGTCTTCCCCTATTTTGGAAAGACGAACGCTCGTGCTTGATAGAAGTTTGACACACTGATAATAATAGATATATTCCATAGGCCAATCGCATTACTCGGTGATTATCTTTTGTAATTAAGGGCATATCACATGTGATATATTTTGTATTAAGATTTTAAGGATTAGTAAGAACTATTGAATGAATGAGAAAGAAAAAATCTTAAAGGTATAGCCTTGTATTTATGAAAGATTGATAAATTCTAAGTTCGGTAGAAGTTACATTGTCAACTTGAGCTGAATGTTATATGAAGGTAAAAATCGTAGATCGTGATCAAGTAAGATAAGATTGAAAGATTTAAGTCATTTTAATTTCGAGAATTATCTTCTAGAATAATTATGATAATGAGGATTAATTTTAAACATATGAATGCCTTATAGAATAAATTTTGAACTTTGATATATTGGACCAAATTTTTATAATTTTAGCATATGATTTAAATTTTGAATATTTGAGGTTAAATCATCGATTTAAATTTTGAGGATAAATATAGAATTTTAAACTTGAACATAAATGGATTGGATTTAAAATTTTATAATTTGATGATTTGAATTAGATGTTAACTTTTGATTGTTGAAACACTTATTTGAAATACTGAGGATGGAAATTGAATTTAGAATCTGATGGCTACTGATCTCTCAAATTTTAAACATGGAATAAGATTTGATGGAATAGATTTTAGATTATTTAAATTTTAGAGGGGATTATGATAGCTTGGATCTTGAATTATAATTTGATTTTGGTTAATTAAATTTTGAGGAGGTTATAATATATTCGACTTATATTTAAATTTTGATTATTTGAAATTAAGACGATATTATGATCGACTAAATTTAAATTTAAATTTAAATAATAGTTATTTTAATTTCCAGAAATTTTGATAGATCTGAATTATATTTAGATTTTGTTATTTAAAATTTGAGATAATTAAGATTGACTTGACTTAGATACGAATTTGGAGGATTTAAAATTTTGACGACTTCAATGAGAACAAATGTAGGTCGTAGTGGCTATTAAGAATTTATAGAATAGAGAGACATCCTTTTTAGATCATTAGATCATAGATAGTTCAACATCGTTCATCTAGCCAAGAAGGGACAGTCCATCCTTCGTCCTATCAACAATACTTCATATTGTGTACTCATCTTCCCTTCCGTGTTTCCTTGCAACTCAATTTTATGTGCAAGTTCTTCTTGTACTAAAATATATTCGTGCCATATTATTTTACCTAAAGTAGACCAGACCGACCCTTAGAATTTAATGTATGATTTATACCTTATCCTTTCCGAGTTTGAGGTATGATAATTGTACTTGCCTCTCCTCTACCATGTTGTCTTCTCATATTCTAAACCATGCCTTATTTTTAATTTCGAGGACGAAATTCTTGTAAGTTGGAAAGATTATAAACTCTCCTAATTTTAAATTATATTTTTTGTATTTTTTTTGTTTGTTTTGAATTTCCTTTAAATATTTTCGTGATTAATTATAAAATAAAATCTTGATTTATTAACTTATATGAACATTTATCCATATTTAGCAACTAATAATATTTCATAAAAGTATTTTTCGTGTAAAGTTATTTGTTAAAATATTTTAAATTTTTCCTAGAAATTATTTTAGGTATAAATCTATTTTTTCAGATTTCTATATATATATATATATATATATATAAATTAAAAAAGAAGACAAAAAGAAAGGAAAAAACCCTAAACCCAAATCCTAATTAAACACCTTAACCTAAACTCTAATCAAGGCCCTAACCCAATTCCCTAATACTAACCCAACCCCCAGGCTCCTTCCAGACCGTGCAGACCCGCGACCCCCTTCCATCTCCCTTATATATATATATATGTATACAAACATCAACCCTAATCCTAAACTTAAAAAAATCCAAACCCTAACCCTAGCCCAAATTCCCCGCGACTGCCCCGACCACCGTGCGCCACCTGACCGCAGCCTCAGACCGTGCGAAACCGCTCCCCGACCTCCGGATGGCCAATCACGCGCGTGCACAACAACCATGTCGGCCCCACTTCGCGGTAATGTTACTCCCTCTTCTTTGCTCTATTTTACAAACAGCTTCTTCGTACATGATCACAACATGACCCTCTAGGAATACCTTCAAGTGGAACAAAATTTGGAGCCCTGGATTGATTGAAAAGTCGAATCAAAGTTGACAAAAAACTTGTTTTTGACACTCCACAAAATCAGTCAAAGTACCCTTGTTCACGTCTTCTTTCAAACTACGTACAAATTTTAGAATCTATTTGAAGGAATTTATTGACAACATATAGGAAAACAAAACCATTTTTTTAGTTTTAATTAAATCAAAGTATTCATCGAATAAAACCTGTTAGAAGTTGACTAAAAATTATGTTTTTAGAAATTAAAAACTTACGATACGGAGTGCGCCCCACCAAACTGGACCATCTCATCATGTACAAGGTGTACCAAAATATGCGTATAGTATTTCCTGAAGTATGGGATTTCGCGAAAGTTGATTTGGACGTGTAGTCACGCCGAAATCAACTAGTATCCATAAAAAATCTCTTGTATCGATATTTTACAATATATCCTAGAAGTTTGTGACCGCTCGTAGAAACGCAACAAAACTTGTGCCATTGGAGCCTTGGTATCACGCTGGTCCTGTGACCCAAGTTTTACGCGATTCTGAGATAGTTGACCGAATTACCGTTTAGCGGGTCCTACGGTTTGACTTGACGAGCGATTTTGTGATCGGCTCACCAAAATCTAAAACTAGACATACCATTGAGTTCGTATCTTCATTTAGGAATTTTTTTTTGACCTATAATTTGACCAATTTAGAGACATTTATCTTGGCACACTTTTCCGTGCAAAGTGGCCCACTTGTGGACCCCGTTTTGACACGAAATGACTGTTTAGCCCATGTGTCCAAATTGGACGAAATGGTAGTATTTTTTTACTATCTCCCTTATTCCAAAAATATTGGTGATATTTATTTCAGCATTCGGATACGTTTGTTCAACTTTCGTATTTTCTGGTTCGATGTACTCTGTTGTCTTGCGTCGTTTCAGCACCAAACTATTGTCAAACAAGTATACCTTGCCATGATGACTGTTTATATACATTTTTACAGCATATTATATTTATGTTACTTATTTATTTAGTTATTTTATATAAAACTGTGCGTCCAAGATAGACTTGGTGCAACGTCGAATTTTATCGTCTTTATTTTATTCACTATGCATATTGGCCTAGAGTTATGTGACCACCCTATAATTGTGAGGTATTCTCATATCTCCATGACCTTGGCATGTACTTTATACATACACGGATGTGTGATATGCGCGAGAGGGAACGGACCATCGTATTCGGGTCTCCCCTGATACGTTAGGGACGTGTGTCGGCTTAGTCATATTTAGTGTCTAGGTGAATTCATTGACTTAGTGGCGAGGAACTGGACGTGTCGTGTTGTGGATATGATCCGGACAGTCGTTTGGGTGGGAAGAATACACACGAGTTATTTGGGCTACTTTACACATTTTTTTTGTAACCTGCACGCTCCGTCGGAGATGCGTGGTCAGATGACCCTTATATTATTTTTAGGCGGCCTCTGACGGTCGAAAGACGTTATGCTTTGTAGGCCACTGATTCTCCGAGAGAGTCACGCCAATCCCATTTTTAGCCAGACAGCCCATTCGTGCAAATGTTATCCTCAAATGTATTCACGTAGCTTGGTTAGTTTATCCAGTACATATGTTTACATTCATTTTATGATTGGCATGCTTCTATGTATCTTGTTATGTCCCTTAGAGGACCTGGTCCCTTTTCAGGTATAGACGATCATGACTACTTGCAGGAGTACGGATCGGGACTTACTACTTTTTTTCTAGGAGGCCTTCCCTTCGAGCCTCTCTAATCACTAGATGTTGTATTTACTATATTTTCTTTCATATTCTATTTTGGTAGTGGATTTGTCTCCACCTAACTATTAGTTATTCTCGACTATTTTATACTAGGTTCATTACCATATTTGGTTATTTATTTTTATTTGGTTTTGTAGATGAGATTAGTATTACTGTGGCTTGTGACATATTTGTATAGCACTTGTAAATTATTATTCATGATACAATGTACGTATGTGTTATGGTTTCTATATATTAGAGTTTCCATATACATACGGTTGGCATGCTTACGTATTCCTGGTCCTACGTATTTTGGGACTGGGACGTGACAGGAGTTCTCAGAGAAAGTTAATTGGGTAGATTCTTGAGATGGCTCCGTCAAGCAAGATTGTGAAGTACAAAATTAAGAAGTTCAATGGAAAGAATAATTTTGGCTTTTGGAAAAGCTAGATGAATGACGTTCCCATATCTCAAAAGCTTCACAAGGCTTTACGTGGAAAGTCGAAGAAGCCCGCTGACGTGACCGATGATGATTGGGATGACATGGATCTCGAAGCATGTGTCGTTATTCGCCTATATTTGGAAAGAGATGTCATCTACTATGTGATGGATGAAACCATCGATGCTGGGCTCTGGATAAAGTTGGAATCACTCTACATAACGAAGACTCTTACCAACCGACTTTATATGTTAAAGTCGCTCTACAGACTGATGATGGAGGAAGGTACGTCAATTCGAGATCATATTTGTAAATTTAATCAAATTGTTTTTGACCTAAAGGATGTTGACATATATGAAGATGATGATCATTTAGCACTAATCCTATTATTTTTTTATCCGATTCTTATGAGAATCTTATTCAAACATTACTATACGGGAATGACTCAATTTCCATAGAAGAAGCTACAAGTACCTTATTGTCTAATAAGGTACGGAGGTTGGCTTTTAATGGCAGAAATGGTGGAGACCAGGTCCAAGGTTTGATGGCAAGAGGAAGGAAAAACGATAGAGCATCTTCCAGCAGAAGGTCAAGATCCAAGTCCAAGATACCTATTGAGAAGGAAGTTCTTCAACTATAATGAGAAAGGACATTATGCAAATAATTGTACTCGTCTAAAGAAGAAGAATAAAAAAAAGGAGAATAAGATAGAAAGAGAAGGCGATAAAGAAAATTGTGCTTCAGAAGCCGACATTGACGGATTCTATTTTTTGGTGGTACATGACAACATGAGTGACCATCAGATTCTTGATTCTGGATGCTCCTACCATATGTGCCCAAAAAGGGAGTAATTTTCTTCCTACAAGGCGACGAATGATGGTTTTGTGTTAATGGGCAACAACAACATATGTCAAGATGTTGGAATTGGGTCTATCAAGGTAAAGATGTATAATAGAATTGTGCGAACTTTGGCCAATGTCAAACATATTTTCGACCTTAAGAAAAATCTTATTTCTCTTGGTATGCTTGACTCGAATGGTAACAAGTTTGTTGTCGAGGGTGGAGTCTTAAAGGTTGTTCGTGGTTCTTTGGTAGTGATGAAAGGTCACCGACATGGTCAGCTTTATATATTATTGGAAAGTACTGTGACTGGAACTTTAGCAGTCAGTACATCAGATTCGTCTGATAGCACACGTCTTTGGCATATGTGGTTTGGGCATATGAGTGAGAAGGTCCTGACCTTACTAAGCAAGCAGGGGTTACTGAAGAACTTGAAGAAGCCAAGTATGGATTTCTGTGAGCATTGTGTTTATGGCAAGCAGCACAGGGTGACCTTCAATACAAGCAAGCAGAAGACATTAGGTATTCTCAACTATGTGCATACAGATGTATGGGGACCTAGCAGGATTCCTTCCAAGAAAGGAGGGAGGTACTATGTTAATTTTATTGATGATTATACACATTATGTTTGGTTGTATTTCATTAAAACCAAAGATAAAGTGTTCAAAAAGTTCAAGCAGTGGAAAGCGGTGGTGGAGGACAGAACAGGCAGAAAGGTAAAGATATTACGGTCTGACAATGGTACTGAATATACCTATGGACCTTTCAAAGATTTTTGTGCTCAAGAAGGTATCGTGCGACATTGGGTTGTCAGAAATACGCTACAGCAGAATGGGTTAGCAGAGAGGATGAACCAAACCTTGCTTGAGAAAACAAGATGTATGCTCTCCAATGCTGGTTTAGGCAAGGAATGGTGGGCAGATGCTATACACATGGCACGGTACTTGATTAATATATCACCAACTCCGGCTATAAACTGTAAGACTCCATATGAGAAGATGACTGAGAAGCCAGCAAATTACAGCATTTTGCGCTTGTTTGGATGCAAAGCTTACTATCATGTCAACGATAGTAAGTTAGATCTGAGAGCCAAGAAGGCTATTTTCTTGGGATATGCACAAGGAGTGAAGGAATACCGTCTGTTCGGTCTGAAGGATAAGAAGTTCTTAATCAGCAGGGATGTCACCTTCGATGAGTCTTCAGTGTTGGCTTAAAACAAGAAGAATGGGTCCAATAAGGATAGTGGTGAATCTAGCAAATCTCAAACTGTTGAGATTGAGTCATCTAAGGATGCATTAGATGAGGTAGAGATTTCTGAAGATGTTCATCAAGCCTCACAAGAACAACAATCAGAGGAAGAGAAACAGCAGCAAGATTCTTTGGCTGCTACTAGGCCAAGGAGACTGGTCAAGCCAGTGTACATGTATGAATTTGATGAACAGGTCAAGCACTATAGACACTTGAATAATATGGCATATGCACTTCCAATAAAGGATGATGAGCCTATCACCTTCAAACAGGCTGTCAAAGATACTAGCAGCGAGAGATGGATGGTAGCTATGCAAGAAGAGATTGAGTCTATCCACAAGAACTATACATTGGATTTGGTTCCATTGCCCAAAGGCAAGCAAGCTATAGGCTGCAAGTGGATGTACAAGAAGAAAAAAGCTTCTCCAGAGTCAGGTGGCACTCGGTTCAAGGCAATATTAGTAGCAAAGGACTTAGCACAGAAGGAGGGGGTGGACTACAATGAGATATTTTCTCCGGTAGTCAAGCATACTTCTATTTACGTATTATTGAGCTTGGTAGCTCATCATGATCTCGAGTTGGAGCAATTCAATATGAAGACGGCATTCTTGCATGACGACCTTGATGAAGAGATCTATATACATCAACCGGAATGCTTCAAGATGGTTGGCAAGGAAAATCATGTGTGTTTGTTGAAAAAATTATTGTATGGGTTGAAATAATCTCTTCGATAGTGGTACAAGCAGTTCAACACCTACATGACATGTCATAATTTTACCCAAAGTAAGTATGATTGCTGCATTTACTTTCATAAACTTCGTAGTGGAGGTTATATCTATCTATTGCTTTATGTGGATGATATGCGTATTGCTTCAAAAAATATGGTAGAGATAGATAAACAGAAGTCTCAACTTAGCTTTGAATTTGAGATGAAGGACTTCGGTGGAGACAAAAAATTTTAGGGATGGAGATTAAAAGGGAGAGGGAGAAACTAATATTGTCTTTGTCTCAAAAGTCCTATATTGAGAATATCATTGCTCGTTTTGGTATGAAAGATGCAAAGTCTGTTTCTACTCCCTTGGCTGGTCATTTTAGGCTTTCAACCAAGTTATCCCCTACTAAAAATAAGGAGAAGGAGCACATGGTTGAGTTCTATATGCGAGTGCAATTAGAAGCTTAATGTATGTTATGGTGTGCACTCAATCAGACATTGCACATGTCGCAAGTGTGGTTAGCTATTTTATGGCTAATCCAGGAAAGAAGCACTGGGAGGCTGTGAAGTGGATATTCAGGTACTTGAAGGGCATCATTGACATAGGATTACACATTGGTGAAGGCTTTAGTTAGATCAGTGGATATGTGGATTCGAACTATGCTAGCGATCTGGATAGGCATAGGTCAACTACTGGATACGTGTTTGTTCTACATGGTACGCCAGTCAGTTGGAGGTCTATGTTGTAGGATACGGTTGCCTTGTCGACTATGGAAGCAGAGTATATGGCATTGATAAAGGCAGTGAAAGAGGGTCTATGGCTTCGCGGCTTGATTAATGACTTGGGGTGAAGCAGGATGTAGTTGATGTATATTGTGACAGCATGAGTGCTATCCACTTGAAAAAGAATTAAGTCCATTATGCAAGAACTAAGCATATGATGTTCGCTACCACTTCACATGGGATGTCATAGAAGACAGAGATATTGTACTTGAAAAAGTGCATACCAAGGACAACCCCGCCAATATGTTGACTAAGGTTGTTCCTGGAGCCAAGTTCCAATATTGCTTGGACTTGCTCCAAATCTTTTCTATTGCTTGATATCCCTTCAGGGCGGGATTGACGAGTGGTTAATTTAGTGAAGCTATGCGGTGTAGAAGTATGTCGGCGGCTCAATTTTGTGTCAAAATCTTGCCGAGGTAGAGATATGAAGGAAAATATATTTGTCATATCTTTTAAGGAGATTGAATAATATATTTGACCATATCTTTGAAGAAGATTAGCTTTGACCATTTGACCATATCTTTGAAGAGGATTGACTTTGACCTTTGACCATATCTTTGAAGAATAAGATTGGATTACTATTCCTACATAATGTTGTATTTGACCATATCTATGAAGAATAAGATTGAATTCCTATTCCTACATAATATTGGATTTCCATGTATAGACATATGATATGATATATAAAGGGGCCAAAGGTTTCTCCTTGAGAGATCTCAAATTATGCTCAATAATTGTTGAATAAGTTTGATATAAGAGAGCAAAAATTGTTCAATAAGTTCAACATAAAAGTTTTGAGAGAGTATTTTGTAGAGATTTCTTGAGAGCAAGGAGAGAAGTGTTGAGAGAAATTTTAATTCTTTTTCTTATTCATAGTGGAATTGAATCACCCTCGTCCGTGGAAGTAGGCATCTTGGCCGAACCACGTAAATCCTTAACTTTATGGTTGTAAACTTTCTCTGAGGTATTTCTCTGATTTTTCTAGGTCAATTTTTGTTGTGCGTCCCAACACAAACACACACACACACACACACAGATATATATATATATATATATATATATATATATATATATATATATATATATATATATATATATATATATATATATATATATATATATTTATAAGAACCAAGATCCTAGTTGCCTCCATCTACCTTTCACAAATCCTAATCATCTTTTTCATATTTTCTTTCTCTTCCAAATCAAATCATAAAATTTTGGAGAAGTGCTAGAGGAGGAGACCTAGTGGGTGGAAAAGTTTTGATCCTCTTGTGTTGGATCTCCATTGAAGTTCTTGATATCCAAAAAGGTAACTTTTTCTTCTTCTTCTTCTTCTTCTTCTTCTTCTTCCCTTCTTCTTCTTCTTCAAATGGTTTAGAACATATGGGACCAACAAATAAGAATTCTACTATTAAAGACATAAAAATATATTAGAGAAGATCATGAGTAATTTCTAATAATTAGGTTTTATATAAACTAAAAGCATACATAAATTTTTTTATCCAAAATAGTCCAAATTTGTCATAGGTTTCAGTCATTTTTAGCAGTCATTATAAATTAGAACGGCCATAACTCCCAACTCAGAACTTTGTTTAATCTCCAATATTTTTAAAAGAACTGCGTCGAAGTTAGATTTCCAAAAATATAAATTAATAGGCCAAATTTGATCTAAAAATTTTTGTAAAGTTATTTGAGTATCAGGTATTAGAAAGGACATGTTTTGGTATTTTTGTGATTTTGGGAGTTTTTAAAAATAAAAACACTATTCATTTTAAGTTTAAAAAATCTGACACGAAGGCCTACGACATACTTTAACCCAGATTTTATTAAATAAGTCTAATAGGCGAAGTATTGATTACAAGTAGAAGACAGACTATACGACATAGGCTTTTACGAGAAACCATCAAAACATAGATAGGGCTATAGTTATAACAACAATAGACTAGAGCCATAATATAAATATTGGTTAAGTAGTATTTAATTTAATTTTTTCTTTAGGACAATTGGGATCCGCATCATCTTCGAACGTGAACATTGGATATGCTTCTTCGCATCAACCGAAAACAGGCAAATATACCTTGTCATGCTGTATTCAGTTTTCTACTATATTACATGTATATTATTATTGTCATGTTTGCTTCTGGTGTATTCTATCAGCTTAGGGCTATTTTCATTACTTCACGTCTAAGTTAAACTCGGGTGCCGATCGTTAGCGGAGTCGGGTAACGATTCTAGAGTTGGCTTCACGATGCCATGATCGTGCGGATATATTTGTACATCAGACCTTAGAATACTTGACACGATATTTTATGAGAATCCGTACTTGATATATTCATGGAGACCAAATTCTGCATTTTGTATTAGTATCGTGACATGATATGTTACTATATTATACTAATTATTATGACTCAATGTATTGGTTAGAGGTCTTGATCTTGCGTTTTATGGATATGAGACATTATGGATATGAGATGTTAGGTTACATTGGGTGGGGAGGGCATACTCGGAGCGTTGGGCTACCACTTTTCATCATAGTTACTGTGGACTCTGACCAGAGTTCCAAATTTTATATAGTTACTGCAGGTTCCCTGACGGAACCTGGAGATTTTCATAGTTACTGGAGATGTCCATTGACATCTTCATATTCACACTATGGTAGTCTAACAGGCGAGTGATATTCTCGTGTGCATTCACTTAGACAGTTATTGTAGTTTTACCCTAGAGTACTTTTTGTACATTTATATTGTTTACTTCTAGAATATTATTTCTTGTACCTTGTTACGTTCCTCTGAGGATCTAGTTCATTGCTAGTTTTGCAGCATAGACGGTCGTAGAGTTTTCTGGAGCTGCTGATGTGTAACATATGATTATACAGGTATTTGGACTAGGTGCTTGTATCATTTCTACTTAGTTATATTTACATATTCTTGTTGTTTACTCATCTGCTATTACAGCCTAGTTTTATATACTCTATTTCTTTCTCGAGTCTATTCGAGCTTGTGTGTTACTGGACGTCCGACTTTAGCATATATAGTTCATTGTTGTTATTTTGTGTCCTTGTGGATTGAGACGTAG
Organism: Iris macrosiphon; assembly: GCA_036927795.1. Taxonomy (NCBI): domain Eukaryota; kingdom Viridiplantae; phylum Streptophyta; class Magnoliopsida; order Asparagales; family Iridaceae; genus Iris; species Iris macrosiphon. Next base: position 33,502,922 of record JAYESA010000006.1, read on the forward strand.
ATATATATATTTATTGTAATATTTAGTTAGTACATCTTATATGTATTTGAGTCGGACAAGAGTCTGGCTAAATACGTAGCTGACATGTTTACTTATTCCAAGTCCCACATATTTTGGGCCTGGGGCGTGACATATTTTTGTGGTGGTCTAAACATGTCCTGATTAAATCATTTCGATTACGTTATTGTACCGAGCGAGCCTGTGTAGGATTATTATGTTAGGATATCAATCCACAGTTGCTTTGAACCTTCTTTTAATTTCTATTATCGTCATTGAACCTCAAAAATTGTATTTGACGATACCCTTCTTGAACTCCCTATCATTGATTCTCGTTCTTTCCTATTTCAGAAGAACGAACACTCATGCTTGACTTTTAATAATATATTTATTATAGGATATAAGCAGGGTGGTAGAATAATTCATAGGAAGGGTTATCTAAGTTAGAAATGGATAAGATAGATGCATGTACTAGGTAGACTACTAGAACGAGAGGATAGCTTGGAGTTATATATAAGGATTAGCCTTTGCAGAGAACTTTTTCTTATCAATAGATATTAGAACTCTCACCAGCAGTTAGTTTTGGACAAGAAGTTTTACCATTCATAAATATTGGTCAGGATGGATATAGAATTTCCGTAATGACTGAGATGGCTATGGTTACTATTTGAGAGAATATCCAATAAAAACCTTAAAATTAGTTGTAGCTCCATAAACTAATAGGACCAACCTTAAGGAAGACTTTAGAATATATGATTTGAGATTCTCATTATGAATAGAATAGTTAGATAATCTTTATAGTTAACCTGCATAGAATCTTACCATATTTTATTGAGTTCGATGAATTTATCACTTAGAATAGATAATCATGACTTCATGCTTGTGGTATAGGGTAGTAACCTAGCCAAGAGGACTTCCATGAGAAATATAGGTATTAGATAGCAGAGACTAGATGAACAACAGAACAGACGGATAGGTAATAGAAGGGGTAAGTTGTATGAGAATAGATAGACATTCCAATTAAAAATTAGACTAGTATTAGAATGACCAATCACAATCATGATTTGAAGAGTGTCCTTAGTAAATAGTATACCATCAGTGATAGACCTGAGTATCTGCTTAGTTTAGCCTTGACCCTTACCTACTAAGTTAGGAATATGCGAGTTAGACGAAGTTGTAAGGATTGTATAGTGCTTACCTATAGCAAAAAGTAGTTTGTCAATAGTATGAATAAGGTTTTACAGAATATAACTTATAGGAATATAGTATTGAGATTAAGGATTAGTTGTATTACTTCAACGACTGTATTCCTATCTTTCCTATCAATAATTCATATATTGTTTTACCTTCATAAGCCTCTTATTTTCTGCAGCAACAAGCCTTTTAATTATTATAACTGAGTAGATCATTCTTCTTTTTCTAGTCATGCCCTAGTAACAAATCAATCATTTGGTTAGTACCTCCTCCTTGTGTGTAATATCCATATGACCTTAAGTATCACTTCTTTCCTATTCTAATCCCCCTGATTTAGTCACTATAACTTGATTATCCAGATACCTGCCTAATCGTGCCTTATTTAATCATGTGATCATACTCTTTAGACTTACCATAATTTTCTCTTATCTTGGTCTGTAGATTTCTCCTTTCATGATTTCCTTAATTTTGTCTCTTCGTTATCAATGCCATGGGATGATCGAATCCCTCTGTACCACGTCGCTCGAGTTATATTCGACCAAGTCCTTATCTATTGTCTTACTGAAGACATGATCTATATCGCAGCAGTGTTAAAGTGATAATACTACCCCTTATAGGGTTGTTGATCAATAGTAAAATGGTAGTATCTAGATTTTGTTTGATAACCTGTGACTACGGTCATAAGAGCCTAATAATCTCGAAACATTTCTTGAAATTAGACTTTTCTATCAACCTTGTAATATGATCATTACTAGAAGTTTCACTGCCAACTTATTTTTTTATAAGTTAGGTAGAGCCTTGGATTAAGCATAACCTTATTCTTAAAATATGACGTCAAAATAGGAGCCCATTGGTAATTGTATCCCCCATCTTTCGAGAATCAAGGTATGGCCCTACGTACTTAAATTTTTCTCTACCGTTTTATATTTCTTATCTTTAAATCGTGCCTTATATTTTTATATAGCGAGAAAATCGATATAACAAGTCATATTTATCGTTCTTCCGCGGTGAGTTCTCTTACTCTTTTCTACCACGCTAATTTTAAATTTCGAGTACGAAATTTTTATAAGTTTGGTAGATTGTAAGCACTATAATTTTTATATAGGGTTATTCTTGGTATTTCAAAACAAATAGAATTTTTGTTTATTTTATATTAAAAATATTTATTTATTAATTAAAATATTTATTAGATTTTTTTGAACTTTAGAAACCAACCACCATGACCTTAAAATCTTGAGAACAACACAAGCCTTTATCTTCCAACCAACTTTGCATGCTAGACTTGGACGAGTAAATTTAGGCTCATGCCATGACTGTCACTCAGAAATTCGTCTTCCTATGCTTCGTTTTGGTCGCACAACTTTTGCGACACAATTCAAGAGAAAATGACACTTAAACCCCTTTTTCCGTTGCGATCGATTTTAATACGCAACACTAACTCAATTCTTTCGACCAATTTTATATTCATGAGCCTAACTAGACCTATTTTGTCCATGACAAAGGTGTCCCATTCATTTGAGTCACTGCATGCTCCATAAAAATTATAAACTACCTTAACTTATTTTGTAGCCTTATGTGACATCTTTTGTACTATCGCACTCAACCGAGCCCAACCACCCAACCTGAACCTCTAAACCACTTTCTATGACTCATGGACGATGTCCCACACTATGCAATTAAAAATAATTTTTTCATGATAACGGTCCAGTAGAGTTATATAGTTATTGATATATCACCGATATATCAAATTTATAACGGTAAATATCGGTTTACATTTAAACACAATTTTTATATATGATCAACACTTTTAATAGTTATCTATTACAAAATATGCATTACAAAATATGCAAAAAGAGTTTCTTAAAGCATTAAAACTAAAAGGTTCATAGTTCATTCAAAAACCAACATTAAAATATAAAAAGTACCCACTTCAACGGTTCAACTAATATAAAAACAAAAAAGATCCCAATTCAACTTTCAACATCTTATAATAATCTTCATTAGAAGAAGAAGAAGAAGAAGAAGAAGAAGAAGAAAGAAGAACTTTGCAGAAGAAGAAGAAGAAGAAGAAGAAGAAGAAGATATTAAATTGAAGAAGAATAAGAAGACGACAACGAAGAAGAAGAAGAAGAAGAAGAAGAAGAAGAAGAAGAAGAAGAAACATACCAGGAGCCACAGCAGCAGGTTCTCCACTGCTTCTTCTTCTTTTTTCTCTCTCCCCACAGGACCCATCCCCTCTTTAAACTTAACTTAACTATGATATATCGATTTTTTCAAAACATATATATCACAACATATCGATCATATCGACCGATTATATCGGTTCGGATATTTAATCAATATTTAAAATTTTCTCTACCATTTCACATTTCTTATCTTTAAATCATGCCTTATATCGGTCTCCATCCCCTACTCTACATCACACCAAACACCTATTTTTCATGCACAAAATCTCATTATTTAAATTAATTGAATATAAATTCAGCATCTTCCTATTTTAAAATCAAATCCTATGCACTTTCTATCTATGTATTCCATTTAAATCCTATACTAATTAAGTGACAGTCCCTATGATTAAATTCAACCCATGCCAGAATTAAATGGTTATAGAACATGCAGGACCAACAAATAGAATTCTACCAATAGAGACATAAAAATAGATTAGAGAATATCATAAGTAATGGCTAATAATTAGGTTTTATATAAACTAGAAGCATACATGAGTTTTTATCCAAAACAGTCCAAATTCTTCGTAGATTTTAGCCTCATTTTTAGTAGCCATTGTAACTTAAAAAGGCCATAACTCCAAACTTAGAACTCCATTTAATCTCATTTTTTCTTAAAATAATTGTGTCGAAGTTATATTTTCAAAAATATAAATTAATAGTCCAAATTCAATGTAAAAAATTTTATAAAATTATTTGAGTGTCAGGTGTCCGAAAGACGAACGTGTTTCGGTATATTCGTGATTTCGGGAGTTTCTGAAAATAAAAATATAATCTATTTGAATTTTTGAAAAGATGACGCGAAGGCCTACAATATAATTTAATCCTGAATTTATTAAATAAGTCTAATAAGTGAAGTGTTGATTACAAGTAGAAGACAGACTATACGACATAGGCTTTTCGAGAAACCATAAAAATATAGATAGGGCTATAGTTATAACACTAATAGACTATAGTCATAATATAAATATTGGTTAAGTAGTATTTAATATAATTCCTTCTTTAGGACAATATGGATCCGTAGCATCTTCGTACGTGGATGTTGGACAGGCTTCTTCGTAACAACCGGAAACAGGCAAGTGTACCTTGCCATATTGTCTTCGGTTTTCTACTATATTACATGTACATTATTATTGTCTTATTTGCTTCTGGTGTATTGTGTCACCTTACGGACATTGTTGTTACTTCATGTTTGACTTAAACTCGGGTACCGACGTCCATTAGTGGAGTCGGGTAACGATTCTAGAGTTGGCTTCACGATGCCATGATCGTTCAGATATGGTTGCACGTCAGACTTTAGGACACATGATACGATATTTTATGAGAATCCGTACTTGATATATTCATGGAGACCAAATTCTGCATTTTGTATTAGGATCGTAACATGATATGTTACTATAATATACTACTTATTATGATCCGATGTATTGGTTAGAGGTCTTGATCTTGCGTGTTATGGGAAGAGTGTACTCGGAGCGTTGGGCTACCATTTTTTATCATAGTTACTGTAGAATCTGACCAGAGTTTTAAATTTTACATAGTTACTGCAGGTTCCCCGACAGAACTTGGATATTTTTATAGTTACTAGATATGTCTATTGAGATCTTCATATTCACACTTTAGTGGTCTAGCGGACGAGTGATGTTCTCATGTGCATTCACTTAGATGGTTACTGTATTTTTACCCTGGACTACTTGTTGTACATTTATACTGTTTACTTCTGGCATGTTGTTTCTTGTACCTTGTTACGTCCCTCTAAGGACCTGGTTCCTTACTAGTTTTGCAGCATAGATGATCGTAGAGTTTTCTGGAGCTACTAATGCGTAGTGTCTGGTTATGCAGGTATTGTGACTAGGTACTTGTATCATTTCTACCTTAGTTATGTTTACATATTCTTATTGTTTACTCATCTGCTTTTACAGCCTAGTTTTATAGACTCTATTTCTTTCTCGAGTCTATTTAAGCTTGTGTGTTACTGGCGACCGACTTTAGCATATATAGTTCATTGGTTCATTGTTGGTATTTTGTGTCCTTGTGGATTAAGACGTATATATATATATATATATATATATATATATATATATATATATATATATATATATATATATATATATATATATATATATATATATATATATATAATACAGATTATACGTATTCGAGTCGGACAAGAGTCTGGTTGAATACGTAGCTAGTATGTTTACGTATTCCAAGTCCCACGTATTTTGGGACTGGGACATGACAGTCTTAGAAACAGTTAACAATTCATAAGCATGTATATAAAACAGAAAGGTGTCATCGGTTAACAGTTTCATATATATATATATATATATATATATATATATATATATATATATATATATATATATATATATTCCTCGATACAATGAATCTTATCCAACACTACCATTCTTCCCTACAAACAGACATTATAAGCGATGCAACTGGTCTATATGAAGGTCACTAGTAAATGCGTACATGAACTATTCATGGTAAGACAATGATCCTCCTAGTGAGGGTACCTAGCTCCAATGAAGGTCCCAAATTATATATGCTCAACACTTATTATAATTGTTTCTCCTATGTTGAACCAGTCCCGATGTCCCAGAAACCGTTCAAGGAATCCAAACATTTTGCACGAGTTATCCATGACCAAGCAAATACGTGAATATATTAACTATAAAATATATGCATGATACATAAATCAAAATAACTAAGCAACACATTCTCTTTCTATTACCAAATTCCTTAAGTCATTATCGTACATAATTCTTATTTCAGGAATTTTACCTTGGTGACTTAATGGTCCCAAACCTTTTTCATATTTTCCATCTTTGAAACAAAAATATGATAATCCTCATGTATATAACAGTAGTATAATATTTTATATGACTAACAACAACATATATTCCATATGTTAACATAATAACAATACTATATTGCACCAGTCTATAACAATAATTCTATATTCCATGTTTCAACATAACAAGTTAACAGGAATGATCTCTCTTTTATCTTGCTTTTTATTACTAGCATTAACAAACTCATGGCATATAGAAACAAAGACTAGTAACTTTTTATTAAGTGTGAAGATAAAGGAGAGAATGATCAAAACAACACACCATTGATGAATCAACTTCGTCCCAATCATGAAGACTTTGAATAATTTTCTTCGCATGAATCTATGTCCAACCAAACTCTTCGAGCCAACAAACCAGTCCAATACATCATGGGGAGTGGGACATTACATAATTCAATCATAGTTCGAACATGCATAATGATGGCTCGTACTTGTCCTTAAATATCTGAGTTACATCTATTTCTAGGATTACATATAACATATAATATTACTAGAATGTTTTAATCCTTTTTTCCTCAATAATCTTGGTTTTCATATGTATCCACTCGACTCTTCATTATTGTCCCTCTCGTCATTGCTATGCATTTTGATCAAGACTCCTTGTGTCTTCATTTCATTCCATTTTTAACGAATAAATGTGTTCATATAATTTCGTCACTACATAGCCTTATGTTCATGACGATTTTTACCTCAAACTACCTAAATTATTTTTACAAAATCAAATTGCACATACAAAGTATTCAGATATCTGTATCATATTCGACATTACTAGACATATCATAAATACATGTGTGGATGATGAGAATATGTATATTCAACATTAAAAAGGTTTTGTGAGTTTAAGTATGCACAAGGCAATATAACAATAAATAAAAATCCATCTTGTATCATATATATATATATATATATATATGATAAAATAAAATATTATATTATATTATATTATATTATATATATATATATACCCGGTGGTTGGCGTAGTGGTAACACCATGGGTACATATGGGGGAGGTCGGGGAATCGAACCCGGGGGGTATGGGGCCTGGGGCCTTCACACCAAAGAAAAAAAAGATCATGTGACACATAAAATTTAACATCTAAAAAAATACACAATCTCAGTCGCACGTTATTTGAAATGAATGATTCAAATTTGATAGAGTAATTTATATTAATTAGTATGCATGTCAAATTAAATATCCCACTAATTAATACAACCTACTATCAATTAGCATGCATGTCAAATTTGACATCCATGCATGTAAATTTGATATGCATTTAAATCTGAACCATTCATTTCAAATAACGTTCGACTGAGAATGCATATTTTTTTAGATGTCAAATTGTATGTATCACATGATCCCCACCCATATATATATATATATATATATATATATATATATATATATATATATATATATATATATATATATATATATATATATATATATATATATATTCTCTATTGTATATATTTATTTCTCACCATAAGGGGAACTATGTTCCACTATTCGATAAGACGTACAACTAACATTTGGCAATAGTTTTCTAGAATCCACAAGTGAGTTTTTTGAATCCATGAGTACCATAAATCCATGAATTATACGAATCAACAAATATTTTAAATATTTTTATTTAAATTAAGTTACAAAATTATTACATTTATGGCTTATATATGCTTAAACAACGGATGAAAGGAAACCTTCATTAGACCTTAATATTAAAGTGTTAGACTCGAGGTTACAAAGATGAATTATAAACTGACTCAAAAATAGAAAACTTGCAGAAAAAAATAAATAGAAACATAAATTTGTTCCTCTCTTTATAATCGTAGTTTTTACAACGAGATAGAACAAATATTACAAGAAACTAGAAGAAGAAAAACTCCAGAACTGAAAACCTTAATGGGTGATCAAGATCACATTTGCTCAAAGAAAGATTCATCCTCTTTCTGACGATATGCTCCCAAGAAATAGCAAGTTGACATGATGAACTTCTGGAACGCTCACTTGTCACACTGTAAGAAGAATCGAACTTTTGGACTAGACAACAACTTCTTTCTTTGTGCTATTACAAAGGCTCCTTGTACACAATATGTACCATTTTCTCTCACCTCAGCCCTCTAATATATAGAAGAAGAAGCCAATGCTTCGTATTCTGGTAATGCCTTAAGCCTTGAGAATATTAAGTCATATTTAATGTACAGCCCATGTAAAATATCTTGTAGATTTTATGCAAAGAACAAAGCATCAGCATATCCTCGTTGCTCAAGAAAAAATACAGCTGAGCAATCAGGGCGAAGCATGAAGCATCAACAGCCGTCCTAAACAGACAGGTGAGCTGACAATGCGAAGCTCAAAGCATCGGTAGCAACAGACAGCTACCACGCACACTGCCCACAAAACATCCCACGTTGTACTGTTGTTCTGCTGCACCACTACTTTCGTTGCACCGCTACTTTTGCTGCACGCGATGCACGTATTATTTCGTGCATAAATGTATGCACAACGACACAAAAATGAGCGCAAAAAATGAGCACATACAACGCCATCTTACGTCTGATGCGTTCGTGCAAAGTGCAAAGTGGGCCATCAAAGCACCACATTGCGCCCTTCGCCCGAGTCCAAGTTTGAGTCTGAGTCTGAATCCGAGTCTGAGTTTGAGTCGCTAAGCCCCTTCGGGGCTTATCTCCTAAAGAAAATTCCCAAAGAGGGTGACAAAACACAAATATTCCTTTGAGGATTGAAACTTAGCCTTCTAGAAAAACTTCCACCATCCCAGCCACATGGGCCACCACAACCAATGTGCATATGCCAATACAAAGCATAAGTATATGTTGAGATACGCACTTGGAGTTTTTTTCCAATGTGAGACTAAACTACCTAGCGTTTAAGTAAAAATCTCCAAAAATTCCATACATATCTCAATATATGGGCTAACCTTTCCTACTGTTACTGTACATCATGCATTAGGATAGATATCGCTTATGACTTAAATCTTTTCGCATGGGTCAAATAATATTATGATACATAATGGACTATGTCTTGAATTCAATATCATAGTTGTTATCCTTCTCACTCACATAATAGCAGCAGTTTTGCTTCTGGTCGCACATTAAAGGTCATGTGCTGACCTGGTATTGATGTATGTATCTTGGCTATCTGCATGTTTACCCTCAAGAGATGGCCTTCATCTCTATTCATACACTTAGGTGAGTTATTTTAGAGAGTTTAGCACTTTCCAACATGAATCCTTTTGCTTCCTTGCGGTGTTACGCCGTCATAACATAGCCCAAAAGTCGAGGTTCAACTTCTTGGTGGTGTCATACCATAATAGCTTGAGGTCCCAACCTCTTTGTAGTATTGCCCTACAACTCTCTATGCGTCAACATTAGGCTACCTACCTCTACGCGGTGCTATGCTACTATAACATGGCCCGAAGTCGACGTCCCACCGCATATGGTGTCACACCATTATAGCATCGGGTACTTGTCCTTTTGTAGTGTTGAGCTACTCCTACTTCCTGTAGAGCATGTCGGACATTCTAAATGTCCAAGAACTCATTAAGGCTTAAAGCCATCCTCTCACATGACTCGTTTTATATAAAGAACAAACAGTAGATCATAGAGGTTCAGGGATCCAATCCCATTATTGTCCCTAAGGACTAATCTCTATATACCTGATATTTTCTCAGTCAATGGCCTTTCTCGAACCGAAAGTTAGATGCCTAGTAGTTTTTCTTTGAGCTAATAGCATAAAACTTATGGTAGAATTACAAAGATATAATATCAGCATACCTTCAAGCCTATTTTTCTTGTTGTGTCTTTGATCACCTGGCACTTGAGACCTTTTGTGAATGGATTTGCTAGATTTTTCTGGCTCCAAATATCAATCACTGTAATGATGCCATCGTTCATGCGCTTACTCAGTGCTCTATGACAAAGTCGCACAGTGATCTTCTTTCCATTGAAGAGATCATTCAATGGCACCGGTACGGCTGCCTGGTTGTTTTAATATATCGGTATAGCCAAAATCTGTGCACCAAGCAGTAAAATTTCATACTTGAACTTTCTAATACATTCTACTTTATCCGTTGTAGCTGCCAAAGCATAAAACTCAACATCCATGGATGACTGAGAGAGCAGTGCTTCTTTGACTTTCACGATATCATAGCCCTACCCAAGGAGAAGATATATCCTCCGGTGGACCTTTTTCTCTCTTCTTCTGAGCACCAACTTGCATCACTGAAGCCTTCTACCACTGTTTGATATCCATTGTAGTACAATACATATTTCTCAGTCCTCTTGAGATATCTTATGACTCTCTTCATAGATTTCCAGTGTTCTATACCCGGATTGCTCATTAACTGACTCAGCATCCCTACGACAAAAGCTATATCAGTCTTGGTGGAAATCATAGCATACATCAAGCTTCCTATTACACTAGAGTACTATGTTTGACGCTTTCTCCTGGATTTGGCTTCAACTTCTTGTCACACCTATAAGGAGTATCGATTTCCGGAAGATCTCGATATCCATAGTGTGTGAGCATCTTCTCTATATAGTGAGCTTATGACAGAGCAAGCCCATCTTCCGTCCGGATGATCTTTATCCCCAAGATAAATACAATATCTCCCATGTCCTTCATATTAAACTTGGATGAGAGGAACTTCTTTGTCTCTGTGATACATTCTAAATACGTACCCAAGTTTAACATGTTATCAACATAAAGATAAACTATCACTCCTCTGCCATAAATAAACTTAGTGCAAACACACTTGTCTACCTTTCTGGCCCTGTAGCCATTTGATCTAATAAACTTATCAAACTCCTCATGCCACATCTTTGGAGCTTGTTTCAGACTGTACAAAGATTTTACCAGCTTGCAAACTTTTGTCTTCAAGATCCTTGACTACAAAGCCTTCTAGTTGCTGCATATAAATCTCTTCGGTCAGATCTCTATTTAGGAATATTATTTTAACATCTATTTGATGAATCACCAGCTTGTGAATTGTACCAAGAACAATTAACATCCTGATAGTCATCATCCTGCAACTAGAGCATACGTATCAAATTAATCAATTTTTTGCTTCTGAGAAAACCCTTTCATAACCAGCATGTCCTTGAACTTGTCAACAGTTCTGTCAGCCTTCATATTCTTATTGAAGATTCATTTACAGCTGACGAATTTTTCTCCTTCAGACAGATTGACCAAACCCAAGTGTTATTTGATATTATGGAGTCAATTTCGTCATTGATAGCCTCCTTCCAAAGATAACATCTCTGTATTTTATTACCTCATTATAGGTAAGTGGATTAGCTTCCACATGATAGGTAAAAAAATTATTTCCGAAGTCATTTGGCTTCCTCACCCACTTTGATGAAGGTTCAATGAGTTCTGGTTTAAATATTGCCTCTGGAATGGCAACCTACTCTTGGACTACATCTTCTTTAGAAGTATTGGCCTCATTTATGCTCACAACGCTCTCTGGAATATTTGCGAGAATGATATTCTTGTATCTAGTAAACTTATCTTCAAAGAATTCTATGTTTTGAGATTCATTGATATGATTTGTTGTAATATCAAAAAATCTTCGAACATCGCTCTTTTCAGCATAACCTAAGAATATGGTCTTTATAGTCCTCTTTCCAGGCTTCTGTGTCACGCCCCAGTCCCAAAATACGTAGGACTAGGAATACGTAAGCATGCCATCCGTATGTATATGGCAACTCCAATATATGGATACCATAATACACATGTACGCTATAATATGAATATTAACTCACATGTGGTATATATATTATCACAAGTCACAGGGCATAACTAGATCTCATCCACAGAATCAAATATAAATGAATAACCAATCAACTATATAACTAAATCAAGTATAAGGTACTTGATAAGAATAAGTAGTTGGGTAGAGACAAATCCACTACCAAACTAGGATATAAAAGTAACCACAATAAGAGTATCATCTAATGATCAGAGAGGCTCGAAGGAAAGATCTTCTCGAAAGATAACGAAGTAGCAAGTCCTGATCCGTGCTCCTGCAAATAGTCATGATCGTCTACACCTGGAAAGGGACCAAGTCCTCAAAGGGACGTAATAAGATACATAGAAGCATGCCAATTTGAATACAGTAAACATGCATAATAGGTAGAAAATATATAAGTATGCTGTACAAGACAATCTATATGAATGCATAATGAGGATAACTTTTCGACGTATGGGCATGGGTAGGCTACTCTATCTAATCTCACAACTCACACACACGTCAGAGACATCATCAGTCGTCATACCGCGAGGATAGCGACCATCGTGACACCATCAGCCGACATACCACGAAGGTAGCGACCATCGGACACGACTACCATAGTGCGTGCTAGTTACTATGGTTTACTAGAGTGGTTATAGCCCATACGCCTACTGATTTTCCTCTCCTCCCATGATACTATGTGTCAAGTGTGTCAACATATATATAGTATATAATTATGACTGAAAGAAAGCACATATGCAATAAATATATAAAAATATAATAAGCATGCAAAGTACTGTAAGCAATTTGGCAAGGTATCTTGCCTGGTCTGAAAAAGAATGAAGTCTCAACTCAAGGCGTCGTCCGATCTACCCGTCACATAAATTAAATAAGTTAGGTTACAAAAGTGGGTGAATAGGTTCCTCCATTTTAATCTATTTTAATTCTGAATAAAATAACCTAAAATAGTATTTTAATCTTATTATAATCTGATTTTATTGTTAAACTCCAATTTTGGTCCAAAGAAAGTCAACTTTATGGATTTGTGTTCCGTGGCACGCAAATCGAGGCAATCCGTTGACCAAAAAGTCAATCAACTCAAATCCTTGATTTGTGTGTAAATTTTATAGATTTCAGTGCTACATGAATACCGGAATCGACGGTTTCATAAAATCATAAGTCGGTAAAGAGTTATGTCCACAAGGGCGCACAGATGACAATTTTCGGTGGTTTCCTATTTACCTCTACGTTGCACAAATTTTACAGTAAATTAAACTTACATGTTAAATTTTGAAAATATTAATTTATGTAATTTCATCATGTCAACTTTCTGAAACTTCAAACGGTTCGTAATTCTGAATTCGGGATCTCCCGAAATCTCAAAAATACGAAACGCGTCTGATTTCGGACAGCTGGCACTTTTAGAATTTTTTGGAAAAATAGGTTCATAAATTATTACAATAATTTATATATTCAGAAAATTAACCTTGATATAGTTCTAACAAAAAAACTGGAGCACGTTTGGAGTCCGGAGCTAGGAGATATCATCATTTTAAGTCGTCATAACTACTAGAAAATGAGGCTGAAATTTATGACGAATTTTGACTATTTTTGGACGAAAAAGAGAGGAGTTTGGGGAAAAAAATTATGAAAGATATTTTATTCCATAAGTCTAATAGGTATTTATAATTGTGGAGACTACTTAATTGAATACGACTAGGATTTGCTAATTTGGATATGATTATGATGAGTTTAAATAAGGATAGGATATGCATGAAGTTGCTTTCCTAGTAAGCTCAGGATTTGAATTAATTTAAAATAGAGTTTGAGTTTATCTAATAATTTATAATCTTAAATAGAATTAAAGATAATACAAATAATTTATATATAATCTTATTAATATCTATTAACACTAAATTAGCATCTATGACTATATATATCCAAATAAATCCTAAATAATTTCAAAAATCTAAATAAATTTCTTAAAATTCTAAATAAATTATAGAAAAATATAATTAAATATTTTAACCTAAAATAAATATTTGGTAGGAACAATATGCAAGTATGGTCTCATAGTAAATCATGAAAGTCCTAAAAATTTACGTTTCCTATATTTTAATTACCCTAAAATTCTAGAAAAATCTTCAAAAATCTAAAATAGCCTAAAAATGATTCTAAATAAATATTGATATAAGTAAATATATCAAGAAATTTATTTTCTAATTAACTAAGAGAATACTCTAAAGAAATGTAATATTTAAAATAATCTATAATAAATATTATGATATAAAATATACACAAAATACCTATTTTGGGTGAGGGAGTTTACATTCTGGATCTTAATATCCGAAAGTTTCATGTAAGGTAGACATCCCCATACTCGAATCATACTCAAGTTAGATCTAACTTTATACCAGAATTCATGAGGAGTAAGATTTGATTCTGCGAAAGCCACTCTACTAAGAATAAACATAGTCGTAAGCTCAGCTTCTTCCCATAAGCAATTCAGAAGACCAACAATTATCATTAAGGAGTTTATCATCTCTGTCAGTGTTCTGTTCTTCCTTTTTGCTACACAATTTGATTGGGGATAATAAGGAGCAGTCATTTTATTGACAATTCTATATTCTTTGCAAAAAAAATATGAATTCAAAAGAACTATACTCTCTGCCTAGATCACTTCTGAGTCTCTTGAGTTGTTGTCCCGTCTAATGTTCAGCTTCAGCTTTGAAATCTTTGAACTTCTCGAACGCTTCATCTTTTGAATTGAGAAGGTAGAAAAAGACATACTTTGAGTAGTCATCGATGAAGGTAATAAAGTACTTCATCACGGGCATCATGTAGAATTGCTTGAAGTCACAAATATTCGAAAGTGTCAATGTAGTATCTTCTTTGGTTTACTCTTCTGAATAGTTTTCTTACATTCTTAGTATTTGCACAGACTTCACAATTCTCTACTTTCTTATCCCCATATTTGGAGATAAGTCATAAACTAGATATCTTGTCAATTCCTTTACAATATATATGTCCTAGTCTATTGTGCCACAACTCAAAAGAATAACCTGAAGAAGACACTACATTGACACTTTTGGAATGACTTATAAGCTGTAGTTTAAGCATTCTTTCGATACAGAAATATTTTTTGAAGTATCTGTAAGCCCCCTGATTTTCAGAATTTTAAATTTGGATTTTCCCCAATTTTTCTGAAATTTTTGGAAATTGAAACCTAGACCTTTGTTGATTTAATGATTTTTAATTACGATTAATTCATATTAAAATATTATGGAAAGAATATTTTATGGTGTAAAATGGAAAACCGGACCTAGGGTAATTTTCTGTGAATTTATTGGACCCCGGAATCATTTTTGAAGTCCTAGAAACCGATGTAGGATTAAACCGAATTAAACCCGTGCCAACGCCCGAAATCCCCATGAGAGCCGAAGCCAAGCCCAAGGAGCGTTGACCCAGCCCAAATCCTAGGTCAAACCCTAGTCCAATTTTGGTTTGTATAAATACATATTTTCCCTAAGTTTTCTCCACAAAGAAATAAAGAGAAAAAGAAAAAAAGAAATTTAACTAACAGATCCCCTAATCCCTAATTTACTAACCCTAACCCTAACCCTGGCCGCTCCCCTCCACCGTCGACCACCGCGACGCTCCTCCTCCTTCCTCCTACTCCACGCAGCCCCTCGCCTGTCACCGTTCCTCCGCCACGAGCCGCTCGACATCCCCCGACCTCGCCGCCCATGGTCGCCCTCGTCTGAACCCTAGGCTCAGACCCTCGACGTTTCCCTCCTCCTCTTCCCACGCCGTCGCACGCCTGACCCGCGCCCCTCCACAGCAGCGCCGCCAGGCCGACACCTTCCCGCTCCCCCTCGACCTCAGCCATCCCCACCGTCTTCTCCGACCGACTTCACCTTCGTCGGCCTGAACCACCAGCACGTCACCACCTCTTCTCTCTCCCTGATCTCCTCCCCCGCGACGAACCCCTCTCCGGCGCCGCCCTCCGCGCCTCGCCTGCCACGCCGCCGCCCTCCGCGCCTCGCCGGCCCACGCACACCGACACAGTTCGTTCCCAGATCTGATGCAAAGAGTAACCTAAATTCAAGATCTGAACCCTAGCTTTAGATCTACCCTTGCCGACCACCGCCGTCGACTTCAGATTTCCACTTCGCCGGTCCTTCATCTCTGCCGTCAGCCTCGGTCCGGTCGACTCCTTCCGGATCCATCGACGTCGATCTCCCTCCGGCAGTCGTCGCCTTTGCTACCCGCGGCGTCGCGTCCGCGCTGTCTACCGGATCTGAGCACCCGATCCGCAGCCAATCGGAGCCGACGACTGCCGATCTGACTTCGGAGCAGCTCTTTCCGGTGCCGCACTCTGACCGAGCCCGACCCCTCCGGTGGAGCCCCCTCTGCTGTCTCGATCAGAGCCATAGCTCGGACTCACGGCAGACACGAGGACACGTCCAGGACACGAAGATCGACCCGGACACGCGAAGAATCAGTCTTCACGGAGCTCGGTTCAGGTAGCATTTCCTCTCATCTCGTGATTCCGTTTTAGATTTCGTCAGTTGCTACACGTAGACTGGATAACCCTCTCGGTGCCCGTGCAACCCGCTCGGAGCATCGCGTCCTGTGGTGATCGCACACCGCGATCCAAAAACAGGAAAAACAACACCTTGTTTCACCCCGGAACTGAGTACGCTCCTCCAAACGGGACGACTTGGTCGCACGCGGTCTTTACCGAAACGTGCGCGCCGTCGATACGGACGTGGGGGATTTCGTAGAAGTTGATTTGGATGTGCGTGCACACCGGAATCAACGCGTATCCGCCGACAACGCCCCGTATCCGTCAATTTTGGAATGTGCTGTAACTTTGTGTACACACGTCGGATCGAGACGAAACTTGCGCCATCGGACTCGTAGCAATACGTTGGTCCTGTGACCCAAGTTTGGTCCGATTCTGAGAACGTTGACAGAATCGCGTATCGTGGGCCCCATAGGCTCCACTTGACGGGCGATTTTGTGATCGGCTTATCGGAATCCAATTCTGGAAGTTCCGTTGGGTTCGTATCATCGTTCCTGACCTGTTGACACTGAGTTTGACAAATTTGGAGACCTTTGACCCTGACACGCTTTTCGGTGCAAAGTGGCCCACATATGGAACCCGTTTTTACCCGAAAATGTTATTTTTGCCCTTGTGTCCAAATTGGACTCAAGGACAGACATTTTTAGCTATTTGATATTTTTCGAATCTAATGGTAATGTTTATTTCAGCAACCAGAGTAGTCCCTGCAGATCACACTGAGACTAGAGCTACAGTTGGAGCCAGGACCCCAGGCAAGTGTACCTTGCCAAAACTCTGCAGTATTGTTTTATATTTTCCTTGCTTCATTATATTGCTGTGCATGCTTAACCTAGGACCGGGTGACATACTTAGCGTCCGATTATTAGTCGGGTGCCAACACTGTACGCGGTGTTGGGTACGGTCATCTAAAGATGGACATACGTGACACTATATATTCTCGTACTGGTCTTACCAAGTACACTTTGACCCAGGACACTTGACACCATTCATGAGACAGGATCTTCCCGAGATATTCGTGGTGATTCTGTATAGGATACAGGACTGGACATGGACATTATATTCTTAGACATGATTATGACTTGCTGCATTAGTTTTGATCTTGCGTGTCATGGACATGAGACGTGTGATTACATTGGGTGGAGAGAGACACACAGGCTACAGGTTGATTTTATATTATGTCGGCGTCTTAGTCTCACTACGAGATAGACAAACATATGATATCACTGCTACCCGGCTCCCCGACACAGAGCTTGTAGTGGTTTCAGCCTGAGTTCTTGTGCTGCTCTCATCTTGCATATCACTTAGCTGGTTATTTAGCGTTTTCCTATTGTTCCATTTATTACTGGAGAGACACCTATGCTACAGGTTGACTATATTATGCCGGCGTCTTAGTCTCACTACGAGCTGGACAACTACATGATATCGCTGCTACCGGCTCCCCTATACAGAGCTTGTAGTAGTCTCAGCCTGAGTACTGGTAATGTTCTCACCTGCATTTTACATAGATGGTTACATTTTTACCCTATTGCTTATTTATTGCTGCACTGCATTATTATTTATTTTGGCGTGAGCTTTCTTGTACCTTGCTATGTCCCCTGAGGACCTGGATCCGGATTATGTCCCCAGATATTGCAGACGAGATCTACCCAGAGTTGTACAGTACAGGAGCATTAGCAGGAGCAGAAGCAGGTGCCTACATTGGAGCAGTACCAGGACCAGAGGACGAGATCGTACCAGAGGACTTCTTCGGAGTATTGTCTTGAGATACTCATTATTTCTGTTCTAGTTATTTTACTTTATTTCCAGTCTATTGCATTATTGTATTAGACTTGTTCTCGGATTGTTCTCTGAGACACTTTTATTGAGATTTGTCAGTTTATAGTTACTTGCTTTATTCTGGCATTTGATCTGTGATTATCTGTTGTGGATAAGATTAGTATAGACTGTGACATATATCATTGGACCTACTTATTGTTATATTACAGCTTAAGTATGCCCCGATGGATCCATTAAATTGGGTTTGTCCATCGGTGTGTGCTGCTGGCCATTATCACGCGTCCGGTCCCTCGGTATTTTGGGACTGGGGCGTGACATGGTTTTTGTGGTGGCCCATGCTGGTCCACGACTAAATTGTTCGGTTTTAACTTAGGGATCGAACAAGCCTGCAATAAGAATAGGATAAGTTTTTAGGATCTCATCCACTTGCTTGAAACGTTCTTGATATCTATATCGGATTCGAATTAATTCTTGACTTGCATCTTGCCTTGATTCCCGAGCGCCTCTTATTGTTTATTTTGTTGCAGAATTATGGATCCCCAAGCCGGCGACGAGACTCATCCAGGAACACCACAAGGTGTTGTGGTTACCCACGAAGATGAACTGACACCAGTTGACGAAGGTCAATCCGCTCAACAACGTAGTCAAGCAAGTCAGCATGCCTCGAGAATTCAGCAAGATGACGTTCCACCGTCGACGCAATTTACTCCACAAATGCCCGTATTTCCACAAGGGCAGACCATGGACGAACAACAGATGTTTCAAATGATCTATGCAGTAATGCAAGCTCAACAAGAGACTTTGAGTCGCAGCCTAGCAATCGTATTAGAGCAGGCAAATCTACCAGCACGACGGCCAACGACGGGCACTATTTCTGATTTTTGCCAGCTGAAGCCCCGTACCTTCTCAGGCAAAGAGGAGCCCACGGAAGTTCATGAGTGGCTCACCAACACACAACATCAATTAGAAGCAGCTGAGATTCCACGAGAACGTTGGATGACTGCCGTCAGAATGCAATTGACGGACAATGCACATCACTGGTGGCTATCCGAGGAGACACGGCTCGGACCAGACCGAGTCACTTAGGAAGAGTTTTCCAGACTCTTTCAGGAGATGTACATTCCAGCCATCGCTCGATCAGAACTTCGCGACAAGTTCAATAACCTCACTCAAGACAGTGTGACAGTAGAAGAATACAACGCAGAATTCATTCGTCTGAGTCGCTTTGCCCTAACATTGATCCCGACAGAAGAAGAGAAGGCTGAGAAATTCTTCGACGGACTAAACATTGAGCTACAAAAACTAATTGGATCCGTTGCACCTACTTCATACTCGGACGTCCTTGCTGCAGCCCGACGCATGGAGCGCGTCATCAGGAGAGAGACCAGTCTGAAGCGGCCATCCACATCAGCACCAGCCGGAGCACCACAAGAAGAAGTTGCAAAAAGACCTCACGTACACCAGCCACCAGAAGCAACTCCACAGACAATACCTGTCTGTCCATATTGTCGCAAGCGAGGCCATACTGAGGACGAGTGCAGACGAAAGAAGAGATTATGCATAGTTTGCGGATCCAGTCAGCATTTATTAAAGGAATGCCCTGAGCGTCGAGACAGATCACCAATGGTTAACCAACAAGAAGTACCAGTACCGAGGCCAGCCTATCCAGCATTGGAAGCACCACAACCAAAAATTCAAGAAGTCCTACCACCAGCTCCAAGAGGGTATCAGCCGAGGCCACCTTTGATACCACAAGCAACACTCTACCAGCAGGCTCAACAGCAGCAGAGGAATCAACTGCAAAGACGTGAACAAGCTCCAGCGATGCCTTTAGAAGACGCGCAGACCCATGGAGTAGCTAATGCGCGTAATTCTTCGTAGTTTTCTGTCTCTAGATTTGTTTTATCTCGTTCCTATTGGTTCGTGACCTCAGACTTAACCTATGTAATTTTGAACTTGCTTAAAATTGATAACAGTAGAGATTGTAGAGTCTTTTGCTATTGTGCTATTTTGTTTTGTCTTTGTGAACTTGATTAAGTTGTACCTCCTTTCATCATCATCTAGCGTACTTATATTCATTGTACCACCTTGACTTATGCTGCTAATATAGCCAAGTTTTGCAAGCTTATCCTTTTATCGAGCTTGTTCATGACATATGTATTATTGGGTCGACACACTAATACAATTGTCTTTTCAGAATCAGTATATTAAGGTCTAGCTAACCTTAGTGCGCTTGATTCGCCCTTCGTAATACTACCTCACGTGGATGGAGATACATAGTTGGCTAGTATACTTGCCCTCTAAATATGTCTGAGCATATCGTATCAGTTACATGACTGTACTAATACGAGCATGCGAACAAAGGATTACCAATAGGATTTCAATCCACAACAACTTGACAATTCCTATTTGAATTCGTTAAACGTCTTGACCCCGATACTTCTATTCTGTTTATCTCACCCTTGAACTCTTTATTATCGATCTCCGTCTTCCCTTATTTCGGAAAGACGAAACATCGTGCTTGGTATAAGTTTGATATATAGGCAGTACTAGATATACCCTACAGGCCGGTCGCATTGTTGATGACCATTTTTATATGATTAAGGAAATATCATAGGTGATATGTTTGGTGTTAAAGACTTGAGGATTCAATAGCATGATTAAGTAATTTGGGCATAGCTTTCTTAGACAGCCTTAGATGATATATGGGTAAATTCTAAGTTGGGTAGAGACCGCAATGTTCACTTGAGAGGAATCCTTTAGACTGTAATCAAGTGAGATTGGATAGAGAGAACCCTACCACATTTTAATTTTGAGGACAAAATTTTTATAAGTTTGGTAGATTGTAAGCCCCCTGATTTTCAGAATTTTAAATTTGGATTTTCCCCATTTTTTCTGAAATTTTCGGGAATTGAAACCTAGGCCTTTGTTGATTTAATGATTTTTAATTGCAGTTAATTCATATTAAAATATTATGGAAAGAATATTTTATGGTGTAAAATGGAAAACCGGACCTAGGGTAATTTTCTGTGAATTTATTGGACCCCGGAATCATTTTTGAAGCCCTAGAAACCGATGTAGGATTAAATCGAATTAAACCCGTGCCAACGCCCGAAATCCCCATGAGAGCCGAAGCCAAGCCCAAGGAGCGTTGACCCAGCCCAAATTCTAGGTCAAACCCTAGTCCAATTTCAGTTTGTATAAATACATATTTTCCCTAAGTTTTCTCCACAAAGAAATAAAGAGAAAAAGAAAAAAAGAAAATTAACTAACATATCCCCTAATCCCTAATTTACTAACCCTAACCCTAACCCTGGCCGCTCCCCTCCGCCGTCGACCACCGCGACGCTCCTCCTCCTTCCTTCTACTCCACGCAGCCCCTCGCCTGTCACCGTTCCTCCGCCACGAGCCGCTCGACATCCCCCGGCCTCGCCGCCCATGGTCGCCCTCGTCTGAACCCTAGGCTCAGACCCTCGACGTTTCCCTCCTCCTCTTCCCACGCTGCCGCACGCCTGACCCGCGCCCCTCCACAGCAGCGCCGCCAGGCCGACACCTTCCCGCTCCCCCTCGACCTCAGCCATCCCCACCGTCTTCTCCGACCGACTTTACCTTCGTCGGCCTGAACCACCAGCACGTCACCACCTCTCCTCTCTCCCTGATCTCCTCCCCCGCGACGAACCCCTCTCCGGCGCCGCCCTCCGCGCCTCGCCGGCCCACGCACCCCAACACAGTTCGTTCCCAGATCTGATGCAAAGAGTAACCTAAATTCAAGATCTGAACCCTAGCTTTAGATCTACCCTTGCCGACCACCGCCGTCGACTTCAGATTTCCACTTCGCCGGTCCTTCATCTCTGCCGTCAGCCTCGGTCCGGTCGACTCCTTCCGGATCCATCGACGTCGATCTCCCTCCGTCGTCGCCTCTGCTACCCGTGGCGTCGCGTCCGCGCTGTCTACCGGATCTGAGCACCCGATCCGCAGCCAATCGGAGCCGACGACTGTCGATCTGACTTCGGAGCAGCTCTTTCCGGTGCCGCACTCTGACCGAACCCGACCCCTCCGGCCGAGCCCCCTCTGCTGTCTCGATCAGAGCCATAGCTCGGACTTACGGCAGACACGAGGACACGTCCAGGACACGAAGATCGACCCGGACACGCGAAGAATCAGTCTTCACGGAGCTCGGTTCAGGTAGCGTTTCCTCTCACCTCGTGATTCCGTTTTAGATTCTGTCAGTTGCTATACGTAGACTGTATAACCCTCTCGGTGCCCGTGCAATCCGCTCGGAGCATCGCGTCCTGTGGTGATCGCACACCGCGATCCAAAAACAGGAAAAACAATACCCTATTTTACCCCGGAACTGAGTACGCCCCTCCAAACGGGACGACTTGGTCGCACGCGGTCTTTACCGAAACGTGCGCACCGTCGATACGGACATGTGGGATTTCGTAGAAGTTGATTTGGATGTGCGTGCACACCGGAATCAACGCGTATCCGCCGACAACGCCCCGTATTCGTCAATTCTGGAACGCGCTGTAACTTTATGTACACACGTCGGATCGAGACAAAACTTGCGCCATCAGACTCGTAGCAATACGTTGGTCCTGTGACCCAAGTTTGGTCCGATTCTGAGAACGTTGACAGAATCGCGTATCGTGGGCCCCAACAGGCTCTACTTGACGGGCGATTTTGTGATCGGCTTATCGGAATCCAATTCTGGAAGTTCCGTTGGGTTCGTATCATCGTTCCTGACCTGTTGACACTGAGTTTGACAAATTTAGAGACCTTTGACCCTGACACGCTTTTCGGTGCAAAGTGGCCCACATATGGAACCCGCTTTTACCCGAAAATGTCATTTTTGCCCTTGTGTCTAAATTGGACTCAAGGACAGGCGTTTTTAGCTATTTGATATTTTCTGAATCTAATGGTAATATTTATTTCAGTAACCGGAGTAGTCCCTACAGATCACACTGAGACCAGAGCTACAGTTGGAGCCAGGACCCCAAGCAAGTGTACCTTGCCAAAACTCTGCAGTATTGTTTTATATTTTCCTTGCTTTATTATATTGTTGTGCATGCTTAACCTAGGACCGGGTGACGTACTTAGCGTCCGATTATTAGTCGGGTGCCAACACTGTACGCGGTGTTGGGTACGGTCATCTAAAGATGGACATACGTGACACTATATATTCTCGTACTGGTCTTACCAAGTACACTTTGACCCAGGACACTTGACACCATTCATGAGACAGGATCTTCCCGAGATATTCGTGGTGATTCTGTATAGGATACAGGACTGGACATGGACATTATATTCTTAGACATGATTATGACTTACTGCATTAGTTTTGATCTTGCGTGTCATGGACATGAGACATGTGATTATATTGGGTGGAGAGAGACACACAGGCTACAGGTTGATTTTATATTATGCCGACGTCTTAGTCTCACTACGAGATAGACAAACACATGATATCACTGCTACCGGCTCCCCGACACAGAGCTTGTAGTGGTTTCAGCCTGAGTTCTTGTGTTGCTGTCATCTTGCATATCACTTAGCTGGTTATTTAGTATTTTTCTATTGTTCCATTTATTGCTGGAGAGACACCCATGCTACAGGTTGACTATATTATGCCGGCGTCTTAGTCTCACTACGAGCTAGACAACTACATGATATCGCTGCTACCGGCTCCCCTACACAGAGCTTGTAGTAGTCTCAGCCTGAGTACTGGTGATGTTCTCACCTACATTTTACATAGATGGTTACATTTTTACCCTATTGCTTATTTATTGCTGCACTGCATTATTATTTATTTTGGCGTGAGCTTTCTTGTACCTTGCTATGTCCCCTGAGGACCTGGATCCGGATTATGTCCCCAGATATTGCAGACGAGATCTACCCAGAGTTGTACAGTACAGGAGCATTAGCAGGAGCAGAAGCAGGTGCCTACATTGGAGCAGTACCAGGACCAGAGGACGAGATCATACCAGAGGACTTCTTCGGAGTATTGTCTTGAGATACTCATTATTTCTGTTCTAGTTATTTTACTTTATTTCCAGTCTATTGCATTATTGTATTAGACTTGTTCTCGGATTGTTCTCCGAGACACTTTTATTGAGATTTGTCAGTTTATAGTTACTTGCTTTATTCTGGCATTTGATCTATGATTATCTGTTGTGGATGAGATTAGTATAGACTGTGACATATATCATTGGACCTACTTATTGTTATATTACAGCTTAAGTATGTCCCGATGGATCCATTAAATTGGGTTTGTCCATCGGTGTGTGCTGCTGGCCATTATCACGCGTCCGGTCCCTCGGTATTTTGGGACTGGGGCGTGACAGTATGTTCCTTTGTAAGACATCACCATTTGGACAATATTGATGTACATCCTCAAGTCTGTGTTACACAGAAGACATTCTGTCATGCTCCAATCTCCCGCAAGTTTGATCGTCCCTGCTGGACGTGAGATCATTACGCCAACGCTCCCGCAGGACAATCTTTTTCTTCGGGACGTGATGCCATACGAGCCTGGAGTTACGCTCGCATAAGACAATGATGTCAAATATCATGGTTATCATCGAAACGACCAAGTTGTAGCGAAAGTCAAGTATTGTTATAAATCATATCAAAGTATACGCAGCGAAGCTCTCAAAGGGTCCAAATAAAAATACCACAAAGGAGAATGCCATAATGGCTTGAAACACTCTTGCTCTTTCTCTTGCCCACAAAGGTACTTAGCATTCCATACATCAAGTCTCGTATATCAAATCTGAGTCACTACACCTGCGTACCTGGAAATAATGCCCACAAATGTGGTCAGTACACAGCTGTACTGGTGAGCGGGGTAACCCACTCGTCTAAACCGACACTAAGTAGATAGTGAATGCAAGCAATTATATGGTGATCATTCTACTTGAACCTAGATTCATTTCAAGGCAGTGATATGTCATGTTAAGGAAAGCAGTAAAACAGTTTAAGCATGCAAGTATTGAACTCAAGTAAATACACCAGCAGTTATATCCAACTCAAATAAGACTAAGCATGCAAATTCGTTCTATTCAAATACCGTAAGCATGATGTGAACCTATCAAATCACACTCTAAGTCTCGAATCCATCCTTGATGCGCATACTCTTGCATAAGGCAAGGTGGCCGCCTGTCGCCTACTCAAATGCAACAGTCTTAAACCGATACATATATATATATGAAGGTCACTGGCCAAGCCATAAAGGACTATCCGAATATATTTTAATCTGATCCAGCGCTGAGTAGATAACCCGCCTGGTGGTCTCAAACTGTAAGTACCCGTGCTTCGAAAGTACGTTACCAATATTTTCTCCATGGTCGAATGGTCCCAGTGCCCCGATATAACACGTTCGATGAAACCAAATTTTACGTGCAACAGGTTGTTCGTGACCATGCAATGCTCTGATAAATGTAGGTACGACGAGGAATTGAGCCTTCTCACCCCACCATACTCACCCTGTTCCATCTAATTCACCATATCCATTCTCAAATTATCCATCTCTTTCTATGTTCTGGTCAATGACCCAAGTTCCCAACACAAAGCCTAAGGCCGCATCACACAAAGGCACAATGCCACATTATTACGGATTTTATGGCACCATGCCCAACGATAAGTTCCAGGTCTCGTGTTCCAAGTTCTACATATTCCTATCGGCAGTTGTCCGGTTTTGAACCACAACTGCATGCTCCGCTTAACGAAGCATTCCAACTTGATACTCATGCGTAACATAAGCTCTCTCGATGAAGTGTTCCCGCGTTCCAACCAAACAATTCAACTCAAAGCCAAAATTCCTATTTATCCAAATGGTGCACACTCTATGCACACCACAGTGCGGTGTTTCCAATATTTCAGACTAAGTGTTCCAATGCAAGGTGTTATCCATTTTATTAGGCATAAAAGAGTATAGAAGAAGGGATAAAGCCCACTCACCAAGTCTTAATCTACTATATACTCTGCCTAGCACTCTGCCTTGCCGATACGACCAATTTCTTGAATCTGTGGTCCAATGCAAAATACTATCTATTCAACTGGTATGACCGTACGAGCAGGCCATGCTCTCCAAATCATCCGACCCGATCGGATTAAGGAAGACAATATTATCGCTCCAATCCCACTATCTTCGTACTGCTCTGAACGAACATATTGATTCCATTCGTGTCGTCCATGCCTCATCTCGTTGCGAGGCCTTGCTCTGGTCCCACTAAACTTCGTACGTGATCTGCATATGAAACCAACACAAATCAATACTTGCTTCCAAATCTAACTCAATGAAATGCAACCAAACATGTCTCATTTCAAACCGACTCAGCGTAATGCGCCGTACGGTTGCAGGACATTACACTTTCTAAGATCAAGTTCTTGGTTATCACCAGTACATGCTTCACGTTCCACATAGTCAGTGACTTTTCTAAAGTCGGTTTCATCACTACTGTCCCGATCCCAAGAACTTGCGCTTATGCTTGTTCTCCATAGAAACCTTCTCAGAAGTAGGTTCGTATATGGTGAACAACTCCTTCTTAGAGCAAACGTGGCAAGATGCACCCATGTCCACCCACCAGTTAGTATTTGTGCTAGATGAGTCAACTTGTGTAATTATAGCAACCAAGTTGATCTAACCTTGCTCTTTCAGTTTAGGCTTGGATCTGCAATTCTTCTTGAAATGGTCATTCTTACCACAGTTGAAACAAACCCTTCATATTTAGGCTTTGTTTTGAAAGAATTCGACTTCACCTTCAGATGGTTGATGTTCTTACTTTTGTTGTTATAGGAAGTCTTCTGCTTCCCCTTTGAATCATCAGACTGTACCATGTTTGCCTTGGCAAACTACTTGGACAGAGTGTCCATCTTCAAAAGAGCTCTGACTTCATCTTTAATATGGATCCAATGCAGAAGATCTTTTAACTCGAACTCTGTATTTTTACAGTACATGTCAGTGGTGAATCTGTTCTAACCAGGAGAAAGTTTAGAGACGATGACCCCTACCATAAACTTGTCTTCTCGTTTCATCCCTTCCTCCTCGAGTTTTTGCTGCAGCTCCAGCAGTTCTTTGACTTGTGATTGCATCGTCTTTCCATCTTCAAAGTGTAACTAGAAGAATTTATCAACGAGATGAATCATGGACATCTTCTCGTCAGACTTATAGTGCCTTTCAATTAATTCCCAAACATATCTGGCACTGACTTTCTTGTTGTAAGATTCCTCCATAGAATCATATATAGCATTGAGGATAAATAACTTGCACAAGTTGTCATTCTTCTTCCACTTTATTGCAAAGCAATAGCTTCTGCAAGCCTTCGAGCATTGTCAGCTTCAGGAAGTTGGCTCTGGATCTGTCAATACGTATTCAAAGTTCACAAGTTGAAGATTCAGAGAGATCTTCATCTTCCATATGTTGTAGTGTACATCATCGAACTTTTCAAGTTTGTAAAAACCTATATCGAGAAGACTTGCACGGTTTGATGAATCTTTCTTTGAGATTGTTAGATCTGAGTTTACAAAGATGAGTTACAAACTGACCCAAGAACAGAAAACTTGCCAAAAAAAAAGTAGAAGCCTAAATCTATTCCTTACTTTACAATCACAATTGTTACAACGAGATAGAACAAATCTTACAAGAAACTAGAAGAAAAAAACTTCAGAACTGAAAACCTTGTTAGGGTGATCAAGATCACATTTACTCAAAGCGAGATTCACCTTCTTTCAGACTATCTGCTCCAAGGAACTAGCAAATTCACTTGATGAACTTCTGGAACGCTCACATGTCACTCTGTAATAAGGATCGGACTTTCGGACCGGACATCAACTTCTTTCTTCTTGTTGTTACAAAGGCTCCTTGTGCACAGCATGTACCCCTTTCTCTCACCTCAACCCTCCAATATATAGAAGAAGATGCCAACGCTTCGTATTCTGCTAATGCCTTGACTCTTGAGAATATTAAGTCAGCATGTAATGTGCAGCCCATATAAAATATCCTGCAGATTTTATGTGGAGAACGAAAGTCTACAACTCCTCGTTGCTCAAGAGAAAAGATAGCTGAGCAGTCAGTACGAAGCACAAAGCATCAGCAGTCGTCCTGAATAGACATATGAGCTGACAGCGCGAAGCTCGAAGCATTAGTAGCAACAAATAGCTACCACGTGCAGTGTCCACTGCACATGTTGTTCCGCACGTAAATTAGCGCAAAACCTTGCATGAAAAATGAGCGCCCAATACTTTCGTGCGAAGTGCAAAGTACGTCGGCAAAGCGCTACTTTGCGCCTTCCGTCCGAGCCTGAATCTGAGTCCGACTCGCGAAGTCCCTTCGGTACTTAGCTCCTAAAAAAAAATTCCAAAGAGAATGAGAAAAGGATTTAAACTTGGCCACCATCCAGCCACATGGACCACCACATTCAGTGTGCATATGCCAATACAAAGAATATTTGTATATTGAGATACACATTTGAAGTTTGTTTTTTTTTTTTCAACGTGAGACTAAACTTTCTGGTGTCGAGTAAAAATCTCCAACAAAGAAATTACGTTCCTGAGTTATTTAAAAACGACACCAAATCCATATACTTCTTCATAGAAAGATATCCTAAAATGATATAAAAATGTGCAGAAATAATATTAGAACCTTATTTGTCCACACCAAACTCAATCAATTACCTAATCGATCAACAAGTTTGATATAGGATTGGCTAGGTCTCATACATTTTCCACAAATTCTCTTGGATTTCAAAATTTTGTAGACAATCAATATAAACGATTGAGTGTAGCACTCTCATGTCTGATTCATTTTCCAAAAAGAACATCACCAACAATATCGATGAAGTTAAATTTGGCTCCACAAGCATTGACAAATGATGCCCTCTAGGTCAGAACTTAAAAATATTGAAATTTTGTAACAGATGACAGTAGAATATAGGGGGAGCATTATTCGATTTTGGACCGCAACTGAATAAGAGATTCGGCTCTATTAAATTTGGTTTTGGTTTTAAAAAAAAATTCTATTTCGGTTTCGATTTTGGGTTTCGGTTCAAAACCAAAAAATCAAATAAAACTTGTGCTATTATGTAAATACTCTTACTTTTTTTACATATTTTATGATTAAAAATATGTATATTTTGAAAATAATGTATTAACAACTATTCCAACTTTGAATGTAATTTTGAAATACAATAAATATGTATATAAAAATTATAATTTTTAATAAAATTTAATTACGATCCCAAATTTAGACCTAACTCATTAAACAATAGAAATAGCCAACCGAACAAACCAAATAAATCGAATTAATTATTTATTTCAGTTCGATTTCGATTTTATCTAATTTTAATTTTAAATTTTTAAAATTTTAGTTTATTCGATTTTAACTATTTCAGTTCGGACGAAACCGAATAAACACACTGCATACAATCATAGGAGAAATAACATTTCTTTTTATCATCAAGAAACCTCATCCATAAAGTCTCAAACATTATCATTTCCCATGACAATATCAAGAAAAAATGTTCTTAGAATCTTTGGAACGTCTAATTTTGCACCGAAATAATCATTGGAGACTGCAAAAGGAATTACTCACACGGTCCGAAACTGGCTCGATCAAGTCCAATTTGGACTGATCATCTCGATCAATGGATTGATCCGGTCCGTCCCCCCGACGCAAGTTCGGACTAGGTCCGCAAAAATGGTCCAAAAATCTGACCTAGTCCGGTCCATCCCGGTCCACTCAAAATACCGTTCAGACCCTCCATTTCGCTTGACCCAGCTCGGACCGGCTCGATCGGTGATCCGATCAAGGCCCAGTGCAGACCCGGTCCCCCCATATGTGCCGTGGACTCCACTTTAACGGCTATATATATATATATATATATATATATATATATATATATATATATATAAATAAAGAGGGGATAAATTACCAGAATACCTTCTATTGAACAGTTAATTAAATCTTTTTTTTTAAATTTTCGGCATAACTGTTAATTAAATCGTTGGAAGGGTATGATAATGTATCCCTCCAACAACCATATTTTTTTAGGAGAATATTTTTACCAAAATACTTTCAATTTTATAGCAATTTTTAATCAGTTTGAAGGGTATTTTGATTATTTTGATGAAAATGATGAAAATATCCTTATAACAACTATATTTTAAGAATACTTGGAGTAATTTGGCATCCAAAAATTCCTATAAATATGTCATAATTCTTCCAAATTTACCACAATAAATTTTTTTCGCTCTCTCACAATATTAACAAGCAAACAAATTTCTGAAGAATGAAGTAACAACTTTCTGAAGATTGAAGTAACAATTTTCTGGAGACTGAAGTGCAATTTTCTAGAGACGCAAGTGCAATTTTCTGGAGGCTTCAACTTGATCCATCACCACAAAATTGCAAAAAAATTACATCCGGCTTCAGAGTAAATCAAGTTGAGGTTTAAGTATTTTTTTAATATTAGAAATATATATTTTATTTTTTCTCTTTTTTTGATTAGTTAATTTTCTTATATATATATATATATATATATATATATATATATATATATATATATATAAATATATATATTTGGCAAAAAAATCTTCGTTCTCTTAATTATTTTTTTAAATATGGATCATAATGATGCTAATGGTTTTAACCAACCATACCAAAGATGTTTCCGAATAATGTTACAATTATTATACTAGTTATGATAATGATAATAATTTTGTACAAGATTTTGTGCCACCTATACAAATATCACCTCCAAAAGTTAGAAGTATGGCTACTAATGTTTCAACTAGAAAACAAATCAATTTTATGGAAAAAAAATTGTTAAATTATTGTCACTGTAGTGAAGGAAAACACGTTTTAGATCCAAAAACCAATAGCACGTGATCTTTTACTTTCTTCTTTAGTACGTGATCTTCTAATGGTCCCGGTGTCTACGGTAGCATCGAAATCTTATTTTAGTACAGGTTCAACAATGCTAAGTAAGAAGAGGAAAATGATGCAGCCAGATATTTTGAAAGTCTGCGTTTGCATTCAAGATTAGGTTTGTACGAAAAAATGGACTCAATACTTAAGAGATGAAGGTGCCGACATTAATTAGCTGGACTTTTAGTCTCTTACTATGGACGACCCTAGGGGAGTTGAAGGAGCTGAACAATAAACTGGATAGAAGATCAAATATGGAAGACTTGAATTTTTTTTTTCTAAATTTAATGTAAATACAAATTCTAATTTCATTTTTTTAAAGTTTATAAAAAATATTATCTCAAGTTTTACTTTTAATTAAAGTTATAAAAATTATCAAAAAAAATTCTTATAAATTGTTTTTTTTAAGTAAACAGGTCCAGGCCCAGCCCGGCCCTGAACCGACCTAGACCCAGTCCGGTCAGGCCCGGCCCGCCCCTAAACCGAGTCCTGGTCCGGACTGGATACACCATACTGATCCACCGGTCCGGGCCAGCCTACCCCGGCCTGGTCAAATTAACACCTTGAGACTAATACGAGCACGGAGACAACGACTGTATTACACAGTACCACATCATTTATTGAGTTTTTTTTTTTTTTTTTTTTTTGAGATGTCCAACATTACGTTCGGAACTTTGTGCATGTTGCGTTACATGTTTTTTGGACCCACTATCCTCCAACTCCCACAATTTATATATGAAAAGAATAATACGTCCTCGTGACTCAATCTATCGATCTTCTGCCACCCAGATAGGACTTTATGCCTCTTTCTCGGTAACCATAAGAGTCACTCAAGTTCGGCTATGCTATGAGATTCGTCAACTTTGTGCATGCAAAATTGTGGAATAATCTCTCAAAAGATTGCTTGAGACACTGAATTCTTTCGGCTGAAAAATATTGTGATGGAGCTCCCATTGGGATTTAGAAGAGCCCTTATTTTTTGTGAAGCTAATACTCTTGCTTTCCAAAAGTGCAAACACTACCTTAGGGTTATGAAGTATTGTTTGAAATGGTGTTTGAAATGGAGGCTGAACATATGAATTTCCTTCGAGAAAGAACTTTCCTCAATCAATTTTCAAGCTTAATTGTTGGCACTTCACTCCGATATAAGGTGATTAACGCCTACAATAGGCAATAGCCGAAGCAATGCCAAAACTTTGTCGAGGATTGCTCGAATCTCCACAAACAAGTGAAGGTGTTCAAATCCATGAACGTTGGAAGTCACTGATGGCAAGAAATATTTCTCAAAAGATTTTATTAAAATAGAGTGAAAACATTATATTGATGATCTTTATATTAGCTTATAATCATAGAGAAAAAGAAAAAAAAGAAAAAAAAAAGAGAGGCTATTTAGATCTGAATATTAAAAGAAACATATTTCTCGACTTGTCATATAATAGGACAAAATAAATATAATTATTCTCAACAAGAAGTCTGGAAAAGAAAAGAAAAATGATATGAAAATTAAGTACGAGGCAACTCTACCCACACTGCCTCGATCAGCCAACTAATCAGGTTATCAACTCAACAATCGAGATTGGCTAGTTAAATTGTGCACGCGTGCGTGCTCGCGTCCGGCGGAGGACGACGGAGCAGGAGAGGGAAGAGGTGGCGGTGGCGATGGCTCGTGCGAGTACGCAAGTATTGTACGAGCCATACGTCTTTTTTGTTTATTGTCGTAATCTAACCACGAAGGCATCTTAAATTACAATATCAAGAAAAATAAAAACTTACCTTCTCTTTGAAAAATGTATAACTTTCCTGGCTAAACGGACGATCTCGGAATCAAACCACGAAAATGGTGTGAGACAGCATGCATAAAGTTTCGTACGTATCGTTAGACATCTAAAAAAAAATCTCTTTGGAGTTCTACTGAATATAGAATGGGGATATCCCAAGAAGGGATGGACAATTTCTGAGAGGTATGTTTGGCCGTTTGAAATGGAAGATGGAAATTCTATCGATGTGCTTCTAGAAATGTTAGGCACAAGAGAGCAGTAAGATGCAATGAATCTTTAGACTACAGAAAGTACTGCCACCCGTCGTTGACCACCAGTAGCAAGTAAACATAAAAAC
This sequence comes from Iris macrosiphon, assembly GCA_036927795.1. Classification (NCBI taxonomy): domain Eukaryota; kingdom Viridiplantae; phylum Streptophyta; class Magnoliopsida; order Asparagales; family Iridaceae; genus Iris; species Iris macrosiphon. The sequence continues at coordinate 33,536,349 of JAYESA010000006.1, forward strand.
AATTACTACATAGAGCCAAGTGAGCAAATATACAGACTAGATTTTTCTTTTCTTTTCAAGCATTACCTAGAGCAACAGTTTGGAGCACAGACAATGTTATGATTTCCCATAACTAAACATTTAACTGAATCATGTTTTTAACATTAGGCAAATGTTACGTCGGGCATCATATAAAAAAAAAAGCATCAGCCTAATGTAATTGTATGACACACCCACGAAGCAGAAATTCACAAAGTACTAAATCCAATATACACAGAAATTCACAAAATACTCCAAGTCTAACTGTGCTTTCGCGAGAAGAAGAAAAGAAAAAAACCCTTCAAAAGTCCTATTTCTCTTTTGAATGATGAAGTGAAGAATAAAACGAAAATTGATGAATATTCTCAAGAATTTCTAAACTAAACCAATGAAATGACAATAGCACAACAACATAAATCGATGGAGATGCTCAATCAAACAAGCTCCTGACTTATTCGTTGATGGGTAACCCGAAGCATCCCTTTAAAACCGCAGTGGGCGTTTCACCAAATCCATTGGCAATCTTCATCATCTTCTGGAGCTTTGCCTCCTCATGCTTTATCTGGTCCAGTCTGTTCAAAACATTGTTCAGAAGATGGTCACTGTTACTGGCATTCGGCATTGTGCTCGTGTTGTCAAGTTCGGATCTTTCCGCTTCAAGCTGCTGATATAAACTGAGAATGAGATCTTTCTGCGCATGGAGTTTTTGCTCGGCATGCTTGTACTCTGCTTCCTGGGACTTCTTGAGTTCTTGGAGGACCCCGTCCACCTTGTCTTCGATCATGAGTGACATGTTGCTGTGATCAGAAGTTATATATACAGGAACCTGAGCCCGCCCATCAGTGGCTTCAATTGCAGAAGGTTCAACGTCGTTCATGAACTTCAAACTTCTATTGTTTCTCGTGCTGTCCGCCGCTCCCAGTACAGTTACTTCACTTCCTAATATGTGTACATCCCCTGGATTTGAGAGAGAGAGAACTAATATTAGTCTAATAGTTTAAAAGCACAACATTCTAGTCTACACTGCGCACATATTTGTGCTTATGGAGACTGGGCCCAATGATGAATGCTGTGGGCAGTGGTCACAAGTTCATGTACCAATGGTCATGGTCTATCTTGAGTGCTTGACCTGTATTTAGGCCAATGATGGATGCTAACAGCTAGTCAAGACAAACTGTTAGTGAAGCCGATTATCCCCACTGAGCACATCTTTCTTTTATCATTTTGTAGAGTATATATTCAAGGCTCTTGGCATATTTGCTCTCTTATATCTAAGAGAATCAATAGTAAGGCTCATCCCAATTTCTAGATTCTAGATTCAGAATATAGGAGCTCATTTTGTAGAATAGCAAGGCTCAATTGAAGCTCAATGATGGTCTCATCATTTCTACATTCATAATGTAGGAACTCAATTTATAGAATAGTAAGGCTCAATTTGGAGCCCCAATTTCTAGATTTTATAATTTTTGTAAAAAAGAAAGAAGAATGTCACATCCACTCATCTCATTTGGACCTCGAGATTTATTTCTTTACTATTCTCATACAAACCCAATCCATTCTACATTTTTTTTTTATTACAAATTTGGGCCTCAAGATGCATTTTTTTAGCTCCATCTGCTATTGCTCTAATAAACCTTATAATTTGAAGACCTCTAAGCAAACAACAAGATCTATGGGACCCTCAAGTCAAATAGAATAGATATAAGGAACTTATATCTAAAACTCCCAATTTTATAAGGCTTATGTCATGTTTTATGAGTCAAGCAAACAAAAGACATATCCAAAGCTTAACATACTCGAAATATTGACATAGATGAGTGAAAATATAACAAACAAATAGAATAAGAAATTAGCGACTTAGGGCTAGTTTTTAGGGCTGTCAATCCGAATCCGACCCAAACTACTTTAGGGTTTCTGAAACTATACCAGACCAGATAGTTATTCGGGTTCTTTCTTTAGAACCGGACCCATGTTTTATGTTTTAGAGAAATGTAAAAGGAAAATAAATAATATGAGAACACGAAGGGATCGAACCCCACCATTCACCACCACCAAGCAAAGCACTAACCAACTAGCCACAAGCCAATAATAGAGAACCTATTTTGCATTTAATTAAAACCCGGACTATATCCGAATTCATTTCAGATTTTATATGTTGTACCCAAATCCAACCAAAAAGTTAATCGGGTCTTATTTTTTTTATATCCAAACCTGAATTTTAAGCAATAAATCGGGTCGGGTTAACGGGTTATTGGTTACCATTGACAGCCCTAATCGTTTGTATTCCAAGTTATGTTTGATCCCATTTGATTAAACACTTATTTTGGGAACCCTGGTTGGGCCAGTGTTTCGGAAATGCCCCCATTTGAGCCCATTATATTTGAGAAAACACTCATCCAGAAAGAAAATCGTTTGGCTCATCACTTGCGTTTGGAACCAAATGGAGTCCCAGATGAAACATAACTACAATCCGAACTAGCCCTTAGTAAAGGTTAAGATGACTAGAAACTGCGATAGCTTACATATGGCAACAGAGACCATTGGATCCCCAATTAGGACTCATATGAGAGATTCATTTAGTTTAAGAAGTTTCAACAATCTAGGGTAGACCAAAATAATCATGGATTGAGGGCAATAAAAAGTACATGGTAGTAAATAATATACAGAGCATGACTCTTAATAGAGCTGATGAAGAAACAAAACTGACCTGCAATAAGTGTTGATGTATTATCTTCCTTCTTCCAGATATCACCCAGATCAACTCCACCTTTATGCTGGATTAAGTATCATATTGTCATGCTATAGGTTGTGAAACCCTAAATGAAGTTATAACTATGGGGAGATGCTCCTGTTTCATTACAAAAGCAGCATCTAACTATGAACTTAACTAAGAAGATATAAAACAGTACCTTAGTCATGAGAATTGCAAGGCAATTCTGCAATTCTCTCGCTCTCTCTTTTTCTGAGCCACGCACAATGCACAACCCCAAATTCAAAATCTTTTCAGTATCATCCTGGGACCCCAGAGATTCACAAGTTTTTATAAGCTTTCTCACGTGCAATAAGAGATCAGTTCTATTGTCGCAGCGTCTGCAATAATACTCTGCATCCAAACCAATGCTTCCTCCAACAGTTCCAGCCATGTAAGCACGAAGAGCACAGTCCAAGTGTGCAACATGCCCACAAATAAAATTTTCATCAACTCTCGCCTCACATCTGACAAAACTATAACCACCATATTGCCAATCAACAGTTTTGCAACATAGGATACAACAACAATCGCGACAAAATCCAATTTCACTGCAGCAGATATCACAAGCTCTAAGGGGGAAAGAATAGCTCCTTCCTTTGGCTCTAAGACTGCACATATGGTTACCAGCTTTACAGTCCCCAGGTCCAATAGTTGGTTCACATTTAGAACCACCATTGGAATCTATATTTCTGGGATTTACATAAGTAAACGAACTCCGCTCTACATCTGAAATACAGAAATTTAGACAAACATTATATACTAAAATTAAGTGAGTATATATATATATATATATATATATATATATATATATATATATATATATATAGGAGTTATGTTATTATGACATAATATAATATTTCAGATAGAAGGTTATCTAGATTATAGATTTCTTAACCCAGAGTAAAGGAAGTGAAAAATTAAATAATAATGTTCAAAGACAAAATAGAACAGCCTTATTTAGATACAGGAACATCTGGATTTACAAGCAAGAGAATGATGACAACATAATGTTCAAGGATAACCATTGAACAGAATGACTTATTTAGTGAATATGTACTGAAACTAAAATATAATGTTTGCACTGATAGCAAATAAAGTAGAAGAAGGTGGCTATATATAAATGCGAATGATGTTTGAACCAATGTTTTAAAAATCGGTTCAACGATTGACCAAGTAAACTCAAAGCTTACCGGTCAGACCAGTTTAACTTCGGTTCAAAGCCGTTGATGTAATAATTATTTTTAACATGTATTAAAATTATATTTAATATTTATACATTATATTTTAATTTTATGATCCTAGTAATGTTAGATTTTGCATAGGATTAGATGAGGTGGACAAACAAATATCTCTTCCAAAGAATCATGTTGGAACACTTAAGAATTGTAATAGTAACTTTACTATTTAATATTTTTCTAATAACAATAGAATTCTACTACAATTTGGAGTTACTCTTGGACAATTGATTTGCATAATATATTTAGTTTTAATTGTTATTGAGTTAAAAGCAGAGTTCGTAGTATCGGAATCGGTATCCGACCATTCCTATGAGTACCAGGATAGGCACTATCACCTGTTTCAAATCGGAGTATCATATTTATTTATTTTTTGGCACCGACAAGTAAATGATTATTAATAAATTACTAAATTTTAGAAATTCTTTTGTACTCATTTAGGCATAATTTTAAGTATTTTCTGTGTTGTTTCTTAGTAATTTTGAAACTGAGTGAAATAGTAGTCACCCTTGCCAATTGGTTACCTGTGATAGATAAGTTTTCTTCTGTTACATGCTTTTACAACTTTGTTGATTGTTCTTTTTCGTTCAATTTTCTTTACCAAATTGACTAGAAAAGAGGCCACCAATGTCTATCGGTCGGTATCAAATATGGGACATGCCAAATCGTATTGGTATCAATCATATCGGATTGGTATTGGCCGATACTGCAAACTATAGTTAAAAGATAGCAATTCAATATGGTGACGTATGGCAATCACAAGCTAAAGTTATACATTGATCTACTAATTTCATGTACCAAAAGGTAGTTGTGAACTGCAACAAAAAGAGACTAATTTTCATACTAATATTATGTATATGTAGAATAGATTAATGTATTTAAACAGCAAAAGTAGGTTGGTCTGATGGTTGAGATGTTGGGATGTAATACTGTCTTGTCATCCTATCCTCAATTTTATTTTTACACTGAATAGGTGATTTTCTTTATCAAACTGTTGAACTAAGCAGTTCACATGGACCGTGGGCAGGTCGGATGACATTTTGAGAGCATGCAACCCACGTTCTGGATAGTGGGTGCACAAATCACTGATAGCTTGACACGTGGCTTCCTATGAGAGCAAGGCTCAGGTCACGAGGGTCATTATTTGTATACGTCCATGAAGGATATGACATGTATGACATATCAGCATAAATGTTCATTAGCAGTTGTTGGAGAGTCTGAAGTTAAGATAACCACACTAGCGTACTCTGGAGAAGATAGCCATACTGGCGTACCCTGGAGAAGACAGCCATACTGGCGTACCCTGGAGAAGACAGCCATACTGGCGTACTCTGGTTGGAGTTGGCCATACTGGCGTACTCTGATTGAGATAGCCATACTGGCGTACTCAGTGAACGGTAGCACCATTGGCGTATTATTGCTAAAGTATCCACGTTGGCATATTCAAAAGAGATAGCATCGACGGCGTACTCTATTTGAATTAGCAGTATTGGCGTGTTATAGCAAAGTAGCATTGGTGGTGTACCGGGACTGAGATAGCAGCCTTTGTCACAAAACAACAACCTGGGTCGGCATGCTAGAAAATTCTCTACATTTAATGCCATGATCCGCTCGCCTTCTTTTGGCATCATAGGTAAGGCAAAGCGCTTTCTTTTAAAAAAGCATCTAGTTCCATCTTTCTTTCGTCAGGCCTATCGACTGTCAGCTTTTTACTGTGTTTAAGTGGCATTTGTATGCTTCTGGAATATGCATACACATAGTACGCCACTGCTTCTTTGTACGAGGTTGTGCAATGTACATTGTATACGCTAGGGCTTTTCTTGGACGCTGCTGAGCCCACTGTATTTTGAAGGAAAGTACGTCATCATTCCTCTAGACTTATTATCCGTTGGAGCCGTACTTTTTATGCTTCTACATTATTTTTAATATTGAGGCTGATGTAAGGAGTCTTCTCCAAATCCATGTGTTTTGAGTGATTGTAAGTAATTTTATGGTTGCTCTGTATGTAAGTTGAGAGGAGGTGGTATGGATGGTGTGGGTTACTTGTAGGTTGTTCCAGTATTTTGTTTTGTTTTACTTCATTATTATAATTACCTTCATTCTATATATATATATATATATATATATATATATATATATATATATATATAGCTTAGTGGTAAAGCTACGGGACATTACCGAGTAGGTCCGGACATCGAGCCCCGGCATCGGCTAAGGGGTGGGAGGGGGTTCGGGTAGGAAAAAAAAAATTAATTTTTTTTTAATTATTATATATATATATATATATATATATATATATATATATATATATATATATATATATATATATATATATATATATATCAGGCGACACATACAATTTGACAACTAAAAAAATACGCAATCTCAGTCGCACGTCATTTGAAATGAATGGTGCGGATCGAATCTAATCCAGTTCGAAACAGTTCAACTGCTCGAGCGATTCAACAAGTCGAACCAAACTGAAAAAACCTCGGGTCACAGTTCAACCACCTGGTTCAAACTGGTTTTTAATACACTGGTTTGAACAAAGCAAATAGCAGCAATTAGTTCCAAGAAGGTACATGAATTGCTGAATTTTGTACACTTGCACAAAGCAGAAATCTAGAAAATATGCTAACCACCATGGGTGTAAGTTTCACAAGTTCAAACGAAGGCAACTTGACCAACTAAAGTAGCTGCTGATCCCACGTAATAAAGGGAACTAGGAAGGTATAACATACGATGAAGTATAAACATGTGGAAATTGTTCAGCAGCTATGTTGGACAGGCACAGACACAACAAGATACAACCACGGAGACACAGACCCGGTATCAACTTTGCCATAGTTGGTGTTTTTGGTGACTTTCCAGTTGCGCCTTACAGTTACGGTACAGACAAGACAGACATTGTACCAAGTTTGGATTGTTCAACTTGAGGAATCTTAGCAGGATGGAAGAGGATTTTAGGACATACTCTTCCATGAAGCCTCCTACTGTGGAAGTTCCTCTTCTTTGTTGATCTTGAATTATAGTGCACATAAGGAGGCATTGAATTTGTAGCTTATACATGACAGATGATGATGACATGACTGACAGAAAACCTAATTTTGATGGAGATCCTGATGTAAAACTCTGAAATTAACATTAATGAACGAAAGAAAAATTCAACAATCTGCATATCTTCAGTATATTTTGTTAAAACAAACAACTGCTTGTAGTAGTGTACAATGAAGAAGAGTACTATAAGGTTTAGTTGATGAAAGTGGTGTGCATAGGGGAAAATCTTTCAAGTGGTCATTGGCATTCCACTTGGCTGCGAGCAAACTAATGACAGTGCAATGACCATATTCTTAGCCTTGTCCTCAACCTTATTCCATGTCAATATGTTACTTCCGTTTGCAAAAGATCTTAATGAGTGGATTTGACTAATATCATATGCACAAGAACAGATTTTCCAATGGTATGCATCAAACATATTTTTTAACTAAAAAGAAACTTCCACCCTCCTAAGAAGTTGTCGCTGATATTTTATATCAAGATGGCCTTTTGCAGGAGTCTACTGCACCATAAACTTTAATAAGTAATAACAACTTGAGAAAAGATGGACTAACTAAAATATGAGATAATGGAAATACATCCAAGAAAGAGTTAAAAAGTTAAAAACCAATACGGTAAAACTACTTCCCACAAACTAGAGTGGTGTCATTCATTACTATTTGCATACACGTATCATTCCACACCCCCTCCCCCCCCCCCCCCCCTCCCCCCCCCCCCCCCCTCCTTAGAGGAATAGCTCATCTCCAATGCTAAATATGGAATGTGAGCCTTAATCAGACATGATTGACGAGATTGTGGTGGCTGCCAAGACACCAACATTGTCTCCAATTTCTACATATGGAATGTGAGCCTTAATCAGTCATGATTGACGAAATTGTGGTGACTGCCAAGACACCAACATTGGCAACGATGGACACACATCTAGCCGTGGATTACAAAGAAGATATTCCATCAACATCTCCTCTTGAATACTTTGCAAATACCATGAATAATAGCTATTGTTGCTCCAAGGCAAGTCATGGCATGACAAATGAAGGTTCAACGACCTTAATAGCTATAGCCATAGCTAGATCCACCGCTTCCACTATTAAAAACCATGCTTTTCTGTAGGGAGGAGGAGATGTTTTTGTTGGTGGTTGGGTGAGGAACAAGTGGTTCTAATATAATTTCTATGTGGATAATGAAAGCTAGAGTGTGTTTCTATGGATACTTATATGTTAGGGAAAACAAGAGAATAGAGACAAGCACAGCAATAGCAAACACACAGAATTTGTGTGTTCCACTCCTGAATTAGGCTACCTCCATGGGCGGCGGCGAATCGATCTTCCCTAATGAAATACAGAGTTCTACAAGAATAGGTTATTGTCTATATTTCTCACAGCCTAACCCTAGAACAGATAAAGAGTTTATATATATACCCTAAAATATCCTTGAACAAGATATGAGTATATAAAACCAAGTTACACCGGACTCGAAAAACAGATTACGGACCCCCGCAAGGGGATGCTTCTCCCTTGATCCCCGTTAACAAAACCGGGGATATCGTGGGGTGAGTCGATAGAGCCAGCACTCCCTTGTTGGCTAACTGGACCACTGATTAGGAACGTACAAATGGCTTAGGATTCAGTCATATCTCAACAAATCTCCACCTTGAATTGAATTCTATCATTCATGAAACAACAACTACCCAAATTTTGTCTGTGCCTTCCTTCCCTTTGGGGCTATCTCCAAGTGCCAATATGGAGCAAGTACAAGCGATGCCTGAACTTGCTACTAGGAACTCGCATGGGGAATATATAAGTCGGATTGTCTTATCACGTCTCGGTTCCGCAGAACCGAAAGTCGCCATTGAGCGTGATGTCGTACAAATCTAAATTGCATTTGTACAAGACAAGAACAAACACGGTCGATAAAACATCTCAGAAACAAAGTAACTGCAACAGAAATAAACAGAAAAAGTTGATAGACACAAAATATATAAAAACGATTCTCTTCATTGATAATATGCAGTAATTACAACGGCTCTTAGGCCAAAAGAATAACTCGACTACAACATTGAATCTTATTACAAGGAATGATGCCACAAGGCTTACAACTTGTGAAAGTTACTACAATCAACAATAATTCATATATTATGTCATTTATAAACAAAAGATAACATCTCCAGCGTAACAGCTTAAAGTTGACATACGAGCTCCAACGTCTCAATACGTCCAAACGACTCCCCGCACAAATAGAAAAGAGGGTCAGCATATTGGCGAATACACTGGTAAGCAGTCTCTCACCTTGATCCTCTTCAATGAATGGGTGAAGTGATATCTCACTTCGATATGCTAGGTCAGGTCATGTCATAATACAGTTGATCCTTTGCCAAACATATTGCAATCAACATATCCTAGACGAACCTGGTTCCGATACCAGTTGTTAGGGAAAGCAAATAACAGAAGCAAACACATCAATCTCAATCACATAGAATTTACGTGGTTCACCCCTGAATTAGGCTACGTCCACAGGCATCGACAGATCGATCTTTACTAGATGAAAAACAAAGTTCTACAAGAGGAAGCGGTTGTCTATATTTCTCACAACCTAACCCTAGAATGAATATAGTTTATACATATACTCATTTGAAGATGAAATCCCTAAAATACCATTAAACCAGATATGGGCACGTAAAATACACTTACAACAGACGGTCCAGACCCGAAAAACTGATTAGGGACCCCTGCAAGGGAGCGCTGCCCCCTTGACCCGTGTTAACATACCCAGGGATATTGTGTGTAGGGGGGTGGGGGGTGGGTTTCCAAGTTGTTGGCTAACTGAATCCTTGACAAGAGACATACACATGGATTATGATTCAAGTCATATTTCAACAGTATACATATCTATATTTACTAGTATCCTCTCTTTGAATATATTATAAATTAACAAGTCGAGAAAAGATAGCAACTAACAAATGAGATGATGGATCTGGAAACTGCAACTTAAGGGGGGAAACAACAGAGAGAAACTGCCCACCTAGTTCCAGAGTGGGTCATGGATATAGAAGTTGAAGGTTGTGTACGATACATACCTATTAAGTCTTTGTAAACATGGATCATCAAATTGAAAGAACATGATCAAGGAAAGGCACCAATTCCTATTGAGAATAATATTAAAAGGAAGGAAATGTTCAATGAATCCGAAGGAAACTTCCTACTAGGAAGCTATGGACCACAGGTTCACAGTAGAAAATAGCAACGGAAAAGAATACAGAACCTTCAAAAGTGGTAGAGAAGATTAGTATATAAAAGGAAGATATGAATCTGCGGAAGATAGTGGAAGGCATTGTTTTTAAGAGAATGTTGTGGCTCAGTGGAATGATAAATCTAAACTTGGAAAAACTATAGAAGGTTCAAGCAATGAGAAGTTGGATGTCAAGGAAGGCAGCAGGTAGCAGCCTACTCATTAGTAGCATTAAAGGGGTGGCTCATCAACAGAAACCCCAATTCCCATTCAATACTTCAGTCCAAAAAATAAAGACAAGAAACATTCATCATTGTTGAAGGTACCTGAAGGACACAAGAGTTCAGATGGACACAAGAGTTCAGATGTAACTGCAATATAGTTGCCCGCAAGTCATGAAAAGAGGAGGAGAGAAGTGATTTTATAAAGAAATGGGTGGCGGACCAACAGGTCAAACTTCTATTATGTAAGAGAATGTTGAGAAGAGTTAGAAGATTCAAGTTCTGCTACTATGATGAGTCTGAAGATATTGCTTGTGTAACATGAAAACGTTTCATCATAGGTGAGTGGACAAGACTTCGTTTTCTGATTCTTTCATGATTAATAATTTACACAGATAGAATAGTCATATATGCTTTGCTTTTAAGAATAAAGTTCGTAATCATTAGAATAATAAGTACATAAAATATGTATGCCCTTATTAAGAGAATTGTATGCTTGTGTTGTAGACTGTGAATATAATGGAAAGAACGATTGCTATACTTTTTTAAAAAGACAGAATAATTATACAGACTCCTTGTTGTATGTTGTTAAAAGAGAACATTTGCATGCTAATAGATTGTTAATACAATTGCAAGAAGATTCAAGCTCCTTTGTTGGGACATGAAGACGTTTCATCATAGGTGAGTGAACAAGACTTCGTTTTTTGATTCTTTCACGATTAATAATTAACTCAGAGAGAATATATATATATATATATATATATATATATATATATATATATGTGTGTGTGTGTGTGTGTGTGTGTGTGTGTGTGTGTGTTTTGCTTTTAAGAATAAAGTTCGTAATCACTAGAATAATAAGTACATAAAATATGTATGCCCTTAGTAAGAGAATTGCATGCTCGCGTTGTAGACTGTGAATACAATGGAAAGAACGATTGCTATACTTTTTTAAAAAGACAAAATAATTGTTAGCCCAATGCTTGAGTTGCATTTTTGAATATGGCTAATCGATTAAGTTTAGCATTATGATAATCGTACAATCACTATAGTAACTTCTACTTAAACTCAGCATTGTCCAAATATGCATTAATGTTGTAATATTAGCTTATGTATATTGCTTTGTTCGTCTAACATGTACTTGCAGAGAGCAATAAGCAAGACCAGCATGGACATATGCAACGAAGAAAAGATGATGAGTCAAATACGACGTTATACACGAAGATTTTTCTGAACCGCCTACGACTTATCCTAAGTCTCGTACTCGGAGGGTTCCGCTGCACGATTAGCGGACGGGGGGTGGTTCGAGGACGAAGCCCCATAAAGGTATTCAGATTCCCAGATCTGTTCATCTTTGGACAACTGTCGTCAAGGAAAAAAGCGTCTCCAAATCAGCGGACGGTTCAGAAAATTGGCGTCATCAGAGTGCTCCTGGTTTTCATTTTGTTCTGTATTTTTTCTTTTATTTTATTAGGACAAAATGTTCATTAGGTCATGTTGGCACTAGGATTGAAAAATCCATCCATATAATACCTTAGTCCACAAAGCAAACCAAAACCCAACAAAACCCTGGACAGAGGGAACCGAACTCGGTCCCCCCATGACCCAGTTTGCAACGTTCACATCCAACGTTCCTCCTAGTCCTCAGGAACCTAACACTTGGATTGGAACCGAGTTGGGGCAAACTCGGTTTCAGTAAAAGCTATAATAGGCTTGTGATTCCACCATTTCAATTCACTCAAGCACTCAATCATCACTTGCCTATCTGAGCTACAAACTTCCAATCCCCAATCATCAACTCCTCAGTCTTCTAGTGCCAACGCGGTTCCAATTTAGAAGTCTGATCGAGTTGTAAAAGCTTGGTACTTCCAAGTTTCAAGTGTTTGAAGTTTGTGTGCCCTTCGCATCAAACGCACGTGTCTGAAGTCGTTTGAACCCTTCGGATCAAAGCTCAAGGTTGTAAGAAGTCTGCAAGTATTCAGATCAAAGCTTCTGATTTACGCTATTTCACAAATAGTGGATTAACTCCGAACAAGAGTTCTCGGGACTGGATTAGTCCTCCACGAAAGAAACCAGGATAAAATCGTTGTGTTAGCGTATTGTGATTTCTTACTCAGTGCTTCTTTCATATACTTGCTATATTTACATATCTGCTTGAATAAGTTATTAGTTGGTTATCTGCCTTAACTTTTAGTTGGTAAATATTGTCACAAACTCAATTCATCCCCCCCCCTCTAGAGTTGCCTTCAATAATTATATAGACTCCGTGTTGTATATGTTAAAAGAGAAAAATTGTAAGCTAATAGACTGTTAATACAATTGAAAGAACAATTGCTATACTTGTTAAAGAAAGACGAAATGAATTCATAGCCTCCTTATTGTGTGTTGTTAGAAGAGAAAAATTGCATTACTTAAGTTAAAGATTATTGATAGAAGTGAAATAATTACATATTATGTTGCATAGAAAGAATGGAAACTATAGACTTGAAATGTATGCTTTATGAGACAGAATTGTTAAATGAAAGTGTTGTACTGATATAATGTGTTTCTGTAAGAAAGAAGGAAAAAACACGACATGACCGTAAGAATAAAAGAAAGGAAGAACAGAGCTACGACTCTATAGTTTGAAAGAATTATAGGAAAAAAATGTTTACTTGGTACTTAGCTTATGCAACACATTGTTTTAATTGATAAAAGTTTCATATCATGCATTGGTCTTCGACAACTTGTGCACAAGATTTAGTCTCTCGAATGATTATCGGGATACCGAAATCGTATCGACCTAGAAAAGATGGGACACCCTGAGACTTGTACGTCATCGCGATCAGGGGTTGTAATGTCTATTAGAGAGATGGACTTGTACGTCCCAACTTATAATTATAAGTAGTCACCCACGGACCATCATGCAGTTAGGTCGCATGTTAAGGATAATATTCTTGCTAGCCTAACAGTTTGAACAAAGACGGATATAAAAATTATAGAAATCGTATGTGCAAATTATTCTAATTCTTGTTTGCTGCAGGGATGAATAGTGAACCGTGGGTAAGAATCACTATATAAGTAATATTTTTATTGTTTATGCTACTTATTATAAATTGTTTCTAAAAAAGAATTTGTATTAAGTGAGATGTTGATATTGTGTCCCTAATAATGAATATAGTTTAAGATTAATGTTGTGTTTGGTAAAGTAGCAAAGAATGGTATTGTTAATGAAATAATTATAATGCTTGAATAAATGAAAGAAAAAAATGTGTCATTTGCTTCAGTATCGAAATTAAGTTTGGCTTCGATTATGTAATGACATGAAATGGAAGTAGGTAAAACATAGAAAGACCACTGTTAATAAAAGAAGTATTTTCTCACACGATTACTTAGTGTCTGCTTTCAGTTAAGGGTAGTCTTACCGCTCACTGGTGCATTCCTCACTGTTCTGACCCCTTCCTCCACAAGTGCTAGATGTTTTGTTGGACTTTCAGAAGCTGGAGGCGTATTGTTGTTTTTCTATAAAGGGATGTAATGTATGGAACGAAGTCACAGTAATTATTTTCAATTTCAAAAGTTGTAAACCAAGCTGGCATGTTCAGTTGGCTATTGAAAACCTTTGTCGCTACAAGTTATGAATAAAAACATATTGTGTTCTCATCTCATTGTTGTTTGGTTTTCTGCATTAATTATCCGATGTTTCAATTTTATTTCAGTCTATTGTTAATATACAAGTTTGTGTCTTATACAAGCACAACTTAGGCTTGTACATACGTCATCACGCCCAGTGGCGACTTTACAATCCTTCAGGATCAGAACGTGACATAATGGTATCAGAACTCTAGGTTAATTTCCTTTGGTCCTTTCTTGATTTGTTTCAATCCGAAGATGTCTCCTTGATCGGAAATTCCTTGACCTCATTGATATTATTGATAAGATAAAAGTTTCATACAATGAGTCCATAAATATTTTTCTATGATGCTAACGTGTATTTTATCTATGTGTTTTATTGATTGGCGATAGCACAAGGAAGAGGACCATCGACGCTTGGGATATTAGTAAGTTGATTCTTTAAGTTTCGAAGACGAAACTTTTTCTCGATGGGGTATTATGTAATGTCCAGCTCCTAGTGCTGGCATTATATTGTTCGGTTTGCTGGCACAAATAAGAAAAAATATTTTAGTAAGAGCTCTCTTGTTGGAACATGAAAACGTTTCATCATAGGTGAGTAGGCAAGACTTCGCTTTTTGATCCTTTCACGATTAATAATGAACTCATAGAAAATAGATAAATGCTTTGCTTTTAAGAATAAAGTTCGTCATCACTAGAATAATAAGTACATAAAATATGTATGTCATTAGTAAGAGAATTGCATATGCTTGTGTTGTAGATTGTGAATACAATAGAAAAAACGATTGCTATACTTGTTAAAAAAAAGACTTGATTGCATAAACTCCTTATTTTATGCTGTTAAAAGAGAAAATGCATGCTAAAGTTAGGTTGTTAATATAATTGAAAGAACAATTGCTATACTTGTTAAAGAAAGACGGAATGAATTCATAGGCTCCTTACCGTATGTTGTTAAAAGAGAAGAATTGCACTACTTAAGTTATAGATTGTAGATAGAATTGAAAGAATTATATATTTGTTGCATAGAAAAAATAGAAATGGTAGACTTGAAATGTATGCTTTATGAGAGAAACTATTAAATGAATGTGTTGTACTGATATAATATATTTGTATAAGAAAGGAAGGAAGAACATGACATGGCCGCCAGAATAAAAGAAAGGAAGAACAAAGCCAAGACTATATGGTTTGAAAGAATGATAGAAAGAAATGTTTATTTGGTACTTAGCTTTTGCATCGCATTGTTTCAATTGATAGAAGTACATATTATGCATTGGTCTTGGACAACTTGTGCACAAGGTTCAGTCTCTCGAACGATTACCGGAACACCAGATCGTATCGACCTAAAAGAGATGGGATACTATGAGACTTGTACGTCCTCGTGATCGAGGGAGCAATGTTATGTCTATTAGAGAGATGGACTTATACGTCCCAACTTCTAATTTTGAAGAGTCATCCATGAACCATCATGTAAATTAGGTCGCATGCTAATGGTAATACTCTTGCTAGTCTAACAGTTTGATACAGAGACAGACATAAAAATTATAGAAATCGTATGTGCAAATTGTTCGAATACTTGTTTGTTGCAGGAATGGATAGTTGGTTATAGATAAGAATCACTATATTAGTGATGTTTTTATTGTTTGTCACCCTTACTTTTCCAACTAGGAGTAGTTTGGTAATTTGGCATAGGTATTTATTTATTTAGGAATAAATATTAATAGTAGGGTGCTAAATATTTAATTGATGATTGTATTAATTATTTATTTATTAGTATGCTATATAATTATATGTGACTTGTATTATTTATTTATAGTTAAGAGGCTAGCCTATTAGTAGACTTGACACATGTGAACCCAATTAGACTTGTCATGACAACTAGTGAGCCCAACATGGACCCAAGCCCCATAGCCCATTCCCACTAATTCATTAGGAGAACTAGAGTTAATTTGGATTAGTTAGAGACTTTCCGACATAGCCCTCCTTAATTATTTATCATCTATAGCAAGTAGGAGGTATTTTGGTCATGTGAGGATGCTTGGGAAGGGAGAAACCTGGTCGGCCCCAATAGGGAGAGCTCCTCTCTCTCTCCTCTTCATTTTTACACTTATTTTGAGATCCCCAATTCTCTAGATCCACAATTGACTCATCCCTCCATCAATTTTCCTCAATTCACTTTCACTTTCTCTCTCAATTTCATTAGCAAGGAGCATTGGAGCTTGGATTGGCAAGGAGCACTAGGAAGAGGAACTTGTGGCAAGGAGATCGTGTCTGGATCGTGTCCATTGTGTATTTTATTGGAAATTCATCTCCCAATAGGTAAATTCTGAATCCACCCCTTAATTTAGACTCTAAATCATGCATTGGACCTTTAGGAACACCCCAATGCCATAGGACTACCTATAGGAACAAGTTCTAGATCAATTGGTTATGTACTGTGAATTCTATGTGGTGATTTGTGTGTATTTTGGGAAAATTTCGGGATTGACACATCAAGTGTGTGTCATGAGCCTATTTTAGTTTAATTGGACTTAGATCGGGTTTGGGATACTAGATACATGTCCACAATTGGATACGAGTAGCCCGTATCACAAGACTTTGTGATACGGGATAATTTTGGAGGATTTTCCTTCGACATGGGTGATACTAATACCATAAATTGACATGACACTTAGAATAGTTGCTAACACTTAGTTTAGACTCTAATTGTTATTTAGAACTTGTTGGTAGGCTTTGGGTTGATTTTGGAAAGGTTTGGGGTGCGTATCATGAGCGTATCATAACGTATCGATCGGTTGTACCCCAAGTGTTTGTGAGAATGTCAATTGGCTATTTTTACTTAATTTGCACTTAGATATACTTGTGTATATTTATTCTAGTTAGATATATATATATATATATATATATATATATATATGTGATTATAAGAGTGTATTTATATATATATATATACATATATATGTATTGGTTGGGAGTGTGTTTTGTATGTGTATAGACATATGGGGGGGAGGGTCGAGAAAGCAACAAACAGCAGCAGCTCCATAAGCAGCAGCAATCAACAACAGCTGCATAAGCAGCAGCAATCGGCAGCAGCAGCTACAAGAAGCAACAGCAGCATCAACTTGCAGTAGCAAGCAAGCAGCAGTAGCTACTTTAAGCAGTTAGTAATGTATGAGAGTGGGTATTGGACTGTGCATGGAGTGTTGGCTTGATTTTAGAAGTTAGTATTAATTACAGTAAGTTATGATAGCATATAAGTTAGTTAATTGATGTTAGAATTTAGCTAAGTTGGATACCTACTTGAGCTAGATATTAGTATGTTAATTGATATTGATATTGGTATCATAAATTTGATATTGGATGTTAGTTTCAAAAAGGAAATTAGATATTGGCATTAGTATCTAGCTAGATATGCTTGAGTTAGTATGTTAAGGATATGTTAGTGTTAGTTGTAGGTAGTGTTAGTTAGTGTTTAAGACTAGATATAGAGATCTCATTTACCTTGAACTATTACCAAGATTGAGAGTGAGGTTTAAGTATCAGTCACTTGACACTTGAGTTAGAGAAGGGTAAAGTAAGGGTAGCTAGTACAGTTAGATAAGTGTTGTATATATTGTGTCTTATATAATTGGATATTAGATAGGTACGTATATATAGTATATATTTATTAGATAGAGTATGAGTTGGATACTTGGTATCCTAGTATCCCCTTTTTTCCTTAGTTATTGGTATTACTGGCTAGTTAGGTTGGTTTGACTCGTACTAGTTAGATAATAGCTAATTTTGCTAGAGTTGACTAGTCAGACCTAGAGTTGACTAGTTTGACCTAGAGTTGACCGGTTTGACTAGTTTGACTTTGAGTTGACTAGTTTGACCCGTTTGGCCTAGAAAAGACCTAGAAACATATATAATTCATTTAAATATGATTATCATTCTAGAACACCAAGTAACTCTGTAATTCATATTAGGTCTTTGTGATGCCAGTTCGGACGTCGATCCTCACTCATTGCTTAGGACATCACGCGAGTACATCTCTCTGTTAGTTTTTATTTCATGATAGTGTATATATCACTTGTTCTAGAACTGCGTACTTGATACTGACACTTGGTAACACGGACTGGTACTATATGAATCCCGTCAGGAGATGTTATTCCTTACCGTGTTCAGCGGGTACTCCTTACACATGTATTTCATCGTGTGCATCGGGTATTGTTTTATGTGCTTCTTGTGCATCCATTATTTCGTGTGCTAGTGTAACTATACCGTATTCATATGCGTAACGTGTCATGATTGGATCCATGAGTATTGGTTGGGGAGGGGGAGTAGAAGTTGGTTATGTGATCAAGCCCTATTTATCTCATGCGTATGTCGATTATACACCTCACGTATAATCGAGTTACCCTATTTATCTCATATGCAACCTAAGTCGATCATATAACCAACTTGCACTCTAAACCACGTAGCTAGTATTCATGTTCTTCCACTTGCAGTTCATTTCCATATTACCAGTATTTACTTTCCAGTTCTTTATTGTGATTATTTGTTTGTTCTCACCTGTATTTTTTATTCTTAATACTTGTGCATCTCGTATTCTTTTCTATTACTCGTCATATATGCTTTACCATATATTTGGAGTTGCTTTCAGAGTTTTGTACTTCGCTCCTTTCCTGATTGGATATATTTTTCAGATGATTGGCTAGAGCAGTTGTGTCCCACTTATTACGGCCTGCAGGATGGTGAGCCACTAGAGGATACTCCCCTAGAGCAGGAGGACATAGTACCAGTGACCGAAGGAGGCCTAGTTATATAGTTTTGAACTTGTACTAGTCTTATTTTGGACTCATGGCATGTATATATATTGTTTTAGAGAGTTGTTGAGCCTAAACTTATAGTATTGAACTTGAGGATGTTTTGTGACTCTTATTTCTCTTTTATTCCATATCGTGCTTTCACCCTCCTTAGTTTGATATTGTGATTGAGTATTATTTACCAATATTACATTATTATTTTGTTCCTCCAGTTGGAGTTGAGATAGCATGACAGGTACTCTTAATTATATTGTGTGAGATGTTTAGATAGTTATATTGCCTTAGACAGCGTTCTACCGCCGATGCTGCAGCGTAGGCTGGACGTACCCACGTACTCGTACTCTTACACCGGGTACGGGCAGTGACATTGTTTATGTTTCTTATTATGAATTGTTCTTAAGAAAGACTTTGTATTAAGTGAAATGTTGCTATCATGTCCCTAATAATGAATAATGGGTTAAGATTAATGTTGTGTTTGGTAAAAGCAGCAAGGAATGGATATTGTTCATGAAATAGTTCTAATGCTTGAATAAATGAAAGAATAAAATGTATGGCTTTTGCTTAAGTATCGAAATACAGTTTGGCTTTGATTATGTAATGACATGAAATAAAAATAGATAAAATATAGAAAGATCATTGTTAATAAAAGAAAACGTATTTTCTCACATAAGAATAGTTTTGCCGCTCACTCGTGCATTCCCAGTATATGACCCTCCACCTCCATAGGTGCTAGATGTTCTGCAGGACTTTCGGAAGTGATAGAAGTCTCTTTATCGATTGGAAGCTGGAGATCTGAAGGCATATTATTGTTTTTTAATAAAGGGATGTAATGTATGGAACGAAGTTGTAAACACTCCCCTCCCAATTTCTTTCTAATTATAAACCGTACTTGATAGTAGGATTAGAATTTTCTTTAATTATATATATAGTTATAATCACATGGGCAGGGAGGACAATTACTAGACGTTTGGGCTACTACGCACATATCACTATTTACTTACCGGGAGATTCCGTTTCTGGAGCTACGGATATATATTTTATATTTAGAAAGCTCATGTATGCGAATATTGTCCTCAAATTCGTCTCTCGTATATATATATATATATATATATATATATATATATAGTTTTACTTTTGGCATGTTGTTTGTACCTTGTTCGTCCCTCTGAGGACATGGTTTCCTTCCAGGCATAGACGAGAAGATTTACTCGGAGAAGTACGGACCGGGAGCGTACTCAAGTGCAGTTCCAGTTGTGGATGACGAGATTCTTCCAGAGTAGTTTTCCTACCCAGTGGTAGGGATTTTACTTTGGATCCGATAGCATTATCTTGTTAGTTGATTATCGGATCTAGTTATCTTCCTGCACTTCATTTCTATTCAGTATTTGTATTAGCGGGTTTGTCCTCGAAACTCTTTCGGGACTGTATTATGTCACAATTCAGACTTAATTTATTTTGTACACTAGTAGACTTATTTCCTCTATGTGCTTCCTTATTTATATTTGTAGATGAGATTAGTTTATTGCTTGTGATTAGATGTGTAGATTATTGACCGTATCATACAGTTTAGGCACGCTCCAACGGGTCCATTATATTAGAATGTCCTTCGGAGTTGTACTAGCTGGTCATTATCACGAGACTCGGTTCCGCACTTTTGGAACTGGGACATGAGAGGAGTCATTATAATTATTTTCAATTTCAAATGTTGTAAGCCAAGTTGGTATGTTCAGCTGGCTATTGAAAGCTTTTGTAATCGCTATAAGTTATGAATAAAAAGTGATTGTGTTGTTGTCATTATTATTATTTGGTTTTATGTATTAATTATCTGTTGCTTTATCTTATTTCAGTCTATTTTGTTAATGTGCAAGTCCGTGTCTTATACAAGCGCAAATTAGGCTTGAACGGTATCACGTCCAGTGGAGACTTTATGATCCTCCAGGATCGGAACGTGACAACAAGTTTGAAAGCGAGCATGGAGGACCGAAGTGAAGCATAGAGAACTTGAGGGAGTCTAAGAACAAACATGAGGTCCAAGGACGAGCATGGTAGAGAAAGGACGAGCATGGAGGACTTAACAAGTCTAAGACCGAGCATGGAGGACCGAAGTTGAGCATAGAGAACTTGAGGAGTCTAAGACCGAACAGAGGTCCAAGCATGGAAGACTTGACGAGGCTGAAGCCGAACATGGAAGTTTGGGCTATGCATGGAGAAGTTGACGACTCTGAGACCGAACATTAAGGAACAAGGCTGAGCACGGAGGACATGACGAATTTAAGGCCGAGCATGGAGGACTGAGGCCAGGGATGGAGGACTTGACAGGTCTTAGGCGAGTCAGTCTTACTCGACGAGTTGTCCTAGCTCAATAAGTGGTTGTTGTCCCCTCTCTCCTTAGGAAGAAGGTTCTTCTAGAGGTTGAACTAACTAATGGAAAAGTTCATAAGTCTTTCCATAGTACCCCTTCATTTTTCAATGCAACATAGCAAGCCGAATTCATGAGCTTCTTTGTTGGGCAGCTAGGGATGACAGAGAGCATTTCAGGCCATTTGTGTAAATCACAACGTGTGGTTGTGGGTTAGTCTTCCCACAAACGACATCAATCTGATGATATCATGACCAACAGAAAATCAAGGATGAAGACGAGGAAGCATATCTAACAAATGGGTATAGAGGACGAGCGAGCATGACCACTAAACCACCAAACAGGTACACGGAGGATGAGTGAGCATGACCACCAAAAGAGGATGAAGACCTAACGAAGACTATCATCCTCCCAGAGGCCAACCTACAACCAAACCGCCTGCAAAAACGCATCGACCGAGCGGGAATCCTGCCATTACTCCTCTAATGCCTAAGATATGATTTTGAGAGATGAAAGTTAATACTAGCTAATGTTGGTATAAAATACATTTCTCATTCCTTTTGAGGGATATTTATATCCATGGGTGACATTGGACCAAGTCATAGAATTTACCAAATGACAATGACAAGTGGTCCCCTAGGCATGAGTTATCATAAGTTGTCATTGGTGGTGATTAGGCTTGGTTATTAGGTCTTCTGGGCTCTCTATTTATGGCCTTTCACTTTCTCATCACAGGTAGAATTAAACAAATGCCAGTTTTGTTGCTGCAAGAACAGCTTTTGGTTTGTTGTCTTTCTTACATTGATGTTTTTAAATTAAGAATTTTTACATTCTTCTTTCGCTTCATTAACATTTTAACACTTTTCCATTAATATTAATTTATGTCATGTAACCAAAACTTTTGTCCCCAAAATTGTTAATTGGACATTAACTTCATGCAACATCAATGTAGGTTATTCAACATCTTTTTGTGTAAAATTAAACCAATATCAATTATGAAACACCCTTTTAGAAGGAAGCAATGTTGAAGTACTAGTTTAACTGGCTGGTTAATCAAAGAAGGCTCATGCATGCTTAGAAATACGTGTAAATAGGGTCAACAGCTTGACCAATTTCAAGTGTATCATATTACCTCTTCATCTAGTCTCTTTATAATCTAGGGAACATGGAGGGTGCTCCTTGGTTGCAAGAGATTAACCAGCATAACCAAAAGGAATGTATATCTACCAATAGGCTATTAACGTTTTATGTCATGTCCCTCTCATGCTCATAATTACCTTGGCCCGAAACTAGACACAATCGTAGAGGGTGATGTCACGTGATAGTCGATCATAAACTTTCTTGATTCTTGTATAGACTCAGAGCTTTCTTGTATTCCATAGTTGACCCCATTTTGCTAGTAGAAGGCATGGATGATGATGAAGTTGGTTTTTTATACCGCCTGATTAATCATCTATTTGATCAGGTCAACAGTCTGATCTTATAATTAAGAATGCTACTACGTGGCTCGCGGTCTGTGACCGTGGACTGTGACCGCGGACCACCTGTCAGCATCCCATTGGTAGGATATCCGGTGGTGGACCCCAAACAAATAGGGGAGGCCAACTGGATGCTGACATGTGGCCCGCCGTCACGGACTGCGATCACAGACTACGGGCCAAATATCATTTTCCTATAATTAAAGCTAAAACTTAACCCACCAGGCCCCCATGGAAAAACAAGCCAGTCGTGTATAAATGGGATTGGGAGACTCACATTATCTCGGATGAGACTTCGAAAAGTATCATGGAAGAAGAAATGAAAGCATTAGAAAAAACTAGGATTTGGGAAATTATAGATTTCCCTGGCAAAATGAAGCCAGATGAAATGGGTCTAGTCATGTAGGCAACTAGTCGAAAAACATTACACAAAAAGAAACTATTAATTATCAAGTGATTTGCACCGATTGCAAGGAGAATTTGGATCTTCACCACTTGGTATAAACAATGCCTTCTTTAACGATGATCTAACTGAAGAAAAATACATGGTCACCCAACAAGTATAAGCAAATATATGCAAGACGAAGAAATCTTTGTATAGGTTAAAGTAGCCTCCAAGAGCCGGGTCCAGAAAATTCACCAAGACAGTAAGAGGATATGGTTATTCTCAAAACGAGCAGATCATACCCTCCTTTCCAAGCAAGTTGATAGTCCATTCAATAATTTGATCATTCATGCTGATGATACAACGTGGAAATAAGTAGAGTGACCCAAAAAGATTTATTGACTTCTTAGCCATACAATTTGAACCATAGACTTGGAATAGAACTCAAGTATTTGCTTGGACTGGAGTTGACCTTGTCAAAGAAATGAATCTTCATTTTGTAGAGGAAATATGTGCTGAATTTTCAAGCTAGTACAAAGATTGGACAGGATCCAAGCCTGCTATATCTCCACTAATTCAAGTTGACAACTAAGTACGACATACCATTTGATGAAGGTATCAAAAAATGGTCGAAATTTTTGATATATCTATCAATGATAATCCTACAAACCAGTTGGAATTAGCATGGTTAGCAGACATCCACACTCCAAAGATACCTCACAGGAAAGGAAGTTGTTATGAGAATAATTAGATATCTGAAGGAGTCTCAGGGTTGAGCTTATTATGTGCAAATCAAGCCACCCTGAAGCAGAAGGATTTGCATACGCTGATTGGGTTGGTTGTCAAGATGACAGGCAGACTACATTAAGGGCATGTTTGGTAAACAGGAAGTGGATTTGGATTTGGACTTTCAAGGAGGAAAGAATGATAGGAATCAATGCACTTCCTTGTTCTCCTATTAGGGGACAAAGGTATTTGGTTATGATAGAAAAGTGAGAAGTGAGAAGTGAAAAAGTATGTAATAATAATTATTTTTATTTTATTACTTAATGTTAATAAAAATATTTGGTTAATTAGTTAATTATTATAATTATATAAACAAATATTAAATATTAAATTAATACTTTAACTAATTTATATCAACTAACTAATATTAAATATATTTAATAAACTATGTTAGATATTTAAAGCTTAGTTTGAGAGAGAATGATAGCTTAGTATGAGAGAGAATGACCGGATCCTTCCTAAAAAAAATTCCTTCTCTTCTTCTTCCCCTTCCCCGGCCATCCATGTCACTCTCTCTCCCTCCCTCCCTCCCTCCCTCTCCCTCTCTCCTGCCATGGTGGTGTGGCCGTGGCCACTACAACTGTTCCTTCTCCGGTCGAGCCAGGAGGAGCAGAGACGTGGCCGCCTCGACGACGGTCGGACTCAGCGTCGACTGCTACAATCGTCTCGACGGAGGAGGATCCGGGTGCTGTCAAGGAGGCAGTCGACCGCTACAGCCGCCTCGGCTCCTTCTTCATCTTTCTCCTGTTTTTTTTTGTACTTCTACAGTCGAGTTCCTTCCACATCCAAATAAATGGAAAGTGGAACGATGGATTTGGGAGGTAACAACAGGGGGACAGGAACTGCAAGTTCCTTTTTTTGATTGCCTTTCCACGAGTTTTTCCTCCAAACCAAACAAAGGAAACAATGAATTTGGGGGCACTTTCAGCTGAAAGTTGAAATCCACATCCAAATCATGTTTACCAAACAAGCCCCAAGGATATTATGTTATGTTTGGTGGCAATCAGGTGACTTGGAGAAGCAAGAAACAATCAGTCTTGGAGAAATTCTATTGACAGAAATTGGAGTTAGGACAAAGATGTTGTGAAGTTGTATTGTGACATTAAGGCTGCAATCAGTATTGCAAGCTACCCAGTACGACATGATTGTACAGACCTTAGGTAGGTCGACAGTCACTTCCTCAGAAAACGTGTGGTATCCAAGGAATTTTTGCCTCTTATACAGTACATGGAGACTCAGGTGGATGAAGTACCCTAGCTCCAAAGGTTAGTGTCCAAGTTGAAGCAAAGATCTGTTCAGACCTGAGCTTCAAAGCTAGCATCTATGTTTAGTATGATTGATAGCCATGATCCCTTTGAGGGGGAGAACTGAAAAAAAAAATTGTCAATAATATGACAGAAATTCCACTATCCATTGATTGGTAAATTTTGGGTTCCTGTACATGAGGTCATGAGCTATGCTGTTACAGCGGTAAAGCGGTAGCAAAGCAGCCGATATCGCTTTTCGACTAGTCGAGACTTGTCGTCAAAAAAGGGTAAAAAATGGATCTTGTTAATTTTAATATTAGTATTAATTCCACATAATAATATCCAATGGCTTCCCTCTCTCTCTCTCCCTCTATAATCTATTCCCTTCCTCTACAACTTTAGTTCCTCTATAATTTCTCTTCATGCTCATACATGTACATTCCTGCAACATCTTTTATAGGAAGCACAACCGACCTTGTCCAAGTATGTAGCACCGACTTTGTTACACTTCCTATATTTTGCTTAAAGCCATCCATATATGAAACCTAGCTACTTTGATTCAAATAAGACTTCTACTTTACTAAGACTAGAACCGACAAAATACAACTCTTAATAAACTCAAATATATTCCTAAATTAAGTAGGATTTGGATTATATTTCCAACAAAGTGGTGAAAAACTATGCACATTGCTTCATTAAATTTTCACTAGAAAAGTACAACACGTTTCAAGACAAAAAATCGCTTGTGAAAAGAATTCTCAGTTGTCAAGTCCCTATTTTAAAGTATGGAATGGATGTCATTAACCTAATATTATTATCAATACCACGTAAATCACAAGGTTCCGGAGTCCCTAATCCCTTACATTTATTTGAAAAGATTTCCTTTAGTATTGATTTGACAAATTATAATTGTACTTAATAAGTTGTACTAATTCTACATAATAATATCCAAATGCGGTAAAAGTCGGTTGAAAAACAACAAAATCGATGACTAGTCGGTACTTTTAAGGGCCGATTTTCTCACTTTTTTGAAAAATCAGGCAGTGTTACAGCACCTACCGACTAATCGCCAACTAGTTCCTGCTTTATCTGCATAGCATGAGTGCATACTGGAATTCCACTCTGAATTCCAGTTGAGGCATAAGTTGTAACGCCTATAATTATAAAGCCAGGAGCACTTTTTGGAAATTTCGATGATATGAAACCCAAACTTCTTTTTTGTCTATTTTCATTCTTTGCTTCTTCATACTACTATTTTTTCTCCATGAATCTGATAAAAAAACACTACTAAAGTTAGTTGTGAGCATCTTGTCGTAGTTGAGTCTTGTGATGACAAGAGGTCAAAAATAATACATGAATTATATGTATGGAAAGTTTCATAGAGGAAGCTAGATATTCAAATGCCTGCAAGTGAGACATACAGGATTTATTCTAGCCTATGTTGCACAAATAGACACGGATGGACACAAATAGCCTATGCCGCTGCTAGTTGTTGTCGATGCCGCTGCTAGACTTGGCAGACCAGAGAAAAAGGTAGGGGGAGAGAGAAGGGGGGATTTGGCTGCCCACGACGGGGAGGGGGGAGCGTGGGGCGCGTGGTGGAGAGGAGGCCGGCGGGGAGGAAATGAGCGCGCGGGGAAGAAGATGAATGAGGGATATTTTGGTCAGAAATGTTTGGTCAAACGAGTTGAGCATCGGTCATAGACTGTTTCCGTCAAAAGTGGAGGGGGTCGTACATTATGGTAAAGAAGTGGGGTGCACCTTGAATTATGGTACAAAAAGTGGGGTGCAGCTCAAATTTTCTCTACAAATATTTCCAAATAGGTACAAAAGTAATTACCTATGTTGCATATATACAGATATTTACATGGGTACGGACATGACAGATACAGACCATTTTTCGTGTCCGTGCAACATAGATTCTAGCAACATAGTTATTGATACAGTGAGTGTTGTGTTCTAGATCGTTGAAGTAGTACCAGAACTTTATTACCATATATTATAAATATTAAATATATGTTTTCATGGTATTTGAGTTCGTACAACTAAGTGATTGCTTATAAGAACAAATGTTTTTATAATTGATACTACACAAGATGTATGCTATCAAACTTAGCTATGAGCTCTCTTGTTGTAGTTACTAAAGTGCTGAAAACCTGTGATTGATTTCTAGTATCAGCTGGTGCATGAAGGTACCTTCTTTTTCTTGAGACTAACATGAAGGTGCATTTTATGTACACCATAATATCATTATCAATTACATTTACAGGACTTTCTGATCAACGTATAAGAGGTCCTAGGAATTGATACTTGAGATCATAATTATATAAGAGAAACAATAAACATGAGCCACAACAACAACAACAAAGCCTTTATCCCAAATTTATGGGATTGGTTGTTTGAATCTTTTTCTTCCATTCAACTCTGTTAAGGGCCATTCACTAGGAACAAACTATCAAACAAAATTCAACATAAGTCACACAAGAAGAAAATTAAGACAGCCAACACTTGATAAATAACATAACATAAGACTAGTTGGCAAATATTCAATAGAGAAAGGGTATAAAGAAGATGAACCTTCTCCAGGGGTATTCTCGATATATGGAATTTTCCAGAGAAACGAGGCAAAAAAGGCATCAATATCTGCAGCAGGGAATTCCTTCCGGATGTATTGCTCAAGCGAAAGCTTACTATAAAATCCTGATTTGCTCTGCAAGCGACGAGGGGGATAAAGGTACCTATCGAGCCAGTGGCCCCCAGCAGCTTTCCTCTTCCCTACCTTCCATGCCCATACATCTCCAGGACGGGGCCATCCTTCAGGAGCATAAGGCAAACCTTCACCTGAGGTGCCAGCAGCAACGGGCTTAGCGACTAGACGCTTCTCCTTTGAAGTTTGTGCATTGCCGTTACTCCAATCCAACGAATCGACTTCCATGGATTTATTTCTTTCTGCCATCGCTAGTGTCAGGAACCTGTACAGCATGTAATCCAGATTCACAAGTACACAATACAAATCATATTTGTTTGTATACAATTCTTGTTTCTTCTAGTTAGTTGCATCATAATCAACCTAACCAGCATCGATTAAGTCCTAGATTCAGCTTAATTGACCGATATACTATACAATGACAAGAAAAAGACATCAACTATACAACAATCTGATTCACCCAAGTACACAACACAATAAATAACCATCAGATCTTTTTGTAGCTGATCACTTCTAATGTATAATTCTTGTTCATTCTAGTTAGTTGCACCATAATCGAACCTAACCAGTATTTACCAAACCTTAGCTTCAGCTTAATTTACCTACATACTATATAACGACAAGAACAAGATCTCAACAAACGCACATCGATTGCAACTCCAAATCAAATGTCCATTATAGGTAATTCAAGCAAGATGCATAGGCAAGGTTCCTGATCGAGCCGTAACCAATATGATACCCTTTAAGGAACTTGAAGTATACAAGCTACGATAAAAACAACCATCACATTCCGCAACATAGCCTCGTTCACATATTTGAAGGAAGAATGTAAACCTTGTCGAAAAATCTTGTAAATGACTACGATGTTCCGGCTCGGTCAAGATTCATCCATTTCGGGGAGGTGAAGGCCGACGTGAAACCAGGCCTAAGTAGGCCTCCGTCCGCTTCCAACCACAAAACCTGCAGGAAAAAAAAATGTCAAATATTCTTGATCCGGAAAAAAGGGAACAAATCAAAGGTAGAACCTAATCCAACCCAAGTTGCATTTCCAATGTTCTTGATTAGCAACAAAGCTCGTTCGAAATTTGCGACTGAATGTAATTAAACCTAAATCTAACTAGAATAATTGCCCATATACATATTAAACAAACAAACAAAAATAGTTTCAAATTTTTCAATAAGAAAAGATAATTTAACAAGCAACTTATGATATATTTCGCGTAGAACGAATCGAGAAGCTCGATCACATCCACCCACTGCTCGGAATGGCCCCTATTCGAAACCGTTCCATTCCAAATTCACATTTCATTAACAAAAAGGGAGAGAGAGAGAGAGAGAGAGAGAGAGAGAGAGAGAGAGAGACGCCAGTGCCGGACACGGCAGCTCGTCCGTGGAGGGAAAGGAGAAGAGAGAAGGAGAGAGAATACCTTTTGCTGGGGGGGACTACGAAGAGAGAGAGAGAGAGAGCAGAGCAGAGAATTACTGAATTTGTTTCTAGGAGCAATTTCGGTTAAAAATGCAATTTGGGGTTAAAAAAAAATATAAAAAAAAAATGTATAATGGATTGGATTTGTAGTAGAATAGTAGGAAATGATAAAAGTGAGCTCATATTTCAAAGATTGTGTGGTCAAAAATTAACGTCGAAAAAAATATTGTATAATATAGAATCTAGAAAGTTGGGCTTCAAATTGGGACTTACTATTCTACAAAATGGGTTCCTCCAATCTAGAATCTAGAAATTGGGACACGAATCTAGATCATGGGTGGAATGAGACTCAAAATCTAGAAATTGAAACTAGGGATAGGACTTACTATTCTACAAAATCAGTTCCTACATTTTAAATTTAGAATCTAGAATGTGGGATGGGCCTTATTAATGATGCTCTAAGAGCATCATTGGTAGTTGAGACTCTCTAATGCAAATTGGGGCCCAAAATTTTGAAAAATATTAAATGTAAAATGTATTGGGTTTGCATGAGAATACTAGGAAATGATAAACTGAGCTCGGGTCCCAAAGATTGTGCGGTCAAAAATTGATATAAAAAAAAAATATAAAATCTAGAAAGTTGGACTCCAAATTAGGACTTACTATTCTACAAAATGAGTTCCTACAATCTAGAATCTTTGAATTGGGAGGCCCAATCCTTAGCACATATATGTGGGATGGGACCGAAAATTTAGAAATTGGAACTATGGATTGGACTTACTATTCTATAAAATGAGCTCCTACATTTTGGATCTAGAATCTAGAATGTAGGATGGACCTTACTAATGATGTTCTAATAGAGTAATACTCAATTGGCAGTAGCAGTAAATAGAAAATTTATTTCTTCCATTATATTAGTATGCTGCCAGCCAATACAAACTTGGAGAAATTATTTCCTGTGTCGGTCTCAGTGCATTCTTTCCATGGCAATCGTTAGATTGTCATGGAAAATGGAAAAAGTGTATTGAGGCCGATACAAAGAATAAATTATCGCAAACTTGAAATAGGGTGAAGTAATTTCTCTTGCTAAAAAAGATTTTTTGCTAATTTGGAATATGCTCATACCCTTATTTATTATTATTATTTTCAATGGTCCTCTCTATTTATTTTTGGTTTCTACTTGACATTTTTTTTTATAAAAAGACATAACAATAAAAAAAATTCCCAATGAACGTTCTCTATGTTTATTTATATCCTGCATGCATTAACTAATTTTCATATGATATATAGACACACACAAAAAAAACTCTAACAAATGATATATATGTAGAGTCCCTCGTAGAACCTCTTGATTTTTAATATTTTTCACCTAGAATGATGTCTTAGATATAAACCTTCATTGGAGATATTTTTTTTCCCTATCAAGAGGCTTACTCATGATTGGACAAGATTTTTTTGCATAGTTAGTAGTTAATTTTAATTGCATTGTCATATATCCGTTGCATGATCTTGCAAGATAGTTTATCCGATTCGTATCATCTTATGCATTATTAAATTTAAAGGATAAACACATGAGAATAAAGTTAAAACTAAAGAACAAAATTTTTTGAAAGGGTACGTTAGGAATGGATATATGACAAAAAATAAACTGTAGATATTATTATGTATAGATAAGAGGAAAGTTCAAATACATTGATGATTAGCAATGATCAAATATTTCAAGATACTTTATTTCCAAGGCTTGGACAATAAGTTACTCAAGGGACCCTTGAGGAAACTAGGATAAATTTGGATTCACTAGTCTTAAATAGGTATCTAAGCTAAGTGTGATTCGAATTTGGATTCCTAACTTGAAGATAGATAAAAAGTATATTCGAAAACTATGATCGAGAGACCTAAACTCGATTGCGAGCGTGAAGTATCATCTTCAAATCGTCAGATCGTGTAGAGTTCAAAATTGTTCGCATAATCCAGAAAATTGTAGTCTACCCTCAATCGCATCAACATCCCTACATCTTGAGTTACTTAACCTCTTCCTCAATCATGATTTCCTCAACCTGACCCTCTCTAAACGTGCAACTTCTGCATGATCGAATCCTTTGTTCATTTTCTAAATATACACTATCCTCATAGTCTAACCCCATATGAATACGTACTTATTAAGTTATTGACTTAGTCTTTCTCTGATTTGTAATTATCTCTAACCATGATTGTAGAATTCAGTTGTAATCTCATGAGTTAGTTTATTTTTGGTATTATCTTTAACCATGATTGTAGGGATTCAGTTGTACCCTCATGAGTTAGTTTTGATGTAAACTCTGCTATATAAAGGCTTACGTATCAAAATAATAAAAGCAACATTTTTCCATATTTATCATTTCTTTACATGGTATCAGAATAGCCTAAACCGACTCTACGCTATGTCTTCCGAAAACAACCAGATTACTCCTTCCGCTACTCAAATCTTATTCACTGCTTCTGGTGGCGCCGCGGCCAACCTTCAATTCCCGGCGCTAGCAGTCCGTCTCGATCGCTCCAATTACTCTCTATGGTGCGGCACTATTCGCTCGGCTCTTGAGGCTTATGAGCTTGAGGGATTTCTTGTCACTGGTGGTGCTCCTCCGCCGACTGTTTCATCAGCCGCAGATTCATCAACCACCACCAGCCCGAATCCTGACTTTGTTGCTTGGAAGCGCAAGGATCGACTGGTTCTTTTATGGCTATAATCCACTCTCTCCACTCATATGCTTGGTCACGTTGTTCGGGCTGCCACAACCGCGAAACTTTGGTCCATGTTAAAGCAGATGTTTCACTCCAAACTCGTGCCAGGCAGATGCATTTGAAACAACAACTTCAATTGCTCTCCAAGGGAAACATGTCTATCTTGGAATATATTGAGAAGAAAAGGGCAATTTCTGATTCCCTCGCTGAATGTCTCACCTCTGTATCGGACGAGGATTTTGTCTCTCTTGTGCTATTTGGCTTAGGGGCTGAATATAGTGCGTTCAAAACAACACTGAGTATGCGGCTGGAGCCGATTTCGTCGAATGAGCTGCTCGGCCTCCTTCTTCAAGAAGAACAACGCATACTTGACTCTTGTGCCGAATCCAGTTTTCCGATGGCCCATGTTGCTCATCGTAGAGGCGCGGCTGCAAGTCAACATTCCCCGTTGGACTCTGCCACGTCTGGCGACCGCTCCCGCCCGATGTGTCAACTCTGCGACAAGCAGGGTCATGAAGCACGGAACTGCCATCAACGACTTAACCTGTCTGCCTTCCCTGCCACCAATCGTCGTGCCGCTGATCGCCTTCACCAGTTCGCCAGCAAGCAGGCTCATGTGGCGTACACCGCCAGCTCGTCAGCCATTACCGACCCATGGGTGGTCGACTCTGGAGCGACGAATCACGTCACGGCTGACCTGTCCGGCCTCAACCTCCAGTACGAGTACACTGGCAGTGACAGCCTTGTCGTCGCAAACGGTCAGTCCCTTCCCATTACGCATACATGCAATATTTCTCTCTCTGCTAAACATGTTGCTAAATCCCTTACCCTTAAAGATATTCTTGTTGTGCCTAAAGTATCTAAAAACCTTCTTAGTGTTCGTCAATTATGCCTCGATAACAATATTTTTGTGGAACTTCATGCTAATCATTGTTATGTTAAGGACCTTCAGGGCACGAGAATACTCAAGGGAATCGTTGAGAATGGCTTGTATCGGCTTCCTGTTCGCTCACCCGCTCCCAGAGTTTTTGTTGGTGAACGCGCCTTTGTCTCTTGTTGGCATCATCGCTTTGCTCATCCGCATGAGTCCATCTTGCGTCGTCAATTAGTTACTTTTAATTTGCCTGTTTCTGCAAATAAATCATTGCCTTTGTGTAGTGCTTGTCAATTAGGCAAGAGTCAAAGACATCATTTACCCTCTTGTCATGTTCCCTCTAAACATCCATTTGATTTAATTTATTCGGATGTTTGGGGTCCTACCTCTGTGTCTTCTTTAAATGGTAATCGCTATTTTGTCATTTTTATTGACGATTGCACCAAATTTGTTTGGGTTTATTTCTTGGCAGCTAAGTCTCAGGTTTTGTCTGCCTTTACATCTTTCAAAACTATAGTTGAGACACAGTTTTCCACTAAACTCAAAGCTTTTCAATCTGATTGGGGTGGCGAGTACCGAACTGTATCAACGTTTCTTGAAACTAATGGCATACTTCATCGTGTTTCTTGCCCTCACACTCCTGAACAAAATGGTGCTTCTGAAAGAAGGAATAGGATTATCATTGAAAAAGGGTTGGCTCTTTTGGCACATTCCCATCTTCCTATGGAATTTTGGGAACATGCCTTTCATACCGCCATTTACTTGAATAATAGAACTATAACTCATATTCTTCAGAACAAGTCCCCATAAGCATGCCTATATCAGTGTCAACCTGATTATCATTTTCTGAAATCCTTTGGTTGCTTGTGTTTTCCTTATCTTCGCCCTTACAACAGTAGCAAGTTGGAATTCCGTTATGTGGCGTGCATCTTCTTAGGGTATAGTACTAAACATAAAGGATATATGTGCTATCACGTTTCTTTCTCTCGAACGTACATTGCTCGTCATGTTGTCTTTGATGAGTCTTTTTTCCTTTTTCGGAGCATAATTCTCAGTCTGGACAGCTAGATTTGCCTCGTCCTGACCTCTCTCTTTTTTCGCTCCAAGAAGCTGCATTAACACCACTCTCGGTTGCATCTTCTCCTTCGGATCCTTCTCGACCGACTCCCATTCAGTCGTCGTCTTCGTCTCCTTCCGACCTCACGCTACATTCCCCCACGGTGGTGCAACCTTCCCCACCACCGATCCCTTCGTCGGTTATGCCATATCAACATGCTCCCTCTATTTTTGCCCCTCCAACACTTTGACCCACGGTATGGTCACTCGAGCCTCCACTAATTCCCTTAAACCTAAAGCCCGCACTGCTACCAAACACTCTATTCCCTGTGATTCCTCTGATTTTGAACCCAAAACTTTCTTACAAGCCAAAAAGAACCCCCATTGGCAACATGCTATGCAACTAGAGTTTGATGCCTTAATTGCTAATGGGACTTGGGACTTGGTTCCTAGGCCCTCCTCTTCAAATATTGTTGGTTGAAGTGGGTTTTCAGGATCAAGAAGAAACCAGATGGCTCTATTGACCGGTACAAGGCCCGTTTGGCTGCCAAGGGATACAATCAAGAAGAGGGAGTTAACTACTTCGACACATTCAGCCCGGTCATCAAGCCTACCACGATTTGGGTGGTATTGAGCCTTGCTGTCACTCGTCATTGGCCTCTCCGACAGGTTGACATTAATAATGCCTTCCTTAATGGTGATCTAGCAGAAATTGTCTATATGGAGCAAGCACCAGGTTTCACTTCCCCTGATCGGCCGTCCTATGTCTGTCGCCTCAAAAAGGCACTTTATGGCCTCAAGCAAGCTCCGCGAGCATGGTTTCAGAAGCTCAACCAGGCTTTGCTTCGTCACGGGTTCCGGCAATGCATTACAAAAGATAACTCAAAAGGCAGGGCGCGCTCCATCAGATAGTCCACGTCATTCATACATTACGCCCTTGTATAGGTTGAAAGTCCAAGCCTCCAAAATGATCTGACTCCAACTATACTTCAAAATAGAGGTGCTCCTAACGCCTCCTCGTCTATCCATTAGCGTTGCACCGTCTGAGTGCCTGAAATAGTTGCCCACAACGTGGGTCAGTACTCAACTTGTACTGGTGAGCGGGATGAACCCACTCGACTAAATCGACACTAGCTTATTAGGGGCGAGCATGCATTAAGATGACTTCTATAAAGAAGCAAGTGAATTCAATTCATATCAGTTGCATGTTTTGATAGGAATGAAAATAGCATTGAATCCAACCAGTGCATCGATTGCTTACTCAACCGATGCACGCCTTCCCTGCAACGAAACACAAGTATACTTACCATCTGCACAAGACAATAAATTAGCATGTGTTCTATTTTATGCGGTCATTAGTGTGATCGACACCTTAGGGACATATTTCAAGCATTAGCGGCGCGCCCTATCAGCCCGGGTAGCAAGCCCTGCTGGAGGTCCCGCAATGCATCGTGACGAGCACGAATCAAATATTTCCCTCCGGATCGATACGGTTCCAATGCCCCGGAAAGCCGTTTTGAGGAAATGCTAAACCTTGTGCACAAGTTGTCCCAGACCATGCAAATGCATGAACAATTCATATTATCATACAATGCATCGAAATAAACAAAGAAGTAAAGCAGCAATATATATCTCATGCAACAGTTCATATTTTCTCAATGCGGTGTTCCGATTTTGGTATCCCATAGGTCCAAACTCCGTCCGAGGCACTAGGCCGCCACCAACAACCAATTTCCTTTATAAACAACTCAGATTATAAGGTGCAAGCATATAGTAAAATTAGTCTACAAATCCCATGTTCCTTTCTTAGTGGCTGGCATGCATTGTGGCAAGGATTTTCTAGGCGTCCAACCGGGCATCATCGAGTGAACGTTTGAAACATTAGAGATGTGGGCGTGAAGAAGTAGGAAAGAAGGGTCCAAACCACTCACTGGTTAAGGAAAAGGTAGCTGAAACACGAATCTCGCCTAGCGACGATTAAACGTCAGTTACACGGACCTGCACAGCACGAGCACCAATTAGAATTCTTGCCTATCCTTCCTTGCCGAACTCCCCAAGAATCAAAGCTCCAAACGATAAAACCAGCAGCGAAAATCAAGCAAATCGAAAGCAACACCAAATCAAAATCCCAAAGCGGCAATCAAGAAAACCAAGCAACCAAACACGAAAACTATTGGACTCGTTTCAATAGAGGCCTTTCCATGAGTTGGAAATGATCATCGCATTTCGTCCGTGGCAAGAAGATGCCGAAGATCTAAGCTACGACTCAGACGGACTAGCCACAAGCCCAATTACGTAGTGTACATCCCGGTCGGATCGGGATTTGAGGCACTACAGTGGGGTGTTCTGGTGTGAGGAGGAGGTGAGGTAGGGTTAGGGTTTTGTTCAATTCGTGTGTGTGTGTATATATATATATATATATATATATATATATATCGAGAGGGGGTTTCCGGGTACTGGGTCTGGTTGTGCCGCGCGAGGAGGGGGTAGGATTAGGTTTGTATGTGTGGCGTTGTGTGTGTTTTGTTTTTTTTCTTTTCTTTTCTTTTCTTTTCTTTTCTTTTTACTTGCTTCCAAACTCTAATTTAAAACACATTATTTATTTTATTTTATTTATTATTATTATTATAACTATTATTAAGGCTAATTATTGGTACGTTATCATTATACGTACTATTATTCTTATTATTACAAAAGAAACAATCCTAGAAAATTAGGGGATTGTGCTATACTACCAGCTTATCCTTTGAGGTACTGCCACTGTTATCGTACCGAAGTGCTACTGTTATATTGTACACTGCAATGATATTGACTGTTTACTATAAACTGAGATGCAATATCTATTAATATTAAACTATTTAATGTACGGATACACTAATAGTTGGCGTAGATTAGGAGTATGATTGGTAGATGTTATATTACACTCAGGACAAATATAGGTTAGAACCCTCAAAAACCAATGTGGATTCATACAAGACGTACTAGTATACGATACGACATATAGGGTAGATGGTTGTGTATCTACAACACAGGTTCCACATGAATCAGGAAGGGTTAATAAATAGCTTAAAACACCTAGATCATGAGGAGGGAAATGATCCCAATTTCGTGCTTCTGTTGGTCAGCCACCGGATACTGTGGTATATCATTTGTCCAGGTGAAGTACAGTATCTTACATTGTTATTATTACCAACCCAAGGTCTACCCTATAGGAGTATTGGGACCGTTACTGAGATTATTATTACCAACTCGGTTGCTTCTTGAGGGGTAGCACTGCGGACTATTACTGACTATACATTATTATTCGGTATGGCCGAACCCGTTTAATTATTGCACGATTTGAAGATCCTTTATCGCATCTCTAGGGTAACCCAACAACCAATATAGTAAGTCGTAGGTATAGAGTGGCAACTTATTTATATCAATTGTATGGCTTTGTTGTTTGCCGGCTGATTGGTATGTAACATTGTCCCAGCACATCTCTTTGTCCATAATTGATGTAGGTATGGACTACTGTTCCGATGACAGACTATGGTTTCCAGTTTATGATGTAGGTATCAGTGGATGTTAGGTTGACTATGATTAATTGTTGGGTTCTTACCTAGATTAGATGCTTGATTGCTACCTTAGTTTAATTGTGCTTTAGTACCGTGCGATCTTCTACCCTGGTTATTATTGTTTATTGTGCTTTTTCTGCTATATGTTTCTTGTGGGTTTCTTCGTTCGTCCTTGACCCTTCCTTTTTGTTACTTGCTTCGGTGGGCCTGACCAATCCTGGATTATTTTTCTGATTGCCAATAACCGTCCCTAGGGTTCTTCTAGACTTGACTTGGAGCCATTGCATTTTCATGTACTAATCCCCTACCAGATCTTCGTAGGTGCAGAGTTTGTGTGGACGGTCTGAGACGTTAGAGCTTGATGGGCAACTTGAAGGGTTGCGGCCGGAGATGTTGATTTCTTTTGTACATAAATGACATAATATATGAAACATCGTTGTTTGTATAGTTTTTAAGTTATAAATCTTGTGGCATGATTCATTGTATTGAGAGTGAGTGATATAATGATTTGTAATCGAGTTATTCTTGGCTTTGAGCCATTGTAATATGTCGCAAGAGAAGTTCTTTTGTATATCTTATGTCGATTCAACTTTTCTGCTCAGCATTTTTGCTGCAATGACTTTGTAACTTAGTAGTTCAATCGGTCGTTTTGGTGTTTACCTTGTACAAGTTCAAATTAGGCTTGAACGATATCACGCCCAATAACGAATTTTTATTTTACGAAATCGGGACGTGACAACCCGTCCCGTTTAAATTGCTAAATTTAGGAATCGACTTGTTTGGACAATTTACGGTTCAGGCCATGTCGGAACCGCGGGTCCTGAACACTATGCCCAGCCCTAATTTAAATTTCTATCTATATTTTCAATATTTTCATATTAATCAGAGTTATTTGTATTTATCCTATTACTAATGTCTAACTCTGTTTTAACGACAAATTCTGAAGGACCACTATTTCGTCTAAGGTTGCCTAACCGCCGTACCGATCATTCGAGAGAGAGGGGGGTGGCACATGCAATATTAATTTTATTACTACTATTCCATTTTTCAAGAGTTAGGCATAATTAATATGGGATAAATACAAATATCACTAGACAAAGGAATAAAATGGGGTAGTAGAAATTAAATTAATAATGAAAGAAAATAGAATTAGACATAGTAACGAGGGTTAAATAAAAATAACTCTATTAATTAACATGACAACTAAGTAATTTTAATACTAAGATATTTTACTTCCAAACACATAAAAAATTAAAAAAATGAGAGAAAAATTAAAAGTGATGGTGTCTGGAAAGGATAAGGAAACATGAGGAGAAAAATTTGAAAAAAAATTTATGTAGGTCACACTAGAAAAATTGTGTCCCAAAAGTGTGAGAAAAAAATAGAAAAGAATCAGAATTTTTTGAGAAAATTAATCTAACTACCCATAAAAAAAATAAACATAAATTATAATTTAAGAATATCTAGAATTAAATAGTAATTATAATTCTATCCATAACTTTTTTTTTTCCCTACATTTTATTTATTCAAAATAAAAATAAAAATTTACTTACATTTTATTTTCCTCCATTTTGTTTTCACTCAAAAATTTCTTTTTCTCCTTACTTCCAAATGCACTGTTAAGAAAAAAAAAAAAATACCGCCCGATACAGTGGGACCCACAACATCGCCCCCGCCCGCACCCACCCGGAGGATATTTCCCGCGAATGTGCCGGGACCCACGCGTCCCCCTCCCCGCCACGTCAGCGCCCCAATCCCCGGGTCCATTTTCCTTCCGCTTCAGTTCCTCTCTTTCTCATTCTTTCCTAGTCCTTATTTTTTTTCCCCTGCCTCTGCTGACGGCGGTCAACGCTGAAGAGAGAGAGATCTATGGGGAAGAACGGGAGCATGCGTAAGAGCTACTCGGTGTCCCCTGCGGACTACAGGCTGCTCGAGGAGGTCGGTTACGGCGCCAGCGCCACCGTCTACCGAGCGATCTTCCTCCCGCGCGACGAGGTCGTCGCCGTCAAGTGCCTGGATCTCGACCGCTGCAACAGTAACCTCGTCCGTCTCCCCCTCCTCCTCCTCTCCTTCTTTCCTTTTTGGTGAATTACGAGCTTGTTTAGTTAGGGTTTTCTTCTTGTTGGTTCGGTGAATCGAGGAGTTTTTGGGGATCGGGAGCGGATCAATCGACTGGAGCGTCTGTCGAAATGCTCTTTGTTTTGTTGCTGGACGATTTGAGTGTAGATCTAGGGAATCGGTGCAGTGATATAGGTGTAGATTGTCGGTTCGGTTGCTTAAATTTGAAGTTGTTGGGGGGAGAAAGGTTGCTAATAGACTTGGTGTTTTGGAAATTGAGATGTAAACTGTGTTTGGGAACTTTTGTAGGGAGTGAAAGAAAAATTTGAGTAAAAAGAAAATGAAGGGGAGTAAAATAAAATTAAAGTTAATTTTTCTTTTTTTGTTTTGATGAACAAAAAGTAGGGAGGGAAAAGTTCAAAAATAATTTTTTGTTTGTATATGAATAGAGATATAATTAATATTTAGTCTGTAATCTCAAATCATAATTTATATAAGAATAGTTGGATAAAATTTTCCGAAATTCTCTTTATCTTTTTCTATTTTTCTTCCATTTCTGGGAGATTTTTTTTTTAGTGGGACCACATAATTTCTTTCTCAAAATTTCCTTCCCCACTTTCCGTATGAATTTGTTTTGACGGGGAGGTACCTTTTCCTTGTTGGATCATTGACTGCGGGATTTTTTCAGAACCTATTGTGAGGACAGTATCTACTGTGAAGATTGTTACATTTTTCTTATTTTCTGTGTTGCACGAACTCAAATAATATGAAGACGGTAACAAGGACACATCTTAGATTTTGACATGTCCTATAGTGTATGATGTCCAATATAGAATTTGGCTTGATGTAGTGCATTTTGGAGTGTGCATGACTTGTCATACACATTGTGACACTGATTCGACACCCGGATTTTCGTGCTTCGTTAGTCCATGTATATTTTGTTAAGGCACAAGTGTAGGAAAGATTTCAACTGCCTTTCTTTGAAGTTAATGAATCAAATTTGTGAATGTGAGAGGAAAAATTTCAACTGCATTTGAGAACCCTATGCAAGCACATCAAGATAAAGCTTCGAACAAGTCTAAAATGGAAAGATTGGCTCGCCAATTATGAGCTTGTTGTGGCTAGAATCTAGTCATTTACTTAAACATATCCTCTTGACCTTCCTTACGTTGTTGACGAGCCTGCCCTGATCCAAAGATCCAATTTGATAGAGAATACACAACTAAATGAAGAGATGGCACTCGACATATGCTAAGCGTGTCAATGCAAACTATTAATCAGTCTTACACTGAAGTTGATTTTAGGTTTCGTCCCTCCCATGGTTCTAAATTGCGGCCTAGGCGGCTGCCTAGGCACTAGGCTGCCTTCGGCCGCACCGGAAACCACCTAAGACGCTAGGCGGCCCTAAGCGGGACCTAAGCGGTCTGTTCGGCCATGAAATTTTAATTTTTTTTTCAAAACTTACCTCGTCAGACATTTGGACGACGGCGGGCGGTGGCGGTGCTGGTGGTGGTGGTGCCGGTAGTGGTGCCGGTGGTGGTGGTAGTGCTAAGAGAAGAGGAGGGGAGGGGAGGAGACGAGAGGAGAGGAGGGAGGGGAGGGGAGGAGAGAAAATGTGTTGCTGCCTCTCTCTCCTCCCATTGTGTTAGGGTTAGATAAAAGAAATTTGTGTGCAAGATTCGAACCACAGACCCCCTCCCAAATATGTAGTCTTATAACCCTCCTCCGCTAGCAAAATGGTCAAATATGATTTATGTTTTAGTTAACTATACACAATATATATGGAAGTAACATATACATAATTAAAAAAAAAATTAGTATGCCGCATTGGCGGCATAGGCGTCCCTTTGGCGCACCGAACCCGTCTAGCAAAATTTATAACATTGATCCTTCCATGATTTGCTACGTCAACTCCCTTATTGACTAATAGAGGCGAAAATCATCATTATCATCCAAGCCTTCTTCCATCAAAATGAGGTTGGCTACGGAACATAAGAAATTTTCATAGAAGGAAATGACTGATTATATAGTCATTATCTACTTGACGTCAACCTTGTTATATGTTGGTGCTAATTTCCAGTAAAGGTAGTTGTGAGCATGAGAGAGAAGATGATACAATTTGTTATAGGGAAGTGCATTTATCTCTATGGCACATTAAGCCAGCCGAAGAGTGGAAAGGAATAACAATCTATACTATAAGAGTGGAAGATGCCAGGAGCAAAATCAGTGCATGGCACGGTTCTACATTATCCATGTTGTCCCTTGAAATCCATTTCCATTGTAATTTTGATACTCCCCAGTATTGGGACATAAAAGGCGTTACTGCTGGAAGAATCAACTCCACTGATTTGAGCCCTCTTTGGAAGAAGAGTTCCATAGAGAATGCCCAGAGCAGTCTTCCCTAGCGGTGATTGAGATGCCCATACTTAGTTACAGTCGTCGGTCTTTTCGCTCGGGAGCTGGATGGGAAGGACCTACAAACTTTTTCTATGGACCAGCTGCTGATTTAACCTTTATTCTATTGGTGAGGCTTGGTGGTTGCAACCGCTGGCCACCATTGTTCCGACTCCTTTATTTAAGTTAGTTAGTGGCTTAGGATATGATAGTACACTCAGTTTTATTTAAGTTAGTTAGTGGCTTAGGATATGATAGTACACTCAGTTTTTTAATCAAAACTGTAAAGATCCAGTGTTGTACCTTTTGACTGGTCAGCACATGAATCCCAGTTTAGATACAATATAACTAATTTACTTGTGGCAGATTTCAGGATAACTTAATAATTATTTCTCTCTTGACTATTTGAAGGGTTGTGTGTTAGGACCCTATGTAATATAATGTATCTAGTGTTGTAAATGGAGGGTATCGGAGCCAAAATCGTCCCAACCCTCGGTAGAATGTCATAATCGTTCTTTTCCCTTTTTTATTTTAGAGAAGTGATCAAAGATCTATCGTCGCCTCAATCGCTTTGTCATAGACTACGACATCTAATCTACAATTCTTAATTATCGGCTTCATGTCTTTAGCTTCTTCACCATCTGCCGCTTCCGTAGCCTCATCTACAATATCTACCGGCAAATTGCCAACTCTTCATCATTGTCATCATCATACCATTACCACAAAAAGTTGAATGGCAAGAATTACATTTCTTGGTTTGCTTCGGTGAAGGTTTGGTTTATAGGGGGAGGACAAGAGGAACATATAGAGAAGAGAGTGGGGGAAGTCCCTGAAGCTGATCGAGCTGTGTGGAAGAAGATTGATGCTCAACTGCTTGTCTTATTGTGGCAATCCATTGCCACGTCTCTTAGCCAGGTCGATCTTTCGGGCCTTTTATGTCATGTCGTAGACACAAGCTAGATATCTTTACACTGGTGATATCCCACTTGTTATGATATCATTAGTAACCTATTCCAGCTACGACAGTTAGGTGGGAACATCAGTACATCACTACCCCTATCAGTCATTTCCACGTCTTTGCTATTGACTTCAATGTTATACTTTTCGGCTGCATTGATCTCCGCACACATGTATAGATCGACAAGCTACTTGTTGTGTTGTTTCTCCGTACGTTGAAACCGGAACTTTAGTTGGGGAAGGCACAAATTTTTGGAGGCAAGACCGTACCATCACTTACAGAGGTGTACTCCAATTATCCATGTTCTTCCTTCTCATCTATGACTCTTGGTAACAGTACTATTGTCCGTTCATCCCTCATAGCTCATGCCACTCTGCGAGTTAGTTGGAATAACGAATCTGATTGTGGTGGCCTTGGAGGACGAGGCGGCTGTGGAGGACGAGGATCAGGAGGGGTACTTGACGTCCTAAGTGCTCTTGCTGCAGGAAGATAAGACATGTTAGAGATACATGCTACACTGCATGGCTTTCCTCCTTGACGAGGCTCCTCCGAAGTAACAATGCCGCTTAGATTGGACACTGCCTAGGATGTACAATTGTTGTTGAAAAATGAGTACTCAAATTTATTCAAGTATCAAGCTTCTCAGTTTGACACATGATCAATTGCTCCGTCAGTCCATAGAGCTTCATATAATGCTTTCTTCACTTAGGACATGTCTACATTGCCCTGGATTCTGGACTCCGGTACTTATGACCACGTCTGGTAATGGTCCTTCAAACTTCTCAATCTGCCACATGATCAATTACCCAGCCGGTCCATGGAGCTTCATCTAGGGACACTTAGGACATGTCTCCATCGCCCTGGATTCTAGGCTCCGGTCTTCTGACCATGTCTGGTAATGCGTCCTTTTTCACCAATATCAAAGAACCTCAAGTGCCGACCAATGTTATTCTTACTGATGGATCAAGGTTAGTAAGGGATATTGGAAGTGCGTCTCCTACTTCTTTGTTTACCTTTCACATCATTACTTTATCTTTCTATTTTTCCATTTAGTCTTATTTCTGTCTGCAAGAGTCAATCAAATCAAAGAATATGCATTTAGTTTAATTGAACGAATACTTATTCTTCGGTTAGCTTTAGACTCGAATCCAATGATTACTTGATTAGGTCAAGCCAATTAGGCGTGCTGGCACATGCACCAATTATGGGTTAAACTTGGTTAACTCTTAATTATAAATCCTATTTAATGGTGCTAATTAGGTTAGGATAGAATCCCATGACTTTTTTTGTATGTATTTGATTGAAAACAAATCAGATCTCACTCCTCTTTAGTTTAGGATTTAGATTGTTCAAGTTTTCCTGAAAGGGCAAGTCCAATGCCCAAACCTTCCTCTATAAATATAGGACAGGGGGACTAATATTTTTGTACAAAAATCCTATTAATACCCCCCTTGAAAATCGCCTAAAGGAAACCTTGAACTGAAGTCATCCTGCCATATGCCGCCGACATACGACATGGCCCGTTAGTCAAAACCAGTCAACCGATTTGGTCTGCGAGCACGCAGTAGTTCTTACTGTTTGCCGCATTGTTCATGGTTTCGCTTATTCGGTTTTCGAGCACGAAAGATAGGATGTTCGTCGTCGTTCATTGAGCACA
This sequence comes from Iris macrosiphon, assembly GCA_036927795.1. Taxonomy (NCBI): domain Eukaryota; kingdom Viridiplantae; phylum Streptophyta; class Magnoliopsida; order Asparagales; family Iridaceae; genus Iris; species Iris macrosiphon. Next base: position 33,580,937 of record JAYESA010000006.1, read on the forward strand.
CAACAAAAAATTGTTTGTTGTTGAGTGTTATAAGATTCTTGGAGTATGCAAGAGTTGCAAGCTCTTGGGTAAGAGACATCCAAACCGTTAGGTATTTCTAGGAGCAATTATTGTTGATCATTCGGGGCGATTGAAGAAGGCGTTCTTCGAGGGAGTTCTTGGTTGTGCAGAGGCTTTCTTTAATCACCTTTAGAGTCCAATCACTTGTGCGGTTTCTTGTGTCAACTAGGTATACCGTTAACCATGTTGATTATAATAGGATTCGTATTAATTGGTTATTTGATTTTTTTTCTTCATGTAATCTAATGATGATCAAAATATTTAGTGCTTATTATAAGTGAATCGCAATTTAGATTTGTTTAATCTAAGAATCATCAAATAGTTCGATGATGCTTTGTGATATAAACTAGGGGTGTTAACAAGACGAACTTCGAGCGGGCCCGTGCTTGAGTTCGACTCGGGTTCGACTCTCTAAGGTAAATAGAGCTCGAGCTTTCTAGCAGTTCTCTATAATATCTGTAAGATCAGCGCTTGATCCACTTGTTTAAATAAAAAATATAGTTAAGCAAGCTTAATATCAAATTGAAAGTGCTCATATGAACTTCATAACGGCAAATTAGAAATATCTATTAGTGTAAGATAGTTTATTTATATAAATATAAATAAAAATGACCGTCTCACAAGCTCACCAGCTAAATATAAGCTTGGGCTTGTTTATCTAACGAGCCTATTCTTGGTTCGATCTTGTGCTCTCGAGCTCAAAAAAGCTTATCTCACAAGCTTTTCATTGAGTCGCGGAAAACCAGCTATATCTGATATTGGTTCACCTTTCACCCTTAGCCACAAGTCATCCCCGTATTTTGCCACATACATGGGTTCGGTCCTCCAAGGCCTGTTAGGGCTCTCTTCAACCTACTCATGGCTAGATCGATCGGTTTCGGATCAAATATAAAGAACTATCTCTAGTCGGCTCGTGAATAGCTCGGCTCATTAACAACCCCATGCAGAAGGATAACTCGGATTTGATTCGAGTTTTGTTGGTATCCAATGAGACTTGTGAAGATTTATGCAAATCCTTCGACGGCCACCTAGGGCGATCATCACATTGTCAAGTAAATCCGCATGGTTAGATTCGTAAATAGTTTGCAAATTGGTGTATTTTCCTCTACACAAATTGATTGGTCTTACTAAAATCCCACTACTGATAAATCTTAAAGATTTAGCTGTCAGTGTCAACTGAGAAAGTTGGGGTGGGTATGGCAATAAGAACAGCAAGATGATAGAGCAATGAGCGAGAGGACCAACAAGGCCAATGTGGTTCATTTTGAGGTCATAATTTGGTTTTTGCAGCCATTATGACCCTTTTATGTTTGTTGTCCTGGTATCAACCATAGGAACTATATGCGGGAATATTAATATTAATATATTTATTTATGTCATGCAATATCATCGACGCATTAATCCTTGGTCTAGTCGTTAAGGTGATGTATTCATCAGTGGATATTTCTTTCCATGATCAGCTTTTGTTACCTCTCTCTGTCATGTTTAAGTGAGAATAAATTGGAATGTCTTATAGGATGACATTCGAAGGGAAGCCCAAACAATGCGCTTGATAGATCACCAAAATGTGATAAGTGCATATTGCTCATTTATTGTTGAACACTGCCTGTGGGTGGTTATGCCATTCATGGCAGAAGGTTCTTGTTTGCATCTGATGAAGATAGCGTATCCTGAGGGATTTGATGAGGCTGTTATTGGATCTATTCTAAAAGAGACACTCAAGGCTTTGGAATACCTTCACAGACATGGGCATATTCATCGTGATGTCAAGGTTAGATTTCTGAAGTTGCTAGATTGTGCTAAATTTCCTTTCTAAAAACGAGCTTTTAATTGCAGGCTGGGAACATTCTTCTAGATAGTTCTGGGTTGGTAAAGCTTGGTGATTTTGGTGTTTCAGCTTTTATGTTTGATAAGGGCGACAGACAACGTTCAAGAAATACTTTTGTGGGCACACCATGCTGGTGAGTTTAAGCGAGTTGTGATACGTCAATCTGGGTTCCCTATAGTTATATTCTTTGAACTTTGATAAGATTGTTTTTTCTTTTCTTCTGAACAGGATGGCTCCTGAGGTACTGCAACCTGGAAGTGGCTACAATTTCAAGTGAGTGTTAATCCCAATCTAAAGAATCTAGAATGTTGCTCCTTTGTTACTTGATTGAGAAATAATTGTCCAGTTGGCATAAAAGCCTTGTAAGCAGTTGATATCTAAGTGAGGACCACACCAGACAGGTCATATTCCACCCCCCCTCCCCAGACCGTCATATGCCGCAGCAGAAACATGGAGAGGTCTATTTAAGTTATTTGAAAGAAAACTAATTAACACTCAAGGAAGCAGAGCATAACAGATCTTGATATTGTTTTCTACAAGCCAGATTGATAAAACAAAACTTAACAGAGAAATGGAGAGATGAAAAATACAAATCAAGCAGCACTCATATCTTTCTAATTCCCAAAGGACCCAGATATACAGTACTATAGGTTTTAACCTCAAGAAAACTATTGTCAGTACTTAAAAGTGAGGTTCTAATCAATGTACAACTACATTGCTTCCTGTACTTATATTTAACTTTTTATAGATATTGTACTATGCCACTCATTTCAACTGTTTATATGAATCCTGCTGTAACTCCTGGTTGCTTTTACATTCATTTCTACTTTGCATATATAAACATACAACGTAAAACTGTTCACACACACATACAGACACGCGCACACACATACACCCACACATTCATTCTTCTCCTCTTTCACATTCTACTCACTGTATAATGTTACTTGTTACCAACTGTGTATATGTGTCCTGCTCTAAATTCCTGGTTGGATTTGCATTTCGTCTTTGTATATAGTATGTACAAACATGAGAATAAATGTGCAGGCAGTAGTGTTACTTTTCAGGTGTGAAAACTATGTCAAAATTATCTATTCTTCACCCTTATGTGGAAACATATTTTATGTGTTTTGAGCAGACAAATGGACAATCATGTTGAGTCAGTGATTAAGAAGCCATGCTTTTTTTTTTTTGAGCAATTAAGAATCCATGTTATGTTTTTGTATATAGAGTTGTTTGTTACACCCCCCTGCAATTTTTTTTTTGAGCAATTAAGAATCCATGTTATGTCAAAATTATCTATTCTTATTCACAATGCTTATCTTCTGCAATTTCTATTTACAGGGCTGATATCTGGTCATTTGGAATAACAGCTCTCGAGTTGGCACATGGTCATGCCCCCTTCTCAAAATATCCACCAATGAAGGTGTGTTTTATTCCTGATATTTAAGTAGTAATTGGTTTGTTAAAAATTTCCTCCGGATAAGTTATAAGTATTTAGTGAAAAACGAATTTACTTGTGCCATTTCCATGCCCTTGTCTGCTATTTCCTCTACTGGTTAAATCTGATTATATTTTCTATTGAGACACATTCACTTGGCCTGATGGTACTAGGGATAGTTCTCCATCTCACCTTCTGTGTTTTATTTTAATTTTTGTTTTGAGGTTTCTAGCTCGTCTTTAGCGTTACAGATACATGGCTACTTGATGAGATTTATGAGAAATATCAAAACCTGTACATTGATCTTAAAGTCATTTAGGCCGTGAACAACAATTTTTTTGTACCATTTACATGGCTTTCTATCATTTCAGCACCATAGTTGAAGCAGCAGGATAGCATGTTAAGTAGCCAAGTTCACGGTCTATATAAGATTGTAGCACAACTTAAAAACGTTATGGCACATTCTTGCTCTACCTTTTTACATGGCTTAGTATATTTCATCACAGCATAGATGTAGTAACTCTAGCCAAGTCTAGCTCTATATCTTGTATTGCAGGCAAACTATCTAAGATAAATCCTTGTTAATCTATCAATTTTAAGCTTCCTTTCTCTTGATCCAGCTGTAGTTCATTTTCTAATTTACATCACATGAGAATTGCTGCACATTTTTGTTCTACCCTCCAGACCTATGCTTTATCTTAAAAGAGGCCAAAGTTAGTGCAGAACTTTGGATCACAAAACATAGTTTAGTTCTAACTAGATTATCAAATTACATTTTTTGGGGACTTTTTGTATATTGTTGAAGGAAATGATTGGTTGATTTCATTGATGAGTGATTACATATATATAGGAGAGTACTAGCCTCTCATTATTTTCTCTACCCGATGTGGGACTTAAGCCCAATGACTAATACTTAACACCCGCCCTCAAACTGGAGCATAGATGTTAATCATGGCAATCTTGTTACAAAGAAACTAAACGCGGGAGCGTAAAAGATATTTCGTAAAGAAATCTACTATCTGATCGTCGGTTCTCACGTAGTGAAATGTTATCACCCCATTTTGGTATTCATCACGGACGAAGTGGATGCCGATCTCAATGTGTTTCGTCTTTTCATGGAATACATAATTGGTAGCAATATGGATAGTTGGCTGGTCATCATACCACATATCTGCTGCTTCATATCCTGTTTCTTCTCCTAACTCCTTTAGAAGATGTTGTAGATATAACATCTCTGCTATGCCATAAGCAATAGCTCGATATTCCGCTTATGAACTCGATCGTGAGATCACACTTTGCTTTTTGCTCTTCCACGACATAAAATTTCTGCTAATAAATATGGAATAACAAATGTAGACCGTCTATCTGTAAGACTTGCACCCTAGTCAGCATCTGTAAATCACTCAAGACGAGTATGCCTCTGATTCTCCATCCGAACTTCTTTTACTGATTCTGAGCTAGATAGAGCAAGATATTGAGAATTGCCTGTCAATGTGAAACTCGTGGAGAAGTCATAAATCTACTCATGACACTTATAACAAAGAAAATGTCTGGACGAGTCATGACTGCCAAGTAGTTAAGTTTTCCAATAAGCTTACGATACTGATCAGGATTGGTCATCAGTATCCTCTTCTCGGGGAGTAAATTTACCCCTGGATCCATGGATGAGATTGCTTCCTTAGCTTGCATTATTACTGCTTCAGTTAGGATGTCAAGCATATACTTTCTCTGAGACATTACCATGTCTTGCTTGTCCCGTGTGACTTAAATGTCCAAGAAATACTTCAATGCTCCCATATCTTTGGTCTGAAACTGTTCACCAGAAACTTTTTCAGCCCTGCAATACCCTGGTTGTCGTCCCCTGCAATCACAATTTCATTAACATAGACACCAAGTAGTATCCGTCTGGCTGACGTCTGTCGGTAAAATACCGAATAATCCTTCTTTGATTGGCATATGCCAAACTGGGCAACGACATGTGTAAATCGACCAAACCAAGCACGATGTGATTGTTTGAGACCGTAGATGACCTTTCACAAACGACACACTTTACTCTCCCTTGCAACGAATTTAGGAGGTTGCACCGCATATACTTCCTCTTCAAGGTCCATATGGAGAAAGGTATTATTCACATCCAACTGAAGTAAGGGCCAGTCATATCGGACAACTAAGGACATGATCACTCACACAAAGGTCATCCTGGCAACTGGAAAGAAGGTCTCAAAGTAATCCACGCCATAATTCTGAGAATATCCTTTGGCCACAAGGTGAGCCTTCAGGCGATCAAGGGTACCATCCGATTTCACCTTGATGGTGAATACCCATTTGCAACTTACTGTCTTCTTACCGGAAGGCAAATCCACTAAGTCCTATGTATGGTTCTCCCGTAGCGCCTGCATCCCCTCCTCGATAGCTGCACGCCAACCATGATGTTAGAGGTCCTCCTCGACAGATTGTGGGATCTGAATCCCCATCTATAGTAGCCACAAATGACTGAGTGTGACTTGTGAGCCTTCTGTAGTTATCAACATACAAAGGATGGTCAGGGCATGCACGACGAGGGTGAGTCGGTACCTCTGGCGGTAATGAATATGTGGAGCCGGAGGACTGATGACGACACCTATTCTACAATATTGGGCATGTCTGGTGATGTCAGTTCGAACTGAGCTGGTGTATGCCAATAGTTAGATAGTGATACTAACTCGGTAGATAAGGGCATCCATACGGGGGACTGCTGTGTTTGAACTGGATACAAGAGGAAGTTCTCATCTGGATAAATTTTGGAAACATATTCTTTAGTTGGAGAGGGTGGGAGAAACTCGATCTCGACAAAGGTAACATTTCTAGACATCATATACCTCTTTGAAGTTGGAAAAAAAATGATACCATTTTCGATCCTTAGGATATTCAAGAAAAATACACTTGAGTGCCATCGGCTCTAATTTAGAAAGAGTAGGTCGAGTATCTCGATCGTAACACAAGCATCAAACAATTCTGAGAGGTAGAGAAAGTGGCATACGATTGGGATATAACCGAGAAAAAGGGGTGCTGACATTGAAAATATTAGATGGCATGCGATTGATCATATAACAAGCTGTAAGAACATCGTCCGACCAAAGTTTTCTGGAAGTACTGACATGAAACATAAGAGCATGAGTTATTTTCAAGAGGTGACGGTTCTTACGTTCGGCCACACCATTTTGTTGTGGTGTGTAAGGACATGAAGTTTGATGGATAATTCCATGTCTAGCAGGTGGGAAGTGAACTCATGAGACACGTACTCACGACCATTGTCGTTCCGAAGACATTTAATAGAAACCCCAAATTGAATTTTTATTTCAGCATAAAAATTGCACCAAATATCAAATAATTCGGAACGATTTTTCATTAAATAGACAAAAACGAATCGTGAGTAGTCATCAACACAGGAACAAAATATTTAAAATCCATCATAGATTCAATAGGGCATGGACCCCGTACATCAAAATACACCAACTCAAAAAAAGCTGAGGCAACTTTATTCAGACTCATCGGATAGGATATCCAATGATGTTTAGCCAAACTACATGACTCACAATGAAAATGAACTCGAAAAATCTTGATATGGACACATTTTCTAGAGAGCTTGGATAAATTGGTGACCTAGCCGACATTGCAACTCAAACGAATCGAGTGACACCGGCACAAGCAACAGAATAATTCAATTCAAACATGTACAAGCCTCCAGTAAGATTCAAAGTATCGGTATCGATATCGGACATTTTGTGTAAGTATCGGTATCAGCAGTATCGGCGGTATCGGATCGGAGTATCGGATTTTTTGGTATCGACAATATCTTCAATATTAAATAATTAATAATAAATTAGTAAATATTTATGTATTATTTAAGTATTTTCTGTGTTTCATTATTATAATTGAATTAAACAATAGCATCCTTGATTATTGTTTACATGTGTTATATAAGTTTTATTTCTTTATATGTTTTTATTGACTGTAACACCTGTTGCCCTTTAAAATACAAAAGATTATAAACTGTTGATATAAAATTAGCAATTATATATATATATATATATATATATATATATATATATATATATATATATATATTCAATACAATAGAAGATTTTTTTTCTAACTGACTAAATAATATTGTTACATTAGATTTATAGTGGTATAGTGGCTAGTTATATACATTTAGTTTTTTCTATTCACAATTTTTTTATAATTTTATTAACTATAGATGTAATAGGTCTGATAGCTGTTCCTACAACCCTTACTCTTTCCCATTTTTCAATGACTGCCACCCTATCTCTCTCTCAAATACTCCACGCACGGATTACAAACCACCCCACTTTCTCTCTACACTCAACTTACAAAACACTCCACTTTTCAATGCACTGCAACCATTTCTCTTTTTCCATTTTTCAATGCACTACAATCCACACAAATGTTCCTCTCCCATTTTTTAATACATCAGCTCTCAAACCTCATCCTTCCCATTTTTCAAATCACTGACACCCCTTCTCTCTCTACTCCATCTCCTCTCTCCATTCCATCTCTTTTTAGTTGTGAATGTGTTTTGCAAAAGACTCCCTTAAGACAGCCCTCTACCGTCGACAACTTGACTACTCCGGCCGGCGTCCCTGAGCTATTGGAATTCTGTAAGATGTAAGCTCAACACTTTCATTATGAGGTATTTGGATTCTCTTTTTCCACTGAAGATTGTTTTCTATGTTTTGAGAGTTTTTTACAATCCAATTTTAGTTGATGCCTACGTTCAGGCTTGAGAAATTCCTTTCTTCTATATGCAGCTTTTGTGTCTCTCCCTGCGTACAGCCCTCCACCGTCGAAAATTGATCGTTTCGGACCGTATCGGACCGTATCGGTCTGTATCGGATACGTATCGGCCGATACAGATCGATACCATATTTTTTTCCTCTAGATCGGTCGATACCGATATTTTTTGTCAGTATCGGATCGGACTAGGTCAAAACCGATCCGATACGGCCGATACGTATCAGTATCGGTATCGACCGATACTTAGAACCTTGGCCTCCAGCCACATGCCTTCTACCGATAGTTTTTCCAGTCTCTAGGTCCTGAAAAATAGAACCATCAGGAAAGAATGTTATCGAGCATTGCAAGTCACGAGTAATCCAACTAATGGATACTAAATTGAATGGGTTTCCAAGTGTATGTAAAACTGAATTGAGTGGTAGACCGGAAAAAAGATATGTACTTTCTTTTCCACGAACTTTCAGGGAACTGTCATTCGCAATAGTAATATATGTCACACGATCCATATATATAATCACGTAACATACCTGTATCGTCTATCATGTGATCAGACGCACCCGAGTCAATCACCTACTGCTTTGACCTTACCACACACGCCATTGAGTATCCAACAGTGGATCCGGATGTAGAGGTACCTCTACGTCGCTGAGCTTGAAATTCAACGAATTCTGCATAGATCTCCGCAGTCGTCTGCATGGATCGCTCGTCACCATCATGAGCATCCGATGCAATATTGACAGTAGGAGCTTTGGGATAATGTCACTGAAAATGTCCTTGTTGACCACAATGGAAGCATGTGCGTGGTCGTCCTCCATCACGGCCACCATTACCTTGTCCACCATTTCGACCACTACGACTACCACCATGACCCCCACAAAATCCACCACGTACGCCACCCAAAGCTGATCAATCAACAGGTGCATCACTCGTATCAGTCCCCACTACTTTTGCTGTCCGTATGACAGGAAAGTAGGCTTCCATCAGAGATGAGACCTCAGCCCTAGCAATAATCTGAGACCAATCGATATCTGCATCAGGACGAAGCGATACGAGATACTTCATGATATAGAGCTGCTAACGTTGAGTCCTCGCTTCTTTGAGATCCGTTGTTAAGGGTAAGACACTATCAACTTCATCAGTCATGACCTTAAATGCTCGGAAGTGATCTTGATATGACTTGTCTCCTTGATCAGTTCGGTAGACGCTAACAACCGAGTCATAAATGCGAGACAAATCGTATTTTTCATCAAACACAGCGGTTAGGATCTCCAATAGCTCCTTCACCGAATTTGTGTTCCGAATCATATCCTCGACCGATGGTTCCATCGAATTCATCAACTATGTAAACAATCTGCTATCATCAGTCTCCTACTGCTCATATGTGGGATCATTCTCTTTCGGAGGGTTGTCGGTGAGATGTTTTGACAATCGTATTCCCCGAAGCATCTTCTCAACCTTTTACGTCCCGTGGAGTAGCTGTTCGGACCATCCAGTTTCCGATCGACAAGTCGAATCGAAGAAACCGTTGTACCAGTGATCGATGTTCCCGCCTCTGTGTTCTCGATATTGGTGCTACCAGTACTGCTATTCACCACAGTGTTCGACATTCTTCAGGTTCTCGATTCGATTATCGTTGATCGTTGCGGTCCGATATTCACATCAATCTCGCCAATGTGCGATGGTTACATCAACTGTGCCAGAACTGGCTCGCACATTCGTGGCAGAGATCGAAGGTGGATCACATAATCCAGGATATAGATTCACACAAAACTAGTTTGCTCTGTTAGATCCTAATGTGGATACCGGACCAGAAACAAAGATTCACACAATCAAGTTTGTTCTCTGTTAACTCCTGATGTCGTTGTCTAGGGTCAGAGGTTCACACAAACTAGAGTTTGTTTGTCCTCTGAAGATTTCAACACCAATATTTATTTTTGCTCAGTAGCAGCCAGGGTTGGGATTTGTCGTCTGGGTTAGGGTTAGGATTTGGAAAAGAGGGGGGGGTGGCTATGGAGTTTTGCGGCTGGTGTGTTTGGGGGGGGGGGGGTGGAGTGGAGTCGGGTGGTGTTGGGTCGTCAGGGTCGGGGGATAGGGAGTCTTGGTTGTCAGGGTCGGCGGGGGGGGGGGGGGTGTTGGGTCGTCAGGGTCGGGGGGGGGGAGTCTTGGTTGTGAGGGTCGGGGGAGGAGGTCAGGGTCGGGGGGGGTTGTGCCGGAGGTTGGGTTTGTGTGTGGGGGGGTGTAACGCCCACAACCGCTCGGAGCGTTACGCTGAGTCGGATTGAATCAAACAAATGCTGGTTACATTTAATTTGTTGGATTTTGGGAATAAGTATTGATTGAGTTGTTTCATGTGCAGATGGCTAGCGGGTTCGATGGAAATCAGGTGTTCGTTCAGAGCAGTACTGAGATAGCTGAGTTGGAATGATAATGCCATCTTCCTTAATCCGATCGGTCGGATGATTTGGAGAGCACGGCCTGCTCGCACGGTCATACCAGTTGAGTAGATCGCGCTTGCATCGGACCACGGGTTTAAGGGATTTGCCGTATCGGCAGGACAGGATGCCTAACGGGATCAATCATAGGTGAGTGGGCTCTTTCCCTTCTCCTCTACTCCTTCATGCCTAATAATATGGAAAACACGTAAAGGCTTGAACACTTGGGCTGAAACATCGGGAAGCACTACACTGAGGCGTGCATAGAGTGTGCGTCGTTGGCTTGGTAGGTTTGTGGCTTGAATGATTTTACGCGTTGGATAGTTGGATACGATAGCTGGATTATTCATTTGAGGCGATCGGTTGGATTACTTGGGATTATGCTTGGACGGTTGGAAATATACAAGTTGGAATGATACAATTGAGGCAATGGGAATATCGGGAATTCGGGCGAGCGAGCGTGCATCCGTGCACGGGTATCACTTGGTCGCTTTGTCTTGCAAAGCGAGCAGTTATGGTTTAAAACCGAACAACTGCATCGGCGAGGGTGTTGTGCCGCTTGATGGGGGCATCGTGCCACGAATGGGGCATTGTGCCACTGAAACGGCATTGTGCCATGGGTTAGCTTTGAGCATGGGTGTTGCACCATTGGAAATACTTTGTTGAGAAGAGGCATTGTGCCTATGGGAATAACTTGTGAATGGTGCCTTGGGCTATATGTTGGAAGAATGGTTATGGATGTGTTGGTTGGATTATTGGCGGAACGAGTCTAGGATCGCTTGGTGGGGCGAGAATGTTCGATCCTCTCGTCATACCTACTTGGTGTCTGCATGTCACGGACAACCTGTATTGCACAGGGTTTGGTCTCCTCGAACGGGTACTCCGGGGCACCGGGACCGTTCAGCCATGGAGGAGACAATTGGGTAACGCGTCTTGGGCGCGGTGCCAGCGGTTGGAATCGATCCAGGTGGGTTAGCTACTTAGCGCTGTTTCGAGGAGAACCGCATTTGATCAGTCCGATCAAAGTCCTTTATGGCTTGGCCAGTGACTTCATATAGTATAGTGTTGGCTTGCTTTTCTTTTGTTGGTTTGGCTTTCGTGTAGGCGCGGCCACCTTGCCTCGGCAAGAGTGTGCACTGTGAGATTTGGATTGTAAGTGTTGGTTGAGGATGGATATTGAGGCTTGGGAATGGTTCGATATGTTATCGTGTTGCTTGGACTTGAGCATGACGGTTGCATGCTAGTTTACTTCGGGTTGCTATATATATTTGCTTGTCGTTTGGTTTGAGTTGAATGCTTGCATGCTTAAACTGCTTTACAGCTTTCCTTAACATGTCATCCATATGCCATGAAATGAATCTAGGATTCAAACTAGAAAGATCACCATATAACTGTTTGCATTCACTATTTTACTTAGTGTCGGCTTAGGCGAGTGGGTTACCCCGCTCACCAGTACGGTTGTGTACTGACCCACGTTTGTGGGCATTATTTCAGGTACACAGGCGTAGTGGCGCTGCTTGGATATACGAGGCATGATGTATGAACTGTAAGTACCTTTGTGGGCTAGAGAAAAGAGCAAGAGCATTTCATCGTCTCCGTGGCATCGCCTTTGTGGCATTGCCTTCGGGGCATTTCATTTGGACCCTATCGTGAGCTTCGCTGCGTATTACTCTGATTGTGTGCTTGGTACACAATACTTGACTTCCGCTGCAACTTGGTTGTTTCAATGATAACATTTGGTGTTTGACAACATCGCCTTGTACGAGCGCAACTCCAGGCTCGTACGGCATCACGTCCCGATGAGAACGATAGTCCTGCGGGAGAGCTGTAAACGTGGTGATTCACGTTCAGCGGGGACTATTGAGCTTGCGGGAGATTGGGGCGTGACAGGGGGGGCGGCGCTGGAGATCTTGGGGGCGGCGCTGGTGGACGGCAGGAGGTGGGTGGGTGGTGGAAGATCGTGAGGTGGGCAGGTGGAGGAGCAGCATGAGGTGAGCGGTATTGGAGGAGGCGGGGAGAATTTGGGGCCAGGTGTAATTTTTTTTTTTGGGGGGGGGGGGGTTAGGGCGGTGGCTAGGGTTAGGAGCATAATTTGAGAAAGAGAGAGAGAGATATGTCTGCCTAGGCACCCACCTGGTCCCCCCGACGTCCGATTATACATGTTATGGGGATTTATGGACTTTTTATGAAATTTTCATTAGGTTTTTTGAATTTTTTTTAATATTTTTTGAACTGCCTACATCTAGGCGGCCACCTAAGCGGGCTAGGCACTTTTCACAACCTTGCGCTCACCAGGCTTCAGCGAGTTATGGTGTCCATATAGGGTGTTGTTGGATAGTGGAAACACACGGGTCTTTGAGCCTGGACGGTTGGTCCCGTGTTGTCCACTTATCAGTAGTTAACAAAATGCTACCAGCCGATGTGTTAGTAGTTACTGCCTTCAATTACGATCCTATCTCTTGTAACCATCATTCTTTAGATCCTATTGTACATATATTTAGTATGTCAAATAATCCGTTCCTATCTTTCCTTGATCTAGTCTGCCTGTTTGTTTGGCGTAAAGTGCAAAAAACTCCTCCCGTAATTTGTCTCGTTAGCAAATTAAGATCCCCTAAATTTTTTGTTCGAAATAGTCCCTTCCATTCATTTTCCGTTAAAAAATATAATTTAAAAAAAATAAAAAACGAAAACCCTAAACTACCCTTCCTCTTCCCCCTCTCCATCACAGAACCTCTCCCCTCCTCCTCCAGCTCCTCCCTCCACTCCTCCTCCTCCTCCTCCTCCCCTACCGTGCTTCCTCCTCCTCCCCGTGCCACCGTCCTCCTCCTCCCCGCGCCCCCCTACCCCTCCTCCCCGAGCACCTCCCTTCCTCTCTACGCCTCCACCGGGCCACCCCCCTCCACCTCCCCCTCCTCCCTCGCTGCCGCTGCTGTGCCTCCGCACGTGGCCGGGCCTGGGGAGGAGAGGGGGGTGAGGCATGGGGAGGAGGGGGGCTCGGGGAGGAGAGGGAGGTGGCGAGTGGGGGCGCGAGGAGGAGGGGGGGGTGGCCAGGTGGGGGTGCGGGGAGGAGAGGGGTGAGGCGCGGGGAGGAGGAGGAGGGGGGTGCTGGGAGGAGGAGGGAGGAGCTGGAGGAGGAGGAGGGTTAGGGGGAGGGGGGAGGTTCTGTGATGGAGGGGGGAGAGAGGGTTAGGATTAAGATTAGGGTTAGAATTAGGATTAGGGAGTGATATATTAGTTATTTCACGTCGAATTTGACGTCCGTTAACGGCAGAAAATCAAATTGGGTGCAAAATGCACCAAATATAAAATGCGAGATTTTTTTTAATTCAGGTGTTTTTAATTGCAAAAACGCAAATCTAAGGATGGATTTTTTGCACTTTACCCTGCTGGTTTGTATCTTATTATGACAAAATATCTGTTTGTTGCTATATGCCAAAGTGATTCATTGTCATAATAGTTATAGAAAGTGGATGGACAGATCAAATATGAGACATTGAAGATTCCATTGTCTCAAGGTTCAGTGGAAAGCAGGTTATAGGTTATCGGATCACGAAGAAACATGCAGTGCGTCCTGAACTAATGAGTGTGATGACCAGAATATGTACTTATGATCTTGTACAGTGGCAGGAGAAACAGTTGCAGATGCAGTGTACCAATATATCATATATATTACTTGTTGTGACACCTTTTATTTCTTTTATTCACTGATAAGATATGAAACTTCCTGCCCTGAAGCTATTGTGAATATTCACCAGTTTTAGTAAGTATAACTTTATAGACTTAAATAGTCTTATTAGCTGCATTCCTTTTTATTTAGAAGTTGATTGTAGTAATGCAGTCTATGACTGGTTGCAAGTGTTCAATTTACTTGTAGGTTCTCCTAATGACCCTCCAAAATGCACCTCCCGGACTTGATTATGATCGGGATAAAAGATTCTCAAAGGTATTATAGGTCTTTTTGGCTGCTGAATATCTGCTATACTTGTTTATATAGCAAGCACATACTTTTAACCATTTTATCCTTGATCCCCCTTGGATTAGGGGGTATCATTATTATGATATACCTGCCCTTAGGCCACTTGCATATTAACATCTTGTTTCAATTACTGTTCTAATAAATGACTTTCAGTTGTAATCAGTCTTTTAAAGAAATGGTGGCAATGTGCTTGGATAAAGATCAAGCAAAGAGGCCAACGGCAGAAAAATTGTTAAAACACTCATTTTTCAGAACTGCAAAGCCTCCAGAGCTGTCTGTGAAAAGTCTATTGGCTAATTTGCCACCACTTTGGGACCGTGTGAAGGCACTCCAGGTTAGTCATTTAGCAATATGGTCTCTCTTGACTATTTCTCATTGGTGACAAGTTGGGGTAAACAAAACTCCAACAATACTCTCATTCCTCTGTAGCTTAAAGATGCTGCTCAGCTGGCTCTGAAAAAAATGCCTTCAGCAGAACAAGAAGCATTATCGCAGGTGTGTAATTTTGTACCCATTTGGATCATGCTAATTATGGAGCACCTTGTAAGTAATTTATTGCTTGCACACTACTGCTTGCTGCTTCTGATAAACAATACTTGAAAATGAATTTAGGCAGGCTTATGCAAGTAGATCTTGAAGACTTCAGGAACTAAAATGCAGTGTTTCCCTAGAAGATTAACCTGTATTCTCAAATTGTTGAAGAACTGTGTTAAGAAAAATGGATGACTTAACTAACTTTCAAAAGAACTGAATCATCATCATCATCCAAGCCTTTTCCCAATAGAATGCGGTCGGCTATGGAGCATAAGAATGCTCGATACAAGATTTGACAAAGTTTTGTGACTAGCTGTTGACCTGAAGTCAACCTTCTACGTTGGTGCCAAATTCCTAGTCAAGGTAGCTATGAACATGAGATGGTCATGCCATAAAACCTAGGTGGCTGATTGGCAGGTAGGTAAACCTACCTTTTGGATTGCAGTTTAAGCAACCAAGGAGCATCCTCCAAGCTCTCCTAGACTATAAAGAGACGAATAGGTAGATGATACAATTTGCTATAGGGTTGCATTCATCTCCATGACAAATACGCCAAAAAGTGAAGGAATGGCAATCCCAATTTCAAAAGAATTGAATCTGTAATCAAATTGCCGTAGATCTATGGATGAAAAGTAGTAGAGAAATCGTCCTATGGTACTTATGATACCTCTATAAGTTTAGGCTTTTTGCAGTTGAAGAATGTTCGTAGGGTTGACATTTCTTAGAATCAATCCCTTGGAAACAGTTGACTGGTAAAATAACATTACAGAAAATGATATCTTATATACATATAGTTCTGGTTATTGGTATTACTCTTCTTGTTTAGTGTCCTGTTGATAACTTGACAAGTTCTCCATTGAAGTAATAATATACAACAGGTTTCCAAAATACTTTGTTACCTTTTTTGTAGTTGACTTTGTACTTTGTAGTTAGGCCCACTACTCGCATTTTAAGTTTTGTGGAAACACTAGGAATTTGGCACTATAGGGGGTTGACATCAAGTTGTCAGATGGCAATAAAAACTTTATCAATTCTTTGGCACTTTGTTATGTGCATTGCTATTGGGACCTATAAAAGATGTCTCTCTTCAAGTTCGTGTATGTGGATCTTGGTTGCCTCAGTTTTTGTGAGAGCTAAGAGCTTTACATACATATTGTGAGAGGAAGGTTCACACTTAGAGTCAAGCTTGCCTCATATTTTGGGCACCTTCCAGTTACTAATCAGTGTCTATATATTGGGATCATGAACAGGTATGACCTGACGTGAATGTTGCGGATGTAAATATGGTTAGTTATTAACATATTGTCAACTAGACTTTCTATTTTGTTTCTTTTTGTCAGAATATTATTTTGATGGACATGTGATGCAAATCAAATGGTCGGAAATGTTGTGGGCTTGTTGGACTCAGCCATATGGGCCTTAAACCATGTTATTCCAGGCAGAAATAAAAGGGGAATTCTATTCAGTTACTTAAAATGTGGGTAATTTGCTAGTTAAGAATTTTAGATAATGTTGATTCTATTAAATGAATATTTTGGTATTTAGGATTTAATCATGATGAAGAGATTGAGAAGGATATTGCATCAGAGAATTAAAGAAGGATCATTGAAATTGAAGAATGCTTTGTGATTGGAAAATACCATTGAAGTTGAAAGGAAAATTCTATATGACAACTATAAGACAAAATGACGTTTTATTGATCATACTGTTGGACAATTTGAAAACAGAGCGGAGGGTGTCAATACATTGCAAGTTAGGATAATAAATAAATGTATTCCTAGCAAGTTGGAGGTGACGCTAGTTGAGGATAAGAAGAGGAATCCTCTCATGTTGTTTGGACATGTGCAACATAGATCAATAAAGGCACCGATTAGGTGTGGTTCGGTATTAGTCAGTGGAGCCCCTAGAGACTAGGGGTAGGCCTAAATGAATTTGGATCGAGGTTACGAAAAAGGATATGGGTTTTGTTAATGTTACGGAGGACAAACCCTTAACATAAATGGCTTCAAAAAGCTGACTACAGAAATGTGGGATAAAGGATTTGTTGTTGCTGTATTAGTTTGAGTGGATTAATTTCAGTTATCTTACGGGGGTATTTGCAAAATGTACAAGGGTTCAAATGGGCAACAAGAACATGGTCCCAACTGTCCTGTGCTATGATTTTCATCCTTTGTTTTTGTCTGTTCATGTTGCCATTCTAGCCACAATAGCTTAACGTTGAACCTTCATTCATTTAGCTAGCTAGGTAGCTTTTGAAAATTCTTCTTCTCTGCACATAGTTTCAGTAGGTTTATTTGGATCCGTGATCACCTTTTTATTAATCACAATATCACATTGTTTGCCCCCCATGTTATACAATTCTATCCTCTGAAATTGGTCTTTGGAGTTCCAGATCACATGACATTTAATGTTTCTGTCCTTACAACAGTGCCATGTTTTCCTCACTGTACTTGGAGCTCCCATGCCTATCCTTTACTTTTTCTCCATTAGGTAACAAATGATATGCACTAAAATTTGAATTAATCACCTAATGCCTTAGTTTTTGGTTTCTATTTATCAGTGTACATCCATGATCCTTCCCCAGATGGAAGTATTTAGAAGGATAAGTATGTCAGTATTTAAGTTAGCTTCCATTATTAGCTTCAGTGCCGTGTCTGCTACCGTTCAAAAATTCACTTGACCCATCAAGCTACTCTGCTTAATATTGCATCTGAGCATTTCTTCTATGAACTTGATGACTTTATTTCCTGTTGTCATACCATAGCTGTTCACTTATTGTACTACGCAACACTGTTGCTGGGAGGAAATTAAGATTATCAAACTTTTGTTGGTGCTCAAACTCTCCTGTTATATCTGTACTATGTGGTTTGAATTGAGATTCTCTTACCTATCCAAATTACCTTCCTCTTTTCTCTTTCATAGATGTACAACGAGTCAGTACCTTTACTCTGTTCCTTCTGCATATGGACTTCTAACATGCACTTGATTCATGTTTCTTCTGTATATTGGTGCTGTCCCTTAGATTTATTGACGCATTATGTTACTTTGTACTTATGTAGTATGTACATTATCATGCTTCTCAATGGTTTTCTTTGGGCATGCCTTTTTTTTTTTGATCATGTATTCCATCTTGAATAGGTGGTTTGGACATGTGCAACGTAGACTCATAGATGCCCCCATAAGGAGCAATAACATAGTAGTTAATGGAGCCGTTAGGACTACGTAGGTGTAGACTAACATAGTTTGAAGTGTTAAAGAAGGATCTTGATCTTGTTATCGTTACAAGGACATGGACGAATGGACGAAGAGGATTCAAACTGCCGACCCCGGAAATTTGGGATAAAGGCTTTGTTGTATTCCGTCTTTTCTCTTGTTCTTCTTAACCTCTTTTTCATGACCCGATCCGAAGGGTTAGGTCCTCAGATTGCGATCATCGCAGAGTTTAAGAATCAGCAAACGCAACTAAATCATTCCCTTAGCAAAGTAAAAATATAATATATTTAATCCACATACCTGTAAATAATCATTGTAACCTATGAGATTTGTCAGTCTAAAATGTGATTCATCAAGACATCAGTCTAAATTAATTTTGTAAACTACCCTACTATAACCAGATTGCTGTATACTGAATCATTATACAATACAAGAAGGTAATAAACGCACACAAGACATTTTTCCACTTGCATCACCAAACTTGGGAATTCAACAGTTCTCCCTAGGACGTAGTAACCTGAAAGGTTTCTGAAAAGTTTTAGGTAGAACTCAACAAGCAACAAGTCACAGCCAAGTTTTCCACATTATACAAATTATTCATTTTTGCGAAGATTTTCTAGAGAGAATATAATTAGCTTGTAATTACCATTTAAGTGGTTAATATTTTTAACTGAAGATGATAACATTTACAGTTCAAATAAGATTGATGGCACAACCAAGATCTGGAGTCCACGTAACAAAGCGCAATAGGACCAACCAAACTTATGTCAAAATCTATTACCAGCTCAAAGGAGATCTCGGTTCATGAGGGCTAAAGCCTCAGCTGAAGACAGTTAAATGGATCGACGGCGTCCGAGGGAATTTCTAAGCTCGTGCCTGAACATCTGTTGTAGGTCCCTTTATGATAAAGTCACTGTCCGAGCCCATTACTCGATTTCGGTTGATTACTTGAGGGCTTCCTGTGACATACATTCCGAGGACTCGGCCTAGGCTTGAGCCTACCAAGTTTTATGGGCCTCCGTCCATGTTTGAATCGTGTATGGATCCACTAAGTAAGTCGATCATCCGATTGCCATGTTAAACTTAACTTGGTATGCAAGTAAGGATTAGGGTTATCTTTCCACGGACTATAAGTATCCCCTGAATCATCCCTTAGAGGTACATTCAACTCTGCTGACTTTCATACTCACCTCATATCTATACCTGACTTGAGCATGGAAGTGGCACCGTGGGAGGTGTCTCCGCCCTTCTCACGTTTGTACTCATGAAAGCAAGGAGATACACATGGTCGAAAAATCCTTCTTGACCAAGGAGAAGTTACCTAAGATTTCGATCTACGAAGCTTTCCAAGGACCATGTTGGAAGAAAACATCATAAATCAGTTTTGGCAAGGATTACGTGAGAAAGTGAAGCGGGTAGAACAAGAGTTGAAGAGCATAACGAAGCTATTGTTTTGGTGTATAAATAAGAACCGGATAAGAATCGATTATTACTTATGTCAAATGTCTCGCTTGTCAAAAAAGGTAACACGCCGGATAAGAATCGATATTTAGGAGGTGCTTACATTTTTGATAAACAACTTAAGTTATGGTCATGTGTAAAATAAGGATGGAGGAGCTTAGAGTCTGCTTGATGTGAAAGGATGTGGAAAAGCTTGGTTATAGTTCCAAAAATTTCATGGTAATGGCAGATATGGATTTCTATTTGCATGTCTTCAGAGAAACCAAGGTTCGTAGTATCAGAGTCGGTTACAGACCCTTCTTATGAGTATATGTATCAGTGGTTTCGGTAGTTTTGGGGAGCCAAAAAGATAATATAGAATTATTTTAAAAACTAGATAAATGTTACACATTTAGGTACAACTTTATGTATTATTTGTCACTTCTCGTTAGTGTTGGATGAATAATATTCAACATTATTGATTTATTCACCCACAATAAATTGTTCATTTTATTTGCTTTTAGACAAAGTACCCCCACAATATATAGTTTTAAATGGAAAAAAATATTAAGCTTAATGAACATTGTGAATTTATAGCATACAAAAGATATTTTTACATTGTGTATGTAAAGAGTTTTGTCGACACACTAGCATTTTGTTATTAGGCACGATACATTAACTGTATTGACATTGTTTTTCCGTAAAGAGTTTTATCGGCACAATGTAGCATATTGATATTACGCACGATACATAATTTTATTGACATTGTTTTATCATACTTGTCTTTTTCTTTTAATTTTTTTTTCCTTGCTAAAATGATTGGAAAAAAGATCCAAAATTTCGACATCGGCCAATACTGCTAACCTTGAGAGAAACTAGTTAAGTGGATGATTCATGTGGTAATAAATCTCATAAGTTCAGTGCCAAACAATTCAAAGATGGGAGGGAGGATCTTTCTGTAGATAAGTGATAAGACTTGACATTCCTTTTGCACTAGGATATTCTTAGGATCATTATTCGAGGTAAACCACAAATTTGGTTTGTCATCTCCAAGGTCTGAATTGGATTCTCTTTGGATATATATATTTTTGTATCCTAATATTGGATAGATGTAGTATTTGGCTTTGCTTATTCTATTTTTTCTATTATTATGAGACATATAGGAACCAAACCATAACAATTTTTTTTTTCCTGTTATATATTGAAATTTAATCTGAACACCTACTTAAAATGTGATTTTATGTTCCATATGAATCATCTTATGTATAACCTGGAGAAGAAAGGTTGGAAATATTATGAAGGTACAAATTTCGTAGACTGAGCCATGCTTCAATAGCTGATCATGATTTTGCCAATCTTATTCCTTCAACAGAGTGAATATCAGAGAGGTGTAAGTGCATGGAACTTTGATGTTAATGATTTGAGAATCCAAGCATCTTTGGTATGACCAACTAACTCTTTTTTGCGAGTATCTTCTTTATTTGGATTGGTTGCTGTTTAAGATATATTGTGAATATCTGCTCTTTGTAATTGATTTAACTGATGCTTTAAAGTTTCTGATAGATTCAGGATGATGAAGACCTTTCTGAAAGTAAAGAAGAAAATGGAAGTCTGAGATTGTGTACAAACAATAAGGTTCCTCTAGCATTCTCCTTTTAGGTTAATTTAACATTTAAGATTAGGTTTCGTCAATGTTACTTGAGATTGTGTACAAACAATAAGGTTTCCTCTTGTATTTTCCTTTTACGTTAACTTAACATTTAAGTTTCTTCTATGTTAATCTGCATGCCTACTTGATCTGTTTCTGCATTTCTTTGTGCAAATAGTCACCAATCAAAATTGATATCAGCAGGATCCATCTACTTCAAAAGCTAATCATGGAAGGCCATCGTGTACCGATGAAAACAGCATTAGGTGAGACATCTTCAACCTAGTTCAACTTTTATCCATTAAATTTCTATAATGTTGCAAGGAATCTAAAGTTTCTACATTGTCACTTATCATGCAATTGTTGCATTATGTTATACTCTCTGCTTTCTGTGAAATTGGTATGTATGAAGGTTCTCATACTTTTGTGGCTGTTTTAGAAGAGTTGCATTTTTTTAGTAACAAGTGGAAGAGGGCCACGACAAACTAGGGATCAAGAAATATGATGTGGAACTGGAGATGATTCCGCTGAGCAATATTTAGCCTAATGTTTGAGTTCTTTGGTATGATAAGGGGAAATCCTGGGGAACAATAAGTGCTGGCCATTATAATCTCAAAAAGAAGTTTCTATAGCTTAATGATGAAGGAAGACGATGAAAATGTACGGGATACTGATATTACATGAATAATGTCTACTTGTATTAATATATTAGGAGAGAATTTTGGATATTCTAACGTACTAATTGGTGCCACTCAGCTTTTCTTTGGATATGGGCTGTTGGACCTTGGTGCCTTGCACCTACACACTAGATTCAGGGTGTTGGGATATCATGTAGGACTCCGAGGTATTCCTAGCCCAACTGCTTAGGGGCCTATAGGAGGTAATGGTTGGCTGTCTTTGCCTAAGCCACTGCTTTGTAGAATGCTAAATATGGCTAGCTAACGTATTAAACCTAGTTATAAAGACTAAGAGACTTTTTTTCTTAAAGTTATAGGAAGGTCTACAATACAAGTTCTATTTATTGTTGAATTGAATTAGAGATGACGAGATGTAAATTAGGTTTCTACGATTTGGAAAATTATATCATAAGATCGATAAAGATCATATATTGTGTTTTAGAAAAGAGCTAGTTTGAATGTTTTATGAGATAGGTTAGGACATGGTCACGGGAGTAAGAACTATAACTAGAACAAGCGAGGAGATACCAACCTGCTATGTTGCACGGATAAGGATGCAAATACGGACATGATTCAGATGGATATTTTCGGACAAGTACTCATATAGGTACCATAGTAGTAACCTATGTTACATGAATGTGGACAAGGATATGGGTACAAACACAATGCAGATATGAACTCCATTTTCTTTTCCCAGAGACTAAGCATGATGATCCCTACTTTTCATAGTTCTTGCTAGGTAGTTCTTTTATCATCACGAACAAACTAACAAAAGGAGGTTCTTCAATTTGGTGAAGATTTGGGGAGATCTTTATAGATGAACTGAACTCTAAATTATACGCAGAAAGCTAGGCTATACTTCGCCACTCTCGCTGGGGTTATAATGTCATTCTCACTGGGGTGCTCAACATCCATGAAGCTGCAACATTCATGAAACATATTGTTGTTACTATGGTGTAAAACAACTACTTCGCCATGAGAACATGTCGTCGCCCTCTACAGCACGAGGGACATCATGGAGCTAGACGAACACAAGTGGCACCAATCCATGAATGGTTAATGCGTTGGAGAAGTTGTCTGACACAGATTCATTTGGGGTTGGATTACCTCCATAGACACTAGTTGTGTTGAAACCCACATGACCCTAAATTACATCAATGTTTCCATGAATGAAAATATTATCCATGTGAGAATTAGTGTCTACTTTAGCATTGGCTGTATCTTCCATGAAATTTAGGATATTGCCAATATATACCTCATGGTAACTTTTTTTTTGGGGGTGGGGGGTGGGGGGGGGGGGGGGGGGGTGGGAGTGGAGGATAACAGACTAGTGTTAGCAGGGAAGAAGGTGGAGGCATTGTCGTGGGAGGAAAAGGCTGAGGGGCAAGGGTAAAAGTTTAATTTTATACAATTAACCTTTGGGTTAGATTAACTTTTGGATGACGGTGACAGAGAGGGAGAGAACTCTATTTTTTTTTTAAATTTGGGGGACTTTTAAGCATTTGACAAGATTTAGGGGGACTTATTTAAAATATAGAAGAGTTTTGAAATAAATTAGTTTAACAGCCTTCTTTCTAAATGCATTTCCTACCTTTATCATATCAGTCTTTTCTGTACCAAATTAAATCTGTTCACATCTTCTCTTATGCTTCAAATGTAGTTAGCTCAATTCCCATTTCTGCACCCACCCCTCCTTTCAAACCTCCCTCCACCTGCTAAATCTCTACGTCCAACCTTTGTTACATAAGACTCATCCTGTCCCTTCACTAATGTTCTTCCCAATAATGAATAGAAATTGAGTACAACAAAGTCTTAGAACCCAGTTTCACTTTTGGGATTCGGCACCCTACAGAAAGGTTAAAGGGATCTTATATGTTTCTCAAGCCGAAACTAACTTGTGCTGAATCTGGATGATTTTTTACAACTTCAGGTAAAACCAATCGAGAGCTATGTTGTATTAAGCGTGAGGCGAGGCGACGAGGCCGTCGCCTCGCTTAATGATGCTTAAGCGGCGTTTAATTAGCGCCTCTAATTTTTTTAATTTTTTTTTTGTTCCCTACATGTAAAATACTCTATATACACATAAGCTTTATATTTATATACACCTTTATAGATATATTTATATACTAGATATTTATACATAGATATTTATACATAAGTTTAAGCTTTCGGTTCGGTTTATACATAGATATATAGATATTTATATATAGATACATACATATATATATACATATACATAGATATTTATACATAAGCTTCAGCATTCGGTTCGGTAAAAAAAAAAAATTCAATCCGTGAGGCGAGGGGCCTAAAGGCGAGATGAGGCGCTACTAAGTGCCGCTTAAGCGCCCAACGCTTTTCTGGAGCGAGATTCTCCTAAGCGAGGCGTCCGGGTATCAAAAATCGCTTAAGCGGCGCTTAAACGTGCTTTTTAAAACATAGATCCAGAGATTCCAGACTGGCCCTTGAGAAATCAGTTTTAAATGGTGGAACTGCTAACCTTAGATCGTTGAGTATAATAATTATAGGAAATGAAAGCAAAACTTTCTTCTTCTTTGCAACTTCATGATTTCAATCTTATGCAAGGAATACGACGACTTTATTCATTTGTTCAAGCTGTGTATCTCAATTTTGTAGACTTGTAGTAACTTTATAGGGATTTGAACAAATGACATAAAATAAGATGTCATCTTTGTAGGGTGGGGACGGGGAGAGTTTTAGAAACATGGTTTTCCATGGGGTTTATGATTGAACCAAAAATTTAGGAAGTATATATATATATATATATATATATATATATATATATATATATATATATATAATTGTTTTGAAGCCGTTTTAGGCTCATTTCTCTCTTGAGTTAAAAATAGAGCTTCTAGCTCATTTATAATTGAACATGGGTGCCCAGGAGCCTCCCTTCCTTTGTGACGCTGTTCCTAGCAGCCTCCCTCAGTAGCTGGGTAGGGTTCGCTCTAACTACATGAGATAATATCTGCAAGTTATCAAGGAGATAATAGCAGCTGCATATTATACAGTCTTCTGGGGGTCGGTCGTTCTTTGCTAGCCCGAAGGATGCCTCGACCCTCCTTTTTTTGATACGGGTCAGGACACCTTCTGGGCGTTGCTCACTCCTATTAGCTGTCCCCCTCGGTCCTCGGGATAGGGGTCGCCGGTCGCTCTCTACTAGCCAGAAGGCTACACTTATACTCCTTTTTTGGATACTCCTTTTTTGGATACGGGTAAGGGTAACTTCTTGCCGTAGCTCCTTATAATATGGGCAACACCCCCTCAATCGCCAGGGTAGGGCTCGCAACTAAGACATTTCCTAATAACAATAGAGGTTTTCTAATAACAATAGAGGCTCTCAATCGGTGATGCCTCACAACATGACACCAACCATTGTTAATGACACATAGAAACCGTAGACTTACGAAAACCAGAGTGATTAACCATAACCTCAACCAGGAATATGGGGCTAGAGACTGGGTAACGCTCACGTTGTTCTAAAAGGTGGTCTAGGCGGTGCCTAGGCACTAGGCGGCTGGCTGATTGAAAGTCTGAGAAATGTGGCTATGTTATCAACTTACAGGAAACCTCCATAGCACCAATCAAGCCTCTACGTTGAGCACAAAGAATTGCATGTGTTGGACTATTTATTATAATATTGTGACTAAATAAAGTCAACTTGAAGTGTTTATTTGGTTGCAGTTTTATTCAATGAAAGTACCTGGTCTAATGATTTATTAGGACTGAATCAAACTCAAGTCAGTTAGAGTTCTACAATATTAGATGATGCTAATCTGTTTTTGATTTAGTCAACAGTTGGGTCTTGTAACAATGGTTTGAGATTGGAATGACTTATAATCAAAGCCTCCAATTTAGACGTATTTATTTGCGTTTAGGGTGGCTGATGAGTGACATCTTAATTTACTATATTTACAAAAAAGAGTCCATAGTAGATCATGGTATCCTTGCCTGAAAGTGTTGTGACAAATCTGGGGAAATTAGTCTCTCTTAATTTTCTTTAATGATAAAAAAGGTCTGTTGGTAGTGAAGTAATATGATATACCTGTTGGGGTCAGGATACTCCTAAAACTTAGTTTTTGATTAAGTGATGAAATTTAAAGTGCTTTGTAAGGTGTTTTTTCTTTTCTTCTCTCTCTCTCTCTCTCTCTCTCTCTACTGCATCTTTCGAATATCTGTCCTTTTATTTTTTAATTTACACAAAACATAATTACAACTACCAAAACCCTTATCCACTTTCTATTAAATCTAACAAAACTAGTCACTAATTGAAAGTTCTATGCTATTTTAATTTAGCAGCACAAGGTGCAAATGCATGCAAACGACGTTATATATGTGAGACAATAAGAAGTAAGTTTAAACAACATAGAAGATTATACGTGAAAGTACAACAATATTACTTGAGACAAATTCCCATAAACAACCCTAGCGTTTCACTTCAATAATTATAGAACCCACCACCTATCTTTTGGATCTTTAGTACCCTGTACCAGGTCAATCTGTTAAAATTTAAAGACAGGATAATTTATAGCTACCCTTTATAATGATTTTTCAATGAAACAAACTTTACTAAAGCCTCTCTCTCTCTCTCTCTCTCTCTCTCCTTGGTCCACATGGCAATGACGACGATGGTGGATCACGAGGCAACGAGTATCCCCCGCCCCCTCCCATTCTTCTTAATCTTCTTCGTCCATGTGTTCATCCGCATGTTGATGGCTAAAAGTAGTATACGCTGGGTACCTGGTGTAGGCCATAGTACACCGCAGAAACGATGCCAACCCACCTAAGTCTGTGGCGACATGTTCAAATTCATGAATGAAGATGACATGAGACGTTCGAACAGGAGGACCGTGGATCTCCCTGAACGAAGACGACGACTCTCCAAACATATCTTTTCTTCCAACTGTCTCGAATAACGAGCCTTGTGAGCAAAACATGAACTTTCTCTTAGATTTCTGTGGACACCCTTGAATATCTCGTATGAGCTTTTTATTGGCAACCCTCCTCAACTTCTAGTATATAGGTTGAGAAACCTAATTTAGGGTTTAGGAAAATCCTAAAGACTGTCCAGATTTAATCACACGATCTTTATTAGATGCTGACTGGGCTTACATCTAAACGAATCCTGACAGGCGGCCGGTATAATGCGGTGTACCACCAGACCCTCAAAATTGGATTATGGAACGAACTGTCCAAAATTCGATATACCATCGGTATACCGCTAGCAGTATACCGTTGCTACTATTTTGGCTCAGTTTAAGCCCTGGTTCAGCCAACAATTTTTGTCGTTTTTATCGGAAAAACTTCGCACCAGTGTAGATCCTCCCTTCTTGGTTTCCAAAGCGTCCAGTTCTCTCCTGTGAGGGTAATCATATATGTGTTCATCTGCTCCGTGGACATGGTTGTACCTTCCCTCTCGAAAACTTGAGGGCTCTGATACCAATTGTTGGCCACAAAACGTCGCGGAAGCGATGCCAACCCACCCAACCCTGTGGCGATCTCCCTGAACGAAGAAGAAGACTCCTCGAACATTTGTTCTCTTCTAACTGTCTCGAATGACGATTCTAAGAGCAAAGCACGAACTTTCTCTTAGATTTTCGTGAACTCGCACCCTTGAATCTCCTGTATGAACTTCTTATTGGCAACTCCTCTCAACTTCCATTATATTGGTTGAGAAGCCTAATTTAGGATTTAGGAAAATCCTAAAGAAGTCCGGTACTAATTCTAGTCGTTCAGATTTAATCACACGATCTTTATTAGATGCTGACTGGGTCCACGTATGAACCGAATTTCGACCGGCGGTATACCGCAATTTATCGTCGGTATACTACGGTGTACCATCGGTCCGTTGAAATTAAATTCTGGAACGAACTATCCATAATTCGGTATACCGTTGGTATATCGCTGTTGTTTTAGCTCAGTTTGAGCCCCTGTTCAGCCACAGATCTTCCGTCGTCTTCGCCACAACTCCCGTCGATGCTTCACGATGTCCAGATTGTCCTTCCACACATCTCGAATCGAGGTTGGACCCCAACACCTGTTTCTTATCCCAACGATCCTGTTCCCCCTTGTTTTTCTCGTGATCCGTGCCCACCAGTCAGCTGGTGGAAGCAAGTGGCTATTGTTGTTGTTGAAAGGTCTAAAAACAAATGTTGGGGGTGGTCCTGATTATTGGAGTGAAGCACCAAGTGATTTCCAATAATTTACTTAATTCTTTTATACCAATGTCTAAAGAAGAAATTTTTTCCTTCTCGGCGAAACTGAAATGTGCAAATCATTGTAGCATTAAATGTTTAAATGATTTTGTTGTTCATATGACCCAATTCATGCAATTTTTGTCAAAGAAGGTGGAAGCACAATAAATACATAATAGACTACTTGTTATGTTGTCAGTATCGTACTGTACATGATACGTATTGTGCGGTACGATGAACTACAATTTTGTTATGTATCGGCAGATATGATACAATACATATAGGCTTATAGCTAGTATCGTTTTTATTTACTTTTACTTGAGTCATTGATGCATATTTAAAATCTTAATTCTGGAACTAGATAGACTTGTAAAACAAGGAACAAATTAAAAATTATGAGAAAATTATATTATATCATATTCTTTATATGGTTTAAAAGTATACTTCTAAACTCCTAGGGTTATTGCCTTAAACGATACACGATAATATAAGCAAGCAAATCGATACATGGTATATAGCACGAGTTGACAATCTAACCTACTTTCTTTACTAATATTAACTTGTTAAATGTGTCTCAGGTACAATTAGTATGTAGAATCAATGATACTTTGTCGTTTAGTGGACATGCCAAGAAGATCTTGCTCACCAAGGAATATTGGATGTCTAGTCAATTATTCAAGAGCAGTAAGGTTCTAAGGGAGAAGTTGAAAGCTTAGCATCCTTAGAAAAGCAAAGGAAGTTGAGATGCCATAATCGTAAAAGCATATAGAAAATGGTGGCAATTGGCTATAGCAAGACAGGCTGATTAGGTGTGCCAGTATTACTAGTGATGGTAAAGTAGGAGTGTAAAGCATAAGTGTGAAGAAGGTGAAGTGAGGAACTGGTGTTTGCAATTTCACGAAAAACAAATTTTCTACACCAGAACCTTCCCAAAATTGATCAAGTGGACCCATTTGAAGGGAATCAGGACTTTCTGAATAAAATTGACTTAGGAGGCTGAGCGTGACAAGATCAAGTTATAATATGGTAGGGCATTGAACTTGCATTATCCAAGATGGTAACTTAACAGTAGGAAATACTTGTAGGGTTATAAAGTGTGTAGCTAACCTAATCTTGTCAGACTATATTTTTAATGTCCTCTAAAACTAGGGAAATATGACTGATAATTATTAATATAGCAATTCAAAATATTAATCTAATTGACATCTACCCATCCCGTTGCTCACCGATGATGGGGAACGGGGTCTGGTGGCAGGTTGCATGTTGGCGTCATTAAGGGGGAGTTCATTGATGAGGGTGAGGTGCGTCCTCTGGCGGGAAAGGGGATTCGTTGATGTGTTCTTTCTGGTTTCAGGGTCTTTGACGGGGAGTTCACATAGCGAGGGGCTAAGGGAAGGGGTTTTTGAGACCGTAAATATGGCGATAGGGAAGGGGATCTGGTGCATTGCTTGTCATTGACACGAAGAGGATCCAATGGGCCTCATCGCCGAAGCTTGGATTAAGGTCTATACCAGATCTGGGCATCACCTGCAGGACACAAGGACGGGAGGGCTACCAGGCACGTTCCGATGCATAGGGGAGGGGTTCCTGAGACAAGAGGAAGCTCCAGATGAGGACAGAGGGCTACCATAGCATCTAATTATACAGATTGCCTGTCACACCTTCTCAACTTAGACGATGACCATGAGTCACTCTCTTCTCGAGAAGAATATCTAAATTGATGAGTCAGACAGTCACTCTCTAAACCGTAGTTTTAGGAAGTGCCGAAACTTTATTTTGCTATCATGTAATGGCAGTGACGACTGTTAAAAAATGGTTTCTTCATCCTGAAATCAGAACCTATTTTTTTCCTTAACATGAAATTCACTTCTATATTTTTTTTTGGGAAAGGAACTAGTTTGCTGTTTGCTTTTATCCATCATACATTTAGCAGCCAGATTCTTGTAATTGCAACTTCAGCGTGTTGTGCTCGACTCAAAAGGAACCAGCTCTTCTGCTCGATTTCAAAAGAAAAAAACTGAAGTAGTACTCACAAACAATTTCATTTTAATTTTTAATTTTAATTTATCATTTGTCCCTATTTCTTCAAGTTTTGTGCACTATATGATGCCAGCTCCCCTGATTATTGGGAAAACTCATTGCACTATATCACCATAAACTTGGTACAAGCTTAAAATAAATTGGAAAATAAACTTTACCCACAATATTACAGCTTATTTGGCATGGCATTACACTGACAGTTTACGAACCCATCTTCTGATTTTTGTTAATGTTTTCTGCAGAGAAAATAATTGTGGTGTGGAAGGCCAACAGTCTAGGTGCTTGAGTACAAAAGATCAACTTATGGGAGCTGAACTATCGGACTATCACAATCAAGAAGCATCAAATGAATATGAGAAAAGCATTTCTAAAAATGGTTCAAAACCTTCAACATCGAAACAAGGCTCAGAGACTAACTGGAAAAGCCAAACTGGGAGGAAACACCTAACTTATAGCGGTCCACTTATTCCATCTAGTGTACATAATTCAATGTCAGACAGGGGACGCATCTCTGATAGGTTCAACCTCATTTATTATTTTTCAGTTTCGTAATCATCAAAATGCTATTTTGTGGAAATGAATATCACCATAATTTATCACAGTTTTCATTAAAGTAGGCTTGTTATGATGCAGATGACTAAGTTGCTGAGGAAAAAAAACTATTAAACTCTAAGTTGGGAAGGTGTGGCAAAATATGACAAAAAGAAGTTTTAAATCTAAAGATCAGCACATCTATGCTTTATCTTATGTAGTATGCTTAGCAGTGTGTTGGAATGTCTCTTTATATTTGCTTGAGGAGGTCTTGCTTGTTCAAGTATCTGGATAACTACAGAATTTTGTTCATTGAATATCCTAGGAAATGAATATCACCATCTTTGATAGGTTCTTACTGAGGTAGTAATTAAAATGGACTTAATTTTTTTTTATATCCTAAGATGTTTGATGGTAGCCTGAGATCAGTGATTCCATCAGCAAACATATTTTTGTGTTCGTCAACGTACACAGCTACTCATGTCCTAACTTTTATGATAGCTAGATTCACCTCAATCCCTCATCTCTAACCCCTATTCTAGTCTTAAGTCAACATCAGCAGTTAAATCTTTCTGAGCAAAGTGTTCCAACACACACTGAGGTAGTAATTAAAATGGACTTAAAAAGATTTCATATCCTAAGATGTTTGATGGTAGCCTGAGATCAGTGATTCCATCAACAAACATATTTTTGTGATCGTCATCGTACACAGCTACTCATGTCCTAACTTTTCTGATAGCTAGATTCACCTCAATCCCTCATCTCTAACCCCTACTCTAGTCTTGACTCTTAAGTCAACATCAGCAGTTAAATCTTTCTTAGCAAAGTGTTCCAACAGTGTCAACCACACACACACACAAACACACAAACACACACATAATCATAGCATATTTTTATCTTTCAAATGCTATATCATTTGTTTTAACTTTTAAGCTTGTAACTTGCTTATAGTGTGAATTATGTTCTTCTGGTGCAACGTTTGGGCACATGGTGACAACTTCATGTATCAATCTTACTAGAAGGGGGAAGAAGCATGTAATTGTAACGACATGGAACTTGGAACTTGGGTTACATTTAAGTGTGTGTTTGGTGTCTATAGACCATAATCAGATGACTAGTTTGGTAATGAATGATATACCAGAGAGATCCCTGGTAACTAAGTAGAGATAGAAGCTATAGGCGAAGGCTTTCTTTCAGAACCTTGCTCTTTCTTAAGTAAGGTGGAAGCTAGCTACTTGCTTGTTAAAGGTGCTTGCCCGCGGCTATTCTACGATCTGGAGTTCTGCCCTATTGCCGATTGAGAGCCAGCCCAGAGTTCGGTTAAGAATTACGAGTTGCTTGTTCGGGTAGTTAACCGGTATAATCTAGTTCTCTCAAAAGAGTGAATCGAGTGATTCCGCGCAGGAAGCATATATGTGAGCAGGGCAAAAGGTTCAGGGAGAGAAGAAAAAGCTACAGACCTCCAGTTTTGGAATACACAACCAAGATCATATGTAATAATAACATTCTAGTATTGTACTTCATAGCGAAGCAGAAGAATGGAATAAATTATTGCCAAGTGCAAGTATCACTCAAGCTCTCTCTTACAAGTCTAGGCTGGGGGAACTCGTTCCTACTATTAGTTCAACTTAAGGCGTATTGTGGGTATTTATAATCTGAATAGGTTCGTCTTCACCAAGTCGTATTTTGTGAAGTTTTCAAATCTAGACATATTGGGTTTTAGTAGCTGTTACAGTGTAGACATTAGTGGATATGATTACTGTTCTAAAAGGCATCCGGTGTCCGCCTAGGCGCCTGCTTGATGCCCCCCCTCCGACGCCCGGCTATGCATGTTTTGGGGTTTTATGTAATTTTTCTACAATTTTCAGTAGGTTTTTGGATTTTTATTTTATTTTTTTGAACCACCTATATCTTGGCGACGGATGCTCGTCCGACTAGCGCTTTTCACAACCTTGGATATGATTAATTAATTGAAGACTCGTAGATTCATGTAGAGTGTAGACCAAGCATGAACACTCCTAAATGCTTGCCATGTTTCTGTTGTCTCCCTCTGGACTCAGGACATGTATCGAACACGACAAAACACTCAAGAATACACTAGGAAAGCACAATGTTAGATGTTGTGTTCGTTTCATCCTATCCATGTTGTCTTATTTGTTTCTGTTCAGCAGTATGGAACATAAAGAAGTTATACAAGTACTTGCTATATAATTTAGCTTGGGCTCGTGTCAAAACAAAGAAATCAAAACAGAAAAGAGAAATATGAATTGTAAGAGTTACCAAAGAGCCAAGAAACTTTAAATCATTTTCTTTTCATTAATTCTCTCCTGTCCTCTGGTTACCTCTTCCGGATACAAGAAACCCATATTAACTCCATATGCGCAACTTTTTAAAGGGACCAGTGTGACTTGTTTTGTTTTAAAGAACATCATATAGTGACACATGAAACAAAAGTTTGGGTGCTTGGATGACCAAGTGAACCCAAGCTAAACTATGTAACCTAGACGGCCGGTTGGCGGTAGGTAGACCTACCTTTTGGTTATGTAATTTAAGCTCATGAAACAAGGAGATCACATTCTGAGTTCCAGATATGAAGATTCCAGACAAAAAGATAAGATTATAATATGATGTAATTTGCTAACAGGGAATTGCATTCATCTCTATGGTACATCCAGCCAAAGAGTGAAAGGACTATATACATATGTTGAGAGTATTAATGGGCTTTTAGTCCCACATTGAGTAGAATAGTAGAGAGAGGGATTAGCCTCTCCTATACATATATGTAGCTTAACCTTATAATAAAACAAGCCAAGTATTCTACTAAATTTTTATTTGGTATCAGAGCCACCAAACCCTAACCCTAGCCGCCACCATTCTCCACCAAACCCTATCCCTAACCCCACTTCACAGCCGCCCCCCTCCAAATCCCGCCTTCACCAAACCCCCCCATTCTCCATACCGCACCCCCCGATCCTTCCGCCGCCAGCACAACCGCCACCCCACCGGCAGCAGCCTCCCGCCGCCAGCATAGCCCCCCCTCCACCGGCCAGCAACTCCCCTTCTCCATGCCGGCTCCCGCCCTCTCTCCGTCGCCGCCAGCTCAGCCTTCCTCCTCGTCAGGCCATGCCACCTCGGGTCGCAGCCATGCACGGGACATTTGCAGTGGCTCTCGGGGACGCCGCTGAAGGAGGAACAATAGACGTGGAGATGACGGCGATCAAAGGTGGAGCGATCTAGATCTGCCACCGTCTTGTTGATGGAAGAGGAGAAGAAGACGATGGAGACGATCTACGACAAGCTGGCGACCAAAGAGATGAAGGCTTTGGTGGACGATCTCTTCTCCAGAAGGCTGACTGAGACTAGCTCCCATGCTGCACACGCTGATGTGGACCCTTCACCATACAAAATGAGAAAGTTGGAGAAACTGAAGGTAAAGTTAGAGGGTACTTCCAACTACTTGAAGTGGTCGCGTCAGGCGAGGACTCTGAAGGCAAGGGGCTTGGTGGGCTATGTAAATGGCTAAACCAAGGCACCTGAAGATCACTCCTCACGGGAGTTTGTTGTGTGGAAAATCGTCAACAATGTTGTAGCTGGATGGTTGACTGCCTCATTGACCGACCAAGTGTCGGGCAACGTGGAAGCGATGGAGGGTGCTGGTGATATTTGGATGATGCTGAGAGACATGTACTCAGGGTCGGACAACCCTATGAGGGTCTTCCAACTACAGGATGAACTTGATAAGGTGGTCCAAGAAGATCACACAATCTCTGAGTATGCGGCTCTGCTGAAGAAGTATAGGTCAGATCTCGACCATTATGATTCCATTGGCGTGGAGGATGAGCAAGTGGAACCGACATTTGCGAAACATTATCAGAAGTTCATGGAGTATGTCTCGCGACAGAGGATGGTGTTCTTGAAGGGGCTCAACCCAACATTCGAGCAAAGGAGGAATGTCCTACTTGCACAACTCGGACTGCCATCACTGGAGGAGACCATACTTGCTATGGTACAAAAAGAGGCACGTCTGAAGCTGATGCCTAGCACCACTAGCTCTTCGGAGAAAAAATCAGCTCTAGCAATTTTTAATCCAAATCCTTCCGGAGGGGGAGGGTGCTACAACTATGGAGACCCTGGACACTTTATAAGATTATGTACGAAATCTTTGAGAGGCCAATCCAGCGGCCGCGGACGCAGCCGTGGAGGGCGTAGGGGTGGCAGAGGAGGCTATGCCGGTGGCAGGGATAATTATTCTGGAGGGCACAAGGCGAACCTGGCAGAAGGAAAAAATGAAAGTCAGTCATCCGATATGACCCCTATTGAGAGGGAATTTCTAGAAATATGGAGGAGCATGAAGCTTGTAACCAGCGACATTCGAGCCAACATCGCTGGGGCATCGACTCCAACCACCTCTGGGGGTAACATCACCTACTATGCCCATACAAGCACATGTATACCTGCTCATGCCCTTGCATCACCCACAGACCAGGAAGTCTAAATTGGATAATTGACTCTGGGTATCCCGTCATGTCACGGGTGCCCATGATGAGTTCCAAGATTACACTCACCTGGTGACGCCTGAAAGCATTCAGATTGCTGATGGTACTGCTAGACCCATTGTTGGTAAAGGCACATTTGAATGCACCCCTAAAATGACTCTTACTGATGTCTTGCATGTTCCATCTTTTCCTGTTAATCTATTGTCCATTTGTGCCATTGTTCTTCAACTTTATTGTGTTGTTTCCTTTGACATTCCTAAGGTGATTTTTTAGGAGAAGGGTAAAGGGAGACGGTTGGAGACTGTCATTTGGCATAAAGGGCTATGGTACTTGGACATGGAAGAGCTGAATGCAGCACTGACGTCACTGGTGGATGAAGCACAACCGGAGGAGCCGCAAAGGACTGTGGAAGCAGAATCATTACTCCAATATCAGTGCATGTGACACTCTTCGTTCACTCTACTGAGTCGGATGTATCCCTCTATGTATCAAAAGGCTAATAAGCAAAAGATGGTTTGTGACTTGTGAACTTGAAAAATATACCAGAAGCTCTTATGCGAGTTCTGGAAATAAAAGTTTAGCTGCTTTTGATATGATACACTCTGATGTGTGTGGACCTTGTCCTACAACTACTGTTAATGGTTTTAAGTTGTTTGTCACCTTTATTGACTGCTACACTCGTGTCACCTGGGTATACCTAATGAAGAGTAAGAGTGATGTCTTTGCATGCTTTTAAGATTTTTATCGCAGTGATACAACACAATACGATGCTAAGGTAAAGATTTTGAGGTCTGACAATGCGATATAATACACCAACAAGGCTATTGAAGAATACTTATCAGCCCATGTGATACAACATCAGACTTTATGTGCCTATACACCAGCACAAAATGGCGTGGCGGAGCGGAAGAACAGGCACCTGTTGGAAGTGGCACAGTCAATGATGTTTGCTATGAATGTTCCTAAACACTTATAGGAGCATGCCGTGTTGACGGCTGCATATCTCATAAACAGGATGTCCTCTCGGGTGTTAGGATGGAAGACACCGTTTGAGATGCTTACATGTGAGAACAAGTACATTGTTTCCCAAAGGTATTTGGATGTGTATGCTTTGTGAAGGATAATAGGCCTGCGGTGGAAAAGTTGGACCCTCGGGCAGTGAAGTGCATATTTGTTGGCTATTGAGGAACTTAGAATGGATATTCTTATTGGAGTCCTGTGGAGCGAAAGATCTTTGTGAGCATGGACTTACATTTAGAGAGATGGAACCATACTACCACAATGGTTCAGGTGAAAGCTTCGCAATTGGTGACACACCTAACACAAAAGGTGTTAGGAGTGAGTGGGAGATGGGCCCAAGCGTGATTGTCGGGTTAGTTTCATGCCCAATGATGAAAGTTGGTCCAATGGAACAATCCGAAGATAGCGAGGATCAGGAAAGTGATGAGGATACACACAATCAGGAGGAAAAAAGTGATGCCCCAGTACAGGGGGAGGAACAAACTACAAAACAATCTACAGAGCTCCAAGTCTACAGAAGGAGGAAGCAACAATCCACTACTGTGCCTATTGTCCCTACTGTGTCATGTCCCTCGCCTAAACCTGCCCCAACTCCTGAAGATGCACCTTCCGCATCGGATCCCTCTGATTCGGATGGTATGATCTCTCCTCTACTATCTCATATTCCCTTAAGAAGATCTTCTCGCAGTAGTGCGGAAAGATCTCCTAATTATGGTTATGAACATGATAGTGCTCATTTTTTATCCTACTTCAATCTATCCCCTACTAATGGAGCATTCATTGCATCGTTAGACACCACCTCTTTGCCTAAGTGTTAGCAGGAAGATCCAAGATGAAAAGCTACAATATTGGAGGAACTTGGGACACTTGAAAGAAATGAAAAATGGAAACTTGTTCCATTACCTAAAGAAAAAAGAGCAGTTGGATGCAAATGAGTCTTCACAGTAAAGGAGATGCCAGAAGGAAAGGTGGAGCGATACAAGGCAATATTGGTTGCAAAGGGATTCACTCAATCATATGGTATCGACTATGATGAGATATTTGCTCCAGTAGCAAAGATGAGCACTATGAGAACCCTGCTCTCTATTGCAGCAAATCATGGGTGGCAACTTCATCAATTGGATGTGAAGAATGTCTTTCTTCATGTAGATCTACAAGAGGAAGTATACATGGAGACGCCCCCGGGGTTTTGCACGAAGCAGTCGACATGAAATGTGTGCAAGCTGAAGAAATTACTGTATGGACTCAAACAATCTCCTCGTGCCTGGTTTGAAAGATTCAGGAAAGCTGTAACATGCATGGGGTATAGCCAGACCAATGCAGATCATACGGTCTTCTTCCGACATGCGAGATGCCACGTTACCATACTTGTAATATATGTAGATGATATAGTGATCACAAGTGATGATGAGGAGGAGATTACCTAGCTGAAGTCAAAACTTGTCAAGGATTTGAAGTAAAGGACTTAGGAACGATGATGTATTTTCTCAGGATCGAGGTGGCTCAAGGAAGATATGTGATCGTCCTTTCTCAGAGAATGTATGTACTAGACCTGCTCACAGAGAGTGCTATGCTGGGATGTCGATCGGTAATACCTCTAATCGATCAGAAAGGTAAGTTGGGTGCAGAGGCGGGAGAGCCGGTTGATCGTGAGAGATATCAGAGACTTGTAGGCTGATTGATTTATCTATGCCACACTCGCACTGATATCTGATTTGCTGTGAGTGTAGTGAGTCGCTACATGCATGATTCAAGGAAGTGCCACATTGATGCAATTTTTCGTATTCCGAGATATCTGAAGGAGACTCCTGGAAGAGGACTATGGTTCAAGAACAATGGACACCTGGGTGTTGAGGGATACTGCGATGCAGATTGGGCAAGTTGCATGGACTACATAAGGTCTACCTCAGGGTATTGTGTCTTTGTGGGGAGTAACCTAGTCTCATGGAGAAGCAAGAAACAGTCTGTGGTAGCACGATCGACCGCTGAAGCATAATATAGAGCTATAGCTCTAGGAGTGTTAAGAGTTGTTGTGGGTAAAAGCACTGCTGACAGAGTTGAAACTGGAGCAGGAAACACCATTGCGTCCTCTGAGTGACAGTCAAGTTGCACTAAGTATAGCTAACAATCCAGTTCAGCATGACAGAACGAAGCACATCGAGATCGATCGATTCTTCATCAAAGAGAAGCTAGAAAAATGGTTATTAAAGTTCGATCATGTTCGCTCAGAAGAACAAGTCGCAGATTGTCTTACTAAGGGTCTTAATTCATTGAGTCTTTCTAAACTATGTAACAAGATGGGGATGATTGATATCTATCGCCCATCTTGAGGTGGAGTGTTGATAGTATTAATGGGCTTTTAGTCCCACATTGAGTAGAATAGTAGAGAGATGGGTTAGCCTCTCCTATATATATGTTGCTCCACCTCAATAATAAAACAAGCCAAGTATTCTACTAAATTTCTATTGCATATATGCACAAACACAATCTTTTGAGATTTGCCATATCATTGCACCTGTGTCTTTTATTCTTCTTCATATATTCGTAGTAAGGATCATATATACTTTTGCAGTATGTTGCTTGATTCTCACAAAATTGTGAGCTATAAAAAGTTAGTTATCACACAGTAATATAATTTGTTAGGTCTTGTTAAAAATGTATTTATGTTAGGACATTTACCTCAATAGAAGTCAAAACTTATTATACATCATCTAAACTCATGCAGTATACATTCTTTTCAGAATGTCAATATTTCATGTTCTCTTATACATTTCATAATATTATTAGGCTAGAGAAACTTTAGGAATTAACATTTCTTCAATATATACTATTTGAGATACATTGAATCTCCTTTTTATTAGGTCTGAAGGTGAGAATCAACTAGCTACTGGCAAATATAAACGTGATGTACGCAAGACCTCGAACCTTAGTGGCCCACTGATGCTTCCAACTCGTGCTTCTGCAAACAGTTTATCTGCTCCCTCTTCAGGAGGTAATAAAACATCTACTACTTTTTAAAAGTTCTCTTCTATCTACTTCGGTTTTTGCTCGAGGAGTTATAACTTATAGAAATTAGTGTAAAGAAGACTTAAAAATAGACTAGGTCTGAAAGACAGTAAGATGTTTCTTTCCTTCCTTTTACATAATACATCAATGATAGAATCATATAGGACTACAAGTCATATATCCATATTTTTCTTTCATTTATTTTATAGGATATGGAAATTCTTTGGAGGATAAGTCAAAGGCTAACGTGGTGCAGATCAGAGGCCGGTTTTCAGTGACATCTGAAAATGTGGATCTTGTAAAGGTCAGCCAAATGGGATTGATCTGTCATAAACTGAAATGTCTCTAATGGAGATATTTGCATTTTCAGGACATTCCTCTATGCACGGTTCCACAAAGGTCATCTCAGGTGTGTACTATTTCTGTAAAATAAAGTATTTGAATAAGTACATTTTGGACATCTATTATTACTCCTTACAATGTCTTTTCTTTGTTTCAGGGATCTCCTCTAAGAAAATCAGCGAGTGTTGGTGATTGGCTAGTTCAGTCCAAACAAGTGGTATGCGTTGTATTTTGCTCTTCTGTAGCTTTCTGGATTATTTTTAACTTTATTGATTATATTTATGATTATTCTTACCTTTATTTCACTGTAAACTGTTGTACAACTTTGTTTGTCATACATTCCAATCATATTTGTTTTACACATTTTCCGCACATGCGTTTTCTTACTACTTTATATATGCGTTAATCTAAGTATGTATTCTCTCTAGTATTAAAATTCATGATGAGAAATCATAGTCATTATTATTATTATTCCTTTCTTATGGTTGCCAGCCTATTAACCAGCACCCCAAAGAAACCACCAACAGCTTGGTACCTGCATCCATTCTCATGCCCCACCTTCAGAATCTTTTTCAGCAGACTTCATTTCAACAAGTACAGTAAAACATTATTTTAATCTCTTATACATTTTTAACTCTTGCACCTCAATCATAGATCTTGAAGGCTAACTTATGTTGTGGATGATACTTGAGAACATATTTTCTTGACTATCAGGATCTCATAATGAATCTATTGAATAGCTTACAAGAAAACGAGCTAGTGGACAGTGAGTAAATATTTTTTGCATTATGACATATGCAGTATTTTCACAATTTATTTTCACAATTCATTAAATTAACATACATATTTTGCAGCTCTCCAAACTGGATTACCTTCTCAAACCTGTTCTGCAGAGAATGATATTTTGGTGAGTGTAAAAACTTTTATAATGGCCATTACATCTATTGAGCCCTTTTATATCTTTTAATAAAGAGCCCAGGTGCTTTGATAATAATTTAGGTCAATTACACTGCAGATTATGAAACTAACTTCTTTTGTGTGGTATAATGGAATATAAAAAGTTTATAATCGATTTCTGTTGAGTTTTATTTTTATTTTTTTGAGATAAGGCCAGTCATTCATTACCTTTGCTGTCTTGGGCTACTTAGCACCAAGACCCCCTTCTCATTCCCATTTTTATTTTTGCCTGGCTAGGATTCGAACCCACACCCACTCCTCCCCTCCCCTCCCCTCCCCTCCCTTAATTGTGTTACTACTAGACCACCCTCTTGGTGGTAGAAACTTTCCTGGTGAGGTTTAAGCCTTTAAGGTTACTTGAAGATTGATAAGGGCATATCTATCTTTGTCTGGAATGATTTGTGCATTGTCTGACTAAAATTGATTGGGAACTATCAGGAAGAGAACATGTACTCTACATGAGGTTCAATTGCAGAAGGGGCCCACCGACATCTAAAGTAGATTAGGTTATTAGTTGACTAGCCCCAATTTTGGTTGAACCCTACTTTCTTTGATTGCTTGTTTGATCTTAAGGTTTAAATGAATGTCAGACAACCCAAGGGATTAATTTTCCAGATCAGCTTAGAATTTGCTCCAGAGTAATTCTCCCTGCCCGCCTTTCTAGAGTCCTCTCTGTGCATGTACTATTAGGTATCTTTCTTTATGCTGATGGGGGCAATGTAAGACTAGTTCCCAGTTTTGTTCATATTCAGGTGCCTCACACCTGAATATGTTATATGCAACTTGGTGATACCATCACTAAGATCGACATGTTGCAGCAGGTTTCATCTCTTCCTGGCAAAAGCTCTTTCTGATCCACCATTGATTTCAAGTAGCAGCGATAAGTGGGGGGTTATCTCGGGGCAAGGTTCACTACATTGGAATTGGTTTTGGATCTTATTTGAACCCTTCTTATGAGTATGGATATCGAAGATTTCGTAGATTTGACGTGTCATATCAGAGTTTTGGAGTTTATTTCAAAAGGCCATAAATAATAAGAATAATCTGAAAAAAGTATTAAAAAAACTATCTAATACACTTGGGCATAATTTTACGTATTGTTTGTTGTTATGGTTAACTTTCAATGGGATAATATTCAACATTGATGATGCAATCGCCAACAATAGCAATAGCAATTGCTATAGACTATTGTTTATTTACTTGCTTTAAGACAAATTGCACCCAAACTATATAATTTTGAACAAAATTGTTAACATATAACATTGTTGCAGAAGTCTAGCTCAATAGGTTTTTGGGGAATAGGACATCCTATATTGTATATATACACCTCTTCTAATTCTAATGAATGGAAGATTATGTTGGATATTTGCAAAGCACATGATAACAAAGCTACCCATGCCCTAGTTCCAACCCTAGGATTTTTCCACCTCTTCCCTTCTCATCACCGCTACCAAACAACCATCAGGTCCAAACAACGATCACCACTACGTAATAGCCATCACACAGCCACCTAGCCGAGATCCACCTCACCCTTGCCGCTTCATCTTGTTACTATCGTCCAACACGAACGCCGACCCTTGCAACACGTGTGCATTGACCCTCACCAACTCCTCCCGAACACACATTGATCCTCTTTAACACCTCATGCACGTACGATGACCCTCGCTGACGATTCCCACATCCTCGCCGATCCTTGTCGACGTTTTGCCATCTTTTACAAACCACCGATGAAGCTTGCCGTCGATCTCTCTGGCCTCCTAGCGCGTGCTATATCCACAGCTAGACACTTTGGGAATCCTGGGAATCCTAAGTTCCTGATTTTCCAAAATTTCCCTGGAGCTGAGCCGATTTGGAGCCGAGCTGTAGTCGAGTTGAGCTCAATTGTAAGTTTTTTAGTTCCAGTTTCAAAAAAAAGAAAAGGAAAAAAATGAGAAAGTAAAGGAAAAAAAATGAGCATCCTTTTCTTTGTGTGTATGGCCTAGTCTTTAGCCTCTCTATTATATATTTTTTGTTTTTAGCTTATATTTTCGACATCAACACTATTACTACTTTTTGTCTTGCTCTTTCTACTACAACTAGTCTAACTTTATTTGATGGCTAGTTAATCTTCTAATCCAGATTCTACTACTACCTTTATTTGATGCTCTTTCTACCACCAATGTGCTCCCTCTGTCTAATCCGGACACAACTTATCTATCTATTGGGAACTCTATGGGACATAAGCCCAAGGTTGTTCTTGGTAGACCGGTGAAGTTGGATGGCTCAAACTACTAGTATGTCACCACTCGTTCCTAAATAACTAGATACGGGTGCGTGAGTACGTCCAGCTTGCGTCGACTCATCGACGGTAATATGTTGTCTATACCTCAATTCCATGCCTATATAACTTTCAACGTCAAATCACAACATATCTATCTAATTCATTCACAAAAAATAAAGACTATAACAATAACAAGAAAGATCGAGAACAAAGATAATAACTACAAATTTGTCTCAACCAAGAATTCAGCAACCAAACTCCAAACAAAACAAATTCAACATTCGGGAACAACTCCGCTATAAATAAACTAAAAGAAAAAGTACTAAACTACGACTAATAGCTATGCATCTTCTGGAACTTCATTTGTCACTAAGGCTGGTAAGCTGAAGTATCCACATTACCCTCGTAGGGGCCGTAGTATGTAGGGTACAAGTCTATATTTATCAACGTTAGTTGTCCAATCATGATAGGAGTAAAGTACAACCAAGGTTCTAAAAGGCGCTAGACGCTAGTCCGGCGGTCACTGGGCGCCTAACGCCTAGGTGGGTGCCTAGGCGGACATCGGACGGACACTAGGTGCCTAGCGCCTAGGCGGCCACCTAGATCGATATTTAGAACAATGAGTACAACAATACAGTAAAGTTATATAATAAAATATATTTGCTACAAGTATATGATCAAGAAAGAAAAGAGCTACATGTAATACAGTGACTAGAATACAACAAACGAGAACATGGACTACTGAAGATTATGCAATCTAAAGATACAATAACACTATAGAAACCAACATTGTGGACAATATCAAGAATATAGTAACACTATAGACATTCTAGTATGAAAGACAATCATTGAGAAAGAAAACTAATAGTACATGCACGGTGTGTTTTAAAATACAATTATTCAACATGTGGTTGAGTTTGTCTCAGAAAGTCAATACATGAGGTCATTGAGGTGCATGATTGAATTACATTTGCTAATCTTGCCAGCACGAGGAGTTCTTTGCTGTGAAGTACATTTATGGCTTACATCCGTCTATTGCCTCTGCACAGGACAATCTTCTTACTAGCTCTAATGTTCCATCCTTGTTGGCTCTATTGTTCAATCTTTATTAGTCTTTCTCCCGCCTGGTGCGGTTACTCCTTCACCCGACTCGACTTCTGCTACAACATCAGCTATCCCAGTTCTCCTTGTTGATTCTACTGCCCATTATGCCTCACGTGGTCGGGGACGTGGTCATTATGCCTCCTGTGGCCGCGGTCGAGATTCAAGGGGAGCTCTCTCTACTAGAGGGAGAGAGAGAGAGAGAGAGAGCTCCCTCCGTCGGAGGGAAAGGGGGAGCTCCATCTTGTCGGTGTGTTCTTGTGGTCGGACAAATCATGCATTTGCTTCTAGTATTGATTCTGTTCCGCCTACTATGCCTAGTCCTCCATCTTCAACTATAGGATCGTCTGGATCCATAGTTCTATTTGCGGTTCTTAGCTCCCAGTCATATCATTTTCAGTCATTTATTGTTGCATGTGCTTCTTCATCAGGTACTAACGACTAATGTGTTCCACGCTAGTCAGTCTACTGGCTAGCTCATAGACTCTGGTGTCTCATCCCATGTGACAAGTGATCATTCTTTGTTTATGCAATTCACTTATTCTTTTATTCCCCACCAATATATATTGCTGATGAGCAACCTTCTCCTGTTATGGGACTGACATCGTTCAACCATCTTCAGAAATTACTCTTGATTGCGTTTTATATGTTCATCGCTTTCCAGTCAATCTTTTGTCTATTAGTCGTTTTACACG
Organism: Iris macrosiphon; assembly: GCA_036927795.1. Classification (NCBI taxonomy): domain Eukaryota; kingdom Viridiplantae; phylum Streptophyta; class Magnoliopsida; order Asparagales; family Iridaceae; genus Iris; species Iris macrosiphon. The sequence continues at coordinate 33,625,649 of JAYESA010000006.1, forward strand.
TTCTCTTAATTGCTTTGTGACACTTTCCTTCACATTGTCTTTTAGGACCTCTGCATGGGGAAGAGGATTGGTGGGGCAATATACGTGGCAATATGTACTATCTCGATCAACTTCCCTCATCTACTTTCTCCCCATCTACTGTTGGGTTCTCTATTTTTTCTGTCTCCTATTCAGGGCCATCGTCGCCTTAGACACCCTTCTCTTCAAAAGCTCCAGAAGCTACTTCCTGTCTATACCACTGTCTTCTTTTCAGTGTGAAGCTTGTTAGCTAGGCAAGCATCATCGTGCTTCCTTTCCCCTAGAGCCACGAAACGAAGTTCATCTTCGTTCGATATTATTCACTATGATGTTTAGGGTAGTCGTGTCATCTTGCTCTTACCTCATATTATATATTATTGGTTATCAGCTTTTATCGTGTTTGGTATTTACTTCCATGCAGTTGAGTAATTTTTCTTGAATTGACACAAATGATATGGGTTATATATGTCGCGAGGATTCATGTCTTTGAGTGGTTCATTATGGTATTCCTAGGTCATAATTAATTTCGTCTACTCAAGAGTTGTTCTGGAGTAAAGAAAACGTACTTGTTATTTGATCTAAATTTCAAGCCTTGTACATGTATTATGTACTTGCTCCTCCACTACATAAAAAAACAATTTTCTTACTTGATTAAATATCTTATAACTTGACGTCTGTTCACATTTGACAGGAAGAACCAGCAACCACCGAAAGAGAACGCCTATTGCTTGCGAGAGTTGCAGAGTTAGAAGCAAGGTAGGTCAATAATCTGAGTTAAGTTCTCTTCCACAAATGTATAGGCGGAAATGAGAAAGTGAGCAACAAGTGATAATATGCATCAGCCAAGCCAACTCCAGAAAATGCAAGCATCTTGTAACCAGCATGGTTGCTCATATTAATGTTGCCATTGCCACCTTTCTCCAGATAAGTTATAAGAAATTGGAGGGAATGATATGATGACAATAAGAATTTAAAGTAGTAGTCTATTCCAATGTTACCAGGATTGTGGGTCGCTTTGGTACGTGGTACGGGTACGCGGTACGGTACCTCAGCCGGTACGCGGTGCGGTGGGAGTATGCTTATTCGGTACGCTATTTAGGGTCGCTGTTCGTTTTTATCTGGGTCGTCTTTTGTACCATATATAATTATATAGAAGTATACACCAAATATCATAAGTTAATAACCAAAGCCATCAAAATCCAAGTGAAGGAAAGCATAGACAATATTCTTGTAACTAAACAAAATATCATAAGTTCATAACCAAAGCCATCAAAATCCGGGTTGCAAAATTTGACGAACGGGTCGCGAACGCACCCCGTTCCTCCCAATTCATGGGACGTAGGGGGGGGGGGGGTGTTGGCGAATTAGGCAACTATAGTCTATTCTATCAGAAGTTTAGATAATAAAATTGTTATCCTAATTAATCAAAGGCAAAATGGAAAGTGCTATATTCTAGATTCTGAGCTTTGATGAGTGATACCTTGATCAATAGTGCATATAGGCTAAAGACTTCTTAGTTAAAGATCTAGTGTCTGTCAGAAGAATAGGATTATGGCAAAACCAATAGAAGGATGAAGTGAAAAATATCTAGCAAGTGATTTGCTCTTAAAACACTATTTGCAATCATAATTAACTTCAGAATTAACCAAGGAAGACCATGCCAACTTCTATTTGGTATAGAAATTGTATGTACATATATGTACGTCTCTATGTATTTATAGTAGTGGAAAAGTAATTGTGTATTCATATAATCATGTAAATTTTGCTACATTTTGAAATTGTAAATTGGTGTTCTTCATTTTGGGTGTTATGTTCTTGTAGCTGTCAACAACTTGTACATTTATAAATGTTTTGGAATTTATTCCTCAATGCAACCCTTAGGATCTGTTTGCTTACCCGGAGGAACAGCCAGAAACTTAATTTGGAACTCAGTAATTAAAGTGTTTGGTTCAATGAAGAACAATTTGAATTGAACAATATATCATGTTCTTGGAAGCACCTTAGTAAATTGAAGTGTTCTCTTTCTCTAATTACTAGAATTGAAAGAATAGAGTTTTCCATACAAGTCCTCTTCCCTCTCTCAGTATCAGAAATTTTCTTTTCCTTTTTCCCTTTTTTCTTTGGCTGAATTGTAACTTGATACCCTCAACTATTCCAGTTTTTGAACTCGATACCCTAAACCAAGGTTCAAAGTATCGATATCGGAATCGATATCGAACTATTCCTATGAGTATCGGGATCGAAGCGAGGATGACTTATCTATATGAACATGAGTCGCTGGCATAGCCATAAAGGAACATAGTCATTGACGAGGATGGTATGTAATGAAAGAACAAGGTGCACTGCAAGCCATCCCGTCCAGAACAGGAGAGACTAAACTAGAAGTTCCATCCGGATCGGATCGGCCCCAGTGCCCCGGTGACCGTCCGTGGAACTGTACCTTGTTTCCAAGTTGTCCGTGACATGCAATTATTGGTCTTCCAAATTCATGAGATGTACGAGATACACGAGATGTTTGAATCTTGATTCTTGCTCTGAACGAGTATTGCTCGACGAGCTGTGTTTTCTTGCTTGACATGATTCTCGTTCATTGTTCAACTTGTCTTGATGCATTTCCCTGGTTTGTGGGCTGCCTTGACGACCTAACGGCCCCGGATACTTTTAGGTTTACACATGCACGAAACGACTATTAGATAGTCTTCCGGAAAGAACTAAATGAATGCATGACATGAATAGTGTTACACGGACGGTCACCGGAGCACTGGGGCTGATCCGATCCGGATGGAACTTCTAGTTTAGTCTCTCCTGTTATGGATGGGATGGCTTGCGGTGCACCTTGTTCTTTCGTTGCATACCATCCTCGTCAATGACTATGTTCCTTTATGGCTATGCTAGCGATTCATGTTCATATAGATAAGTCATCCTCGCTTATCGTCATCACGCCCAGATGGGTCAGCGATATCCCGCAGGGGTGGTTTCAGATCGGAGTATCGTATTTTTTGGTATTTGCAAATAACTATTAGTAAATTATTAACATTTTAGAAAATATATTTTATACATTTATGCATAATTTTAAGCATTTCAAGTGTTGTTTCTTAGTATTTTTGAAATTGAATGAAATAGTAGTGACCCTTGTTGATTGATTTACATGCGATAGATAAGTTTCTCTCTTTTATATGCTTTTATAACCTTACTATGCGTTTACACCCTTGCTAATCGGTCTTTTTCATTCAATTTTCTTTGTCGAATTGACCGAAAAAGAGACCTCTAATGTCGGTATCGGTCAATATTGGGTATCGGTCGGTATCCGATCGGGACATGCCAAACTGTATCGATATCGACGGATATTGCAAACTATGCCCTAAACTTTGATATACATCAACTTGATACCTTAAAAAAAGAGAGAAAATTACCCACGTCCATCCCCTCCTCACCCCCGGCTGCACCACTCCCGCACACCCCTCTCCGCGCGTGCTGTCGCTGCTGTTGTCGCACCGCTACTGCGCGCGCGGAGAGGGGGGGGGTGTGCATCCGGAGGGGTAGGGGGTTGGGTAGGGAAGGAGGGGTAATTTCGTCTTTTTATTTTTATTTTTGGGTATCAAGTTGAAAATATTAAATAGTTGATGTTATCAATTTGTCGAGTAAAAACGTTTAGGGTATCAAGTTCAAAAACTGGAATAGTTGAGGGTATCAAGTTGCAATTCAGCCTTTTTCTTTTTGAGATAAGGGTAGTCATTAATGACCGTCCCTGTCTTGGGTTACTAGCACCATGACTCCCTCCCATTCCCATTTTATTATGCTTGGGCTGTGATTCGAACCGACGTCCACTCCTCCCCTCTCTTACTAGGATTACCACTAGACTATTAGAAAATAAGTGGTGAATGTTTCATATTTTATTCTTCAGCCCTAAGGCTGGTTTAAATAGAAGAAATACAATCAATGTCCATCCTTGAATTAAGGAGAACCTTAAGGGAAAAGAAAACTAAATGAAAACAGAAAATTTTCTCTAAAAATGACTAATAACAAGAAGATCTTCTCTAATAATGACTAATAACAAGAGAAGGAATCACGGGATTCTCCAACACCCCCTCAAGTTGGTGCATAGATATCTATCATGTCCAACTTGCTCACCAAATGCTCAAAGACAGGTCTTGTCAAGCTTTTAGTTAAGATGTCCGCAGTTTGCTGACTAGAGGTCACAAATGGTAGACATATGATTCCAGCATCTACTTTCTCTTTTATGAAGTGACGATCAATCTCAGTATGTTTGGTTCTATCATGCTGAACCAGGTTGTGGGCTATGCTTATGGCAGCTTTACTGTCAGAATATAACTTTAATGGAAGCTAAATTTTCATCTTAAGTTCCTCCAAGACTCTTTGAATCCATAGTTCTTCACAAATATCCTGAGCCATAGTTCTAAACTTGGCTTCTGCACTGTTTCTTGCTACAACTCCTTGTTTTTTGCTTCTCCATGTCACAAGATTACCCCATACATAGGTACAATATCCAGAGGTTGATCTTCTGTCTGTGACTGAACTTGCCCAATCTGCATCAGTGAAGATAGACACATTCCTTTCACTAGTCTTCTTAAAAAATAAACCCTTTCCGGAATTGGCCTTCAAGTATCTCAGTATCCTATAAACTGCCTCAAGATGTTCCTCATAAGGAGAATGCATAAACTGACTCACTATACAGACTGACAAGGCGATGTCAGGTTTAGTGTGAGACAAGTAAATTAGCTTACCCACCAACCTCTGGTATCTTCCGGTGTCAACGGGAACATTTCCTTCTCCCCAAAGTTTTGCATTAGAATCCATGGGGGTGTCGGTCGGTCGACAACTACTCATTACTGTTTCTCGCAATAGATCGAGAATGTATTTCTGTTGTGAAACCACAATTCCTTTCTTCGATCGAGCAACCTCCATACCAAGAAAGTATCTCAATGTTCCTAAGTCCTTGATTTCAAAGTCTGAAGCAAGTCTCTCTTTTACTCTTCTCATTTCAACTGTATCATCTCCAGTGAGGACAATATCATCTACATAAACAATCAAGGCAACAAATTTTCCATCAGAGGAGAATTTGGTAAATAGAGTGTGATTAGCTTGTCCTTGAGTGTATCCTTGGTTCTTCATAGACTGAGTAAATCTTTCAAACCAAGCTCTCGGAGATTACTTTAAGCCATAAAAAGACTTCTTCAACTTGCATACCTTTTATCCGAATTTGTCTTCAAAGCCAGGAGGACTATCCATGTATACTTCTTCTTCTAGATCACCATTGAGGAAGGCATTTTTAACATCCAACTGAGGTAGAGGCCAATCCAGGTTAGCCGCAAGAGATAAAAGTATTCTGACAGTGTTCAATTTTGCAACATGAGCAAATATTTCTGAGTAATCAATGCCATAGGTGTCACGCCCCAGTCCCAATAATACGTAGGACTAGAACACGTAAGCATGCCAGCCGCATGGATATGGCAACTCCAATATATGGAAACCATAATCCATACGTACGCTGTAATATGAATATAAACTCACATGTGGTATATATAATGTCACAAGTCACAGATATGCTAATCTCATCCACACAACAAGTCATAGAAAAGAAATACTAACTAGAATAAGGAGTCTGAAATATCCAAAATAATAGTCGGGTGGAGACAAATCCACTACCAAAGACTATATCCAAACTAAAATGAGAGAGGAGTATAAAATAATATGAAGACAGAAGTGTATCAGCTAAAAGAATCCATCGCTAGATAATCAACGATGCTCAGAAGGTAAGACCTCCTCGGCAGAAAGGAATGCGTCAGGTCCAGGCCCGTACTCCTGCAAATACTCAAGAGCAGATACACCTGGCAGAGGACCAGGTCCTCAAAGGGACGTAACAAGATACAGAAAAGCGAGCCAACTTGAATACAGTAAACATGCATATAATTTGAAAATAAATAAGTACGCTGTACAAGACAATCTATATGAATGCAAATGAGGACAACTTTTCGACGTATGGGCAAGGGTAGGCTACTCGATCTAATCCTCACAACCTCACGCTCGTCAGTGGACATCATCAGCCGACATACCTCTGGGGTAGCGACCCTCAGACTCCATCAATCGACATACCTCTCGGGTAGTGACCATCGGACACGACCCACCATATTGCGTGCTAGTGACTACGGTGTTACCAGAGTGGTTAAAAGCCCATAAGCCTAATAATTGTCCTCTATGATACTAAGTGTCAAGTGTGTGTCAACATATCTAATATATAGTAATGACTGAAAGGAACTACACATGCAATAAATAAATAGAACTGAAATAAATATACAGAAATATACTAAGCATGCAAAATACTGTAAGCAATTTGGCAAGGTATCTTGCCTGGTAAGAAAGCTGCAAGGTGTACTGTCCAAAAGTCAAACGCACAGGATAAAAAGCTATGGCCGCAGAACAATGTCTCCGGATGCTGAAATAAACATCACCAACGTTCCCAGAATAAGCAAAATAGCTAAAAAGCACTTCCCTTTCGTCCAATTTGGACACAGGGACAAAATGGTAATTTCGGGTAAAACTGGGGTCCACGGGTGGCCCACTTTGCACCGAAAAGCGTGCCAAGGGTAACAGTCTCTAAATGGGACAAATTATAGGTCAAACAACTCTAAATGTCAATACGAACCCAACGGTATGTCCAAATGTGGATTCCGATGAGCCGAACAAAATTTTGTCCAAAAAGTCAACTGTGGGGTCCGCCAATTGACGATTTGGTCAACCGTCTCAGAATTGCGTGAAAATTGGGTTACAGGACCAGCGCGTTACCACGAGTCCAGTGGCGCAAGTTTCGTCGCAATCTGACAAGCGTGCACAAAATACGTGCGAGTTCCACATAAGTTGCGACACGGGGTGTGTCCGCGGATACGACCTGATTCCGGCACGCACACGCGTCCGAATCAGTTTCCACGAATTTTTACGTGTCCGGTTACGCTGCGTGCACCGTTCGGTACACTTGGTACACGGCGGGGCGGTCCCGTTTGGCGGGGCGCGCTCCGTTTTCCAACTTTTGGAAATATGGAAAAAGTGGGTTCGCGGGGTTTTGTGACGAATTTAATTCTGTCCACAACAGCTAATAATCTAGGGTTATTTAACAGAAAATAAACTAGGTCAAGTGTTCTACACATATAAAAAAGAATCACCGAATTCGGATCTCTGTGGTGGGAGATACGAACTCGGCAACATGGGTGGTCACCGCAGTTTTCTGCGATCCCAAAATTCGGTTTGCTCGCGCCAACTTGGACGCTGTTTTCGTCTATGGGTACACGTTGTTCAAGGTCTGCTATTATACAAATATGGAAGAGGGTTAAGGGATGAGCATACCGGTGAAGACGGAACGGCGTTTGGTTGAGCGAGTCGACGGAAAACAACTCCGGCGTTTGGTCGGGGTCGTCGGGATGGTTTGGACGGCCTGGCGGGGTTCTCTGGCTGCGGTGGCGGCTCTAGATGAGAAGAGGGGGTCTGGAGATTTTAGGTTAGGGTTTTATGAAATTATATATATATATATATATATATATATATATATATATATATATATATTTATAGGGAGAGAGGGAGAGTGGTTTCCGCGGGCCTAAGGGGGTCTGTGGTTGGGTTCCACTTGGAATTAAAGGGGTTGCTAAGGTGGCGGCTGTAGGCTTGTGGTCTAATGGAATGGTAGTGAATGGTTTGTAATGGTTTGGTTTGCTTGGATTTGGTATTAATGGATTGGTTATTAATTATTATTATTCTTAGTTTATATTATTATTAGTATAGTTATTATTATATTATTAATTTATTTTCTTTTCTTTTTCTTTTTCTTTTTAAATATATATATATATATATATATATATATATATATATATATATATATATATATACTCATAAGAAAATTTATAGATTAGATTAATGCACACCGTTAGGCTAGCAACTGCTCAAGGGGTCTCCTACATGAAATAAATTCCGAAAAATTTCTAATGGTCCCATAAATCCTCTAAGTGTCCCAACACCTAAATAAAAATTAATGAAAATCTATTTCTCCTAATTAGCACATAATTACTATAATTAAATTATTAATTAATAAAAAAATAATAAATATGATTTTTTTTGAAATAGGGGTTTTACATTCTATCCAACTTACAAAAATTTCGTCCTCGAAATTGACACTAACCCATATCATAATGATAACTATAGCTATTACACTACATTGGTATTTAGTAGGACTCCTAAAACTCATGGTCTGTCATTCTAACACTTTTTCATCTATTGTCCATCCACTATTCTATTATCCTCTAACTCGTCTACACTACCCAACTTACAAGAATTCTACTAGTGGTCACCTTCTTTGAAGCTATTGTCTTTGGTTTGTAAGGCAAATACATTTATTGGGTCGAGAATCTTGGGATACCTGTCTAGAATCTCATAACTATGACTTTTCCCATAACCGTCAAGTATCATAGTCTAATACTGCCACGCCACCTGGCCAGTATGGCTGCAAGTAATTCGACTATTCTACCATAATCGTCTGGCGGCAACTGTCGCTACCTCGCCGGTGATTTGTCATAGTCATCAGTTCGTAACAAGTGCCTTCAACTCTTTCCTAGGCATAGTCTAAGTTTTAGGAAAACACTTAAGGTCTTGACTAACTATTAGGGCTATGATCTAGCTCAAGTGATCTAACAATTTCTACTATGCTACATGGTGCTACTTAAGGGTTAAACTAATAAAGAATACAGATATTGCTATAGTGCATATACATATATTAAGAACTCATCCTTAGTTATCAAGCATTACTAACACATTTATGTTTTACTAACAAAATAGGGGTGAGGTTGATATCAAACAATTCACAATGGCACGAAAGATACGACTATGATAGGAAGAGTTACGCACGAGATAAGTAATGAATATAAGAGGAGGAGATGAGTCACCCAAGAGGGCGAGATAAAAATAGGGGAGAATACTACTACTGCTACTCACGTCATCCATTAGCATCGCGTGTATGCCATCTGGGTAGAATAGAAATATATCCTTATAACTGCTAGACTACCATATATATAATTCTACATCTATTTGTACATCTAAGATCTTGTGTCACAATGGGGTTATAAGTATGCAAGGACAGTTATAACTAAAAGGTCGTACCTGTATCTACGGTTTCCTGTGTCTGCTCTCCCATACTTGTCATAATGAGTGCTTGGCCTTGTCCTTGATTGATCAAGTGGGGTCTAGTCCCCTCCATTTGTGCAGACTGTAGAAGCAGTGGTGGTTCCCTTTGGTCTTCTATACTTAAGGGTGTATGCGGTGTTCTTGATTTTAATGCCATAGACCCTGGGTTCTGCTGAGGACATTCTCGAGCTTGATGGTGACTTGATCCACATACCATGCACAGTCCCAATCGACGATGACAGTCTCTTAGAATATGACCTGTCCTTCCACAATAGTGACAAGTACGGAACTCCTTGGTTGGATATGGTGCAGCACTATCTGGTTGCTGGCGTGTCAAAGGGTGTCTAATGGGTCCTCCTTGCTGTGTCCTTACTGGTCCCTGATAAATTCTCTGTTGAATTCTGTTGCCTTTGCTGATGGTCTCCTGGATCCTGGCCTCTGTCAATAACTTGGCATAAGAGATCCGAGACTGTGAGCTAGTGTAGTGCTGGAGCTCCCGAGTCAGCCTACGGTGAAACCTCTTAGCCTTCTCTAAGTCATTAGGTATTAGGACTGTGCCATACTTACTGAGACGGCTAAATTCTGCGTCATACTCATCAACCGTCTTGTCCCCTTGCTCTAGATGGAGGAACTGATCGTACAATGCGTCCCTTACAGTATCCGGGAAGTACTTCCTCTCAAAGCATTCCAAGAATTGTTCCCAAGTCTGACGCGTACCCAACTGGCGCTCCATTGATTCCCACCAGTGATGCGCGTTGCCTTCTAACTGAGTCCTCACGCCTATCATCCACAGGTCAGTAGGTAGTTGTGATGCCTCTAACAACTTCTTGGTATTGGCAATCCAGTTCGTGGTCTCCTCTGGACTCTCATTGCCCTTATATGGCTTATGGCCCATCTGCACAAAGTCCTTGACTGAACTAACCCGAGCTTGTGGTACTGAAACTAGTGCCTGGGTTGGTATAGGGGCTAGTGCAGCCAATCTCTCAAGTACTGCCAGAAATTCTAGCCTCTGCTCTGTTGTTTGCTGCCTTTGTTCCTGTATTATCATCTGAAAGAATTGGAACAGCTGCGCTTGGCCATCTTGCGGTGCTAGTGGAGCTGGAAAAGTCCCATTAGGTATCGTGGAGGGGGTTGATGGAATTGGATTGCTAGTCGGTCCATCCGGTCCGGGAAGAAGAGGAGTCGTTGAGGTCACTCCTGGTGATTGGTCGTCGTCCCCTGGAGACGTGTTGTCCCCGGTGGCGGCATGCCCGTTATGCAAATTCATCTCTCTGCAGGAGATGGACGAAGGATTAAGAAGAGTACATGAATCAAGCAGGATGCAAGCACTTAAGTAGGATATGTTGGAAGGGAGATAAGTTATAGTCAAGTGTGGATGAGATCTAAAATTCTAATCCTAGGTGCAGGCCCGCTCGGTACAGTTACGTAACCGAAATGGCTAACTCGACCTGCATGTGCCACCACAAAAACATGTCACGCCCCAGTCCCAATAATACGTAGGACTAGAACACGTAAGCATACCAGCCGCATAGATATGACAACTCCAATATATGGAAACCATAACCCATACGTACGTTGTAATATGAATATAAACTCACATGTGGTATATATAATGTCACAAGTCACAGATATCCTAATCTCATCCACACAACAAGTCATAGAAAAGAAATACTAACTAGAATAAGGAGTATGAAATATCCAAAATAATAGTCGGGTGGAGACAAATCCACTACCAAAGACTATATCCAAACTAAAATGAGAGGAGTATAAAATAATATGAAGACAGAAGTGTATCAGCTAAAAGAATCCATCGCTAGATAATCAACGATGCTCAGAAGGTAAGACCTCCTCGGCAGAAAGGAATGCGTCAGGTCCAGGCCCGTACTCCTGCAAATACTTAAGAGCAGATACACCTGGCAGAGGACCAGGTCCTCAGAGGGACGTAACAAGATACAGAAAAGCGAGCCAACTTGAATACAGTAAACATGCATATAATTTGAAAATAAATAAGTACGCTGTACAAGACAATCTATATGAATGCAAATGAGGACAACTTTTCGACGTATGGGCAAGGGTAGGCTACTCGATCTAATCCTCACAACCTCACGCTCGTCAGTGGACATCATCAGCCGACATACCTCTGGGGTAGCGACCCTCGGACTCCATCAATCGACATACCTCTCGGGTAGCGACCATCGGACACGACCCACCATGGTGCGTGCTAGTGACTACGGTGTTACCAGAGTGGTTAAAAGCCCATAAGCCTAATAATTGTCCTCTATGATACTAAGTGTCAAGTGTGTGTCAACATATCTAATATATAGTAATGACTGAAAGGAACTACACATGCAATAAATAAATAGAACTGAAATAAATATACAGAAATATACTAAGCATGCAAAATACTGTAAGCAATTTGGCAAGGTATCTTGCCTGGTAAGAAAGCTGCAAGGTGTACTGTCCAAAAGTCAAACGCACAGGATAAAAAGCTATGGCCGCAGAACAATGTCTCCGGATGCTGAAATAAACATCACCAACGTTCCCAGAATAAGCAAAATAGCTAAAAAGCACTTCCCTTTCGTCCAATTTGGACACAGGGGCAAAATGGTAATTTCGGATAAAAGTGGGTTCCACGGGTGGCCCACTTTGCACCGAAAAGCGTGCCAAGGGTAACAGTCTCTAAATGGGATAAATTATAGGTCAAACAACTCTAAATGTCAATACGAACCCAACGGTATGTCCAAATGTGGATTCCGATGAGCCGAACAAAATTTTGTTCAAAAAGTCAACTGTGGGGCCCGTCAATTGACGATTTGGTCAACCGTCTCAGAATTGCATGAAAATTGGGTCACAGGACCAGCGCGTTACCACGAGTCCAGTGGCGCAAGTTTCGTCGCAATCTGACAAGCGTGCACAAAATACGTGCGAGTTCCACAAAAGTTGTGACACGGGGTGTGTCCGCGGATACGACCTGATTCCGGCACGCACATGCGTACGAATCAGTTTTCACGAATTTTTACGTGTCCGGTTACGCTGCGTGCACCGTTCGGTACACTTGGTACACGGCGGGGCGGTCCCGTTTGGCGGGGCGCGCTCCGTTTTCCAACTTTTGGAAATATGGAAAAAGTGGGTTCGCGGGGTTTTGTGACGAATTTAATTCTGTCCACAGCAGCTAATAATCTAGGGTTATTTAACAGAAAATAAACTAGGTAAGTGTTCTACACATATAAAAAAGAATCACCGAATTCGGATCTCTGTGGTGGGAGATACGAACTCGGCAACATGGGTGGTCACCGCAGTTTTCTGCGATCCCAAAATTCGGTCTGCTCGCGCCAACTTGGACGCTGTTTTCGTCTATGGGTACACGTTGTTCGAGGTCTGCTATTATACAAATATGGAAGAGGGTTAAGGGGTGAGCATACCGGTGAAGACGGAACGACGTTTGGTTGAGCGAGTCGACGGAAAACAACTCCGGAGCGAAGGTGCCTCGTATGGGAATCTGCAGTGCGCGAGGTCGGGGTCGTCGGGATGGTTTGGACGGCCTGGCGGGGTTCTCTGGCTGCGGTGGCGGCTCTAGATGAGAAGAGGGGGTCTGGAGATTTTAGGTTAGGGTTTTATGAAATTATATATATATATATATATATATATATATATATATATATATATATATATATATAGGGAGAGAGGGAGAGTGGTTTCCGCGGGCCTAAGGGGGTCTGTGGTTGGGTTCCACTTGGAATTAAAGGGGTTGCTAAGGTGGCGGCTGTAGGCTTGTGGTCTAATGGAATGGTAGTGAATGGTTTGTAATGGTTTGGTTTGCTTGGATTTGGTATTAATGGATTGGTTATTAATTATTATTATTCTTAGTTTATATTATTATTAGTATAGTTATTATTATATTATTAATTTATTTTATTTTCTTTTTCTTTTTCTTTTTAAATATATATACATATATATATATATATATATATATATATATATATATATATATATACTCATAAGAAAATTTATAGATTAGAATAATGCACACCGTTAGGCTAGCAACTGCTCAAGGGGTCTCCTACATGAAATAAATTCCGAAAAATTTCTAATGGTCCCATAAATCCTCTAAGTGTCCCAACACCTAAAATAAAAATTAATAAAAATCTATTTCTCCTAATTAGCACATAATTACTATAATTAAATTATTAATTAATAAAAAAATAATAAATATGATTTTTTTTTGAAATAGGGGTTTTACAATAGGTTTGAGTAAAACCCTTAGCCACCAAGCGAGCCTTATACCTTTCAACTGACCAATCTGAATTGTACTTCACAGTAAACACCCACTTACATCTACGGTCTTCTTACCAACTGGTAGTGTCATGACTCCCAGTTTTGTTATTTTCAGGAGCTTTCATCTCCTCAAATACAACTTTCCTCCACTTTGGAACTTCTATAGCATCCTGTACATTCGTTGGAATCTCTACACTAGACAATTGAGAGGTGAAGGCAGAAAAAGATGAAGACAAGTTTGAATATAATATAAAATCGGACATAGGGTATTTAGGACAAGATCTAACATGTTTTCTAACAACTATGGGATCATCTATATCAGGATACCTGACACGACTCTTAGAAACATAGATAGATTTACCTTTTCTTAGGAGGTTAATTATTCCCCGATTCAGATTCATAGCAGTGTTGAGATGTGGACACATCCCCTTCTTTATGGTTCTCACAAACACCTTTCTTTTCCAAGTCTTGTTTCCTACTTCGAATCTGTTCTCTTTAGATGACTCATTATTTTGTGGCATTTCAATTAGTTCATCATTATTATCATCTTCAAGATTCTCATTGTTTTTTTCATAAGAAAGTGTAGGCTCGGATTCACCGAGTTCCTTACTCATAGTAGGAGTATGTTCAGATAATGAATCATGGCCATTTTCTGTTGGTGCAGAAGTACAAATCTTAGAATTTTGTGATATAGGCATGGACAAGTTATTTAAAAAACTTATGTTCTCAGTTTGAAACGAATCTTTCTTTAAGTCCCCCCCCCCCCCGAAGATGAGTATCATAAAAAAAGGTTTGTTTTCAAAGAATGTGGCATCCATAGTGACAAACATTTTCTTGTTTTTTGGATCAAAACATTTATAACCCTTTTGGGTTGGAGAGTACCCTACAAAAACACATTTTATAGCATGTGGTTCGAGTTTGCCAATATTCTTATGTTCATGAACAAATGTTGTGCAACAATTTTTTTTTAATGTCAAATCAGTTGAAACACGAGTAACATGAAAACGTTCTTTGAAAATATGAATTGGAGTTTGAAAATTGAGAACTTTGGAGGGCATTCTGTTAATTAAATATGCATCAGTTAAAATTGCTTCACCCCACAAATAATTTGGTACTTTATTTGAGAAGAGTAAAGCTCTAGACACCTCCAATAAGTGTCTATTTTTTCTTTTTGCAACTCCATTTTGTTGGGGAGTATTAGGACATAAGCTTTGATGCACAATTCCATTTTGAAGAAAAAAATCACCCAAAATTGTGTTAAAGTATTTCTCGCCATTGTCACTTCTAAAGACTTGAATAGTCTGAAATTGATTTTGCACCATTTTAAAAATGTTCTTTACAGCCTGACAAACATCGAATTTCTCCTTTAATAAGTACACCCAACATACTCTTGAATGGTCATATATAAATGTGATAAAACCATTTTTTGTGAGAAAGTGTACTTGTACGGTTAGGGCCCCAAACATCACAGCTAATTTACTGACAGGCACTAGGCTACAAGATAGGTTTGGAACATGAAGAACATATTTAAGAGTCAACATCGGAGACAACACAACTGAACCTTTACCTGCAATGGCTGAAAAAGAGCCATCTGCGACTTTTATTTTTTGATTCCCTGCACATGGATTATATGAAGAAAACAAAGTAGATTCACTTATCATGTGATCGGTTGCACCTGAATCTACTATCCAAGTGTGGTTGAGACTGACACTAAGAAGAGCATAATTACTTTTTTGTGCTATAAAGCAAGGAGTTTGAGATTCGAGAAGTTTGAAGAGTTTGTCTAGTTGTTCCATCGTGAGTGGATGTTGAGTTGAAGAAGATTGCTGCCCTTGATCTGAATTACTAGCCTGGAATACACAACCCTCATTACCACCTTTCTTCTTCCAGTTCAGAGACTTATCATGGAGCTTCCAACATGTTTCACGTGTATGCCATGCGCGTTTGCAGTGATCACACCAAGGTTTGTCCGACTTCTTACTTTCGTTGAAGTTCCTAGTGGCCAGAGCCGAGTCTTCAGATTTTGAACTTTGAGGTGCATTACCGATCATGATTCCTTGTCGTGCCTCATCCCTTCTTATTTCTGAAAAAGTTTCACGAAGAGTTGGCAGTGGTATCTTCCCCAAGATTCGGCCTCTTACTTCATCAAGGTCTTTATTCAACCCAGCAAGAAACATAAATACACGATCATTCTCTTGCCTCTTGAGGAACAGAACACTATCTTCTGCACACCTCCAACTGTCACCATAACAGAGATCCAGCTCTTGCCACCGAGTCATCTCATTATAATAAGTAATTACACACGTCTTCTTGTTTAGCATGCCACAACTTTGACTATAAGCCAAAGATCTGGGAGGAGTTTTGGATATCAGAGTATGTTTCTTTGACAACTTCCCACACTGCTTTTGCAGAAGGTAAAAATATGTACGACTTGCCTATTGCGGTTTTCATAGAGCTCACAAACCAGACAATAATCAATGAGTTTTCAGACTTTCATTGTTTGAAAAAATGGTCTTCTATTGCCGGTTCTGCTATTGCTCTCGTAAAAAAATCTAACTTTCTTTTGCCTTCCAATACCAAACGAACGGTTTGGGCCCATTCATTATAATTTTTTCCAATCATCTTAGGAACATTGACCTTGAGGGAGTTTGAGGATCTCTCATGATCATTGAAACCTGTGTTGAAGTCGCTATCTCCGAAAGAACTTTCGTCTCCATTGCCGCCGCTATCGCTACGACCAGTACTACCGCCAGCACCGCGACCAACGCCTCCGCCAGCACCGCGACCAGCACCACCACCATTGCCACGGCCTGCTCCGCCTTATGTTGTGGAGTCGTCGTTGTTTGTTGAGCCGGTGGGGGCTTGCAGCCATCTATTGGAATCGGCCATTGAGAGCCTAACTGAGTTGGAAAAACGGGTTTAGGAAAAAATCTTACAAATCCTAGGCTAGGGAACTTGGCTCTGATACCATATTAGAAAACAAGTGGTGAATGCTTCATATTTTATTCTTCGGTCCCAAGACTGATTTAAATAGAAGAAATACAATCAATGTCCATCCTTGAATCAAGGAGGACCTTAAGGGAAAAGAAAACTAAATGAAAACAATTTTTTTTCTCTAATAATGACTTATAACAAGAGGATCTTTTTAAATAATGACTAATAACAAGAGGAGAGGGAATCACGAGATTCTTCAACGTAGACCACTCCCTGACCACCCCCTTGGTAGTCGGTATCAGAATTATGAAGATGAAGAGTACAGTTTTCTGTAAAAGGAAAGAGGAGCTATTAGATAGTTTGGAGGTGATAAAATACACACAAAAATAGAAGGAAAAAGGAAAGCATCTTTTATTGGTCAAAAGAAAATGAAGAAGGGGTTTTTGGTGCTGTGCAAGCTCAAAGAAAACTTCTACTTGTATTATTGAAATGTAATAACTCTATTTCCTTCTTGTTTTTCACTCCTTCAAAATTTTTTTTAGGCCATAATGGGCTTGAAATTATGTTCCTTTGCACGTCCTCTTACATCTCATGGAACAGTGCATATTCTTAGTTGTTGTTTCAATCACATTCAAGGGTTGGCTGGCCACAAATTTTCTTTTCAAGAGGTTCCCTAAGCAGG
The DNA here is from genome assembly GCA_036927795.1 of Iris macrosiphon. Lineage (NCBI taxonomy): Eukaryota > Viridiplantae > Streptophyta > Magnoliopsida > Asparagales > Iridaceae > Iris > Iris macrosiphon. The sequence goes on from JAYESA010000006.1 coordinate 33,642,741, forward strand.
CATGCAACGAGGTTACAGAAGCAACAATTATTACTTCTTGACTCAGTGCTTTGCATCATTTAACTACTGATATCATTTAATAGGGGTACAAATTGATTGGGTATATTATGGCATAGCCTTTTTAGCCCAGCCCTCACCAGAATCAGGACCCATGGACCAAATCAAGACCCAAGGTCATGACCAAGGACAACTGCAGGTTAAGATTTGGAAGAAAAAAGTAGAAAAAATTAAGGTTCGTAGTATGAGAGTCGGCTTCAAACGCTTTTAAGTATCAGTACCGGCATCGCTGTTTTGGGTCAGAGTTTCAGATTTGGTCTTGAAAAGCCAAATAATAGTAAAAAGTTATTTTAAAAAACTAGAAAAATGTTTGGTACATTTAGGTATAATTTTATATATTATTTGTTGCTTCCTGTTAAGTTTTGAATGGAATAATATTTAGAAAAACTACACCCATAATAGGTAGTTTTCAATTGAATTTTAAGATGGATGAATGTTGTCAATTTTGTGGATATACAACTTCAAATGCTAATGGGTACAATGTGTCGATAATGAATCTTAATAACATACTATAGCAAGTCAATTTTCAGAACGACCGAATCATTATTTCCACATGGTTTTTCTCGTACTTTTCTCTATCTTTCCTTCGTTGCCAGTGAAGAGAGCTCCAATGTCAGTATCAGCCGGTATCGGTTAAGTTAGTATTGGATCACGCATGCCAAATACAATACGATATGGCCGATAAGTATGAATATCGGCATATACTCAAACCTTGGGGAAATGTTGGGTATTGTAGAAGTTAGTGGTAACAGTTGTGAAAATTTGGGAGAACTTTGGTTTGAGGGTCTCCATTTAAAGGTTTCTAATAAGAGAGGGTTGCTGGACAAAACTGTTCCGGTCAAACTTTGGTGTCTTGGAAGAAGTAAATTTTGACTGAATCTATGGTTAGTATTGGGGTTTGATGGATCTTAAGGTATATCTGGTGTAGCGCTGTTTTGGAGGAATTGGGAGGGGTTTTGGAGGAATTTTGATGGCTGCTACTTGTGATGTTAGACAAAAACATTATCCGACTTTTAGATCGAAATGACTAAATTATGGAATTATGATGGAAAAGAAGAGGGAAAAAGAATGATAGGAAGGCTTCACAATTTTCTTCAAGACGACGCGACGCACCTTGTCCTAGGTTTCACAACTGAGAATTAAAATTCTGCATTCACTGACAGTTTTGCACCACAATTAACTAAGAGGGAGCTCGCCACCTTATTAATAAACACTTTAGTACTTTCAAAGAGAGGGTTAGGTCTTACTCCAAATAAAGTTTTACTTCATTTCCTAAATTAGAGTCCTTTCTTGGACTCAAAAGAAATTATTTTGATGAAATAATCCAATTAAAAAGAAACTCAGCTAGAATAGATAAATAAAAAATTAAAAAAGAAGTTGCTAGAAAGTAAGCAAAAGCTAATAGATCATTTCCTAATAAACTCCTAATCCTAGTCCAATAAGGAAACCACCACATTGCACATTATATCAGAAATAAACCTAATTAAAAGAATTAAAACCTAATCTGGTTTTGGTCCCCATCAGGTTAGGTTCATTATCAAACTATAGACCCCACACCCATTCTTGGTTTGCGAGTCTGACATTTTTAGACCCTATCAAGAAAATCCAAATGGACCTTATGCTCCAACAAATATTAGTCAGATGAATTTCAACCAGTAAATAAACAATTATTTCTCACTTGGTTGAAACATAATCCTTACCATTTAATTAATTTGTAAGATCCAGGTCAAGTTAGACCCTATTGGAACACAATCCACTTGGACCCCTAGTCTTTTCTACTTGCCTCCTGAAGATGCATTACTTTATTTTTTGCCAAACGATCCTCTATTATTTTCTCCAAGAAACATCATCATGGTAAAAATTTGTAAGAAGACACAATTTGCAATCAAATGACACTTCTTTGAAGCTATGGGACGTACTGAGAAAGCATAAGCAACTTTGTCAGACTTGGTATTTCCAGTGGTTTAGAAATCCAATTTTCTTAGCCAGGTGATGCCCTAGACCTCGCCTCATCCTGATAATCATAAAAGGTTGCCTGTGTGATGGATGGAGGGTTCTATGTATGCCTCTGATCTTCATGAGTGGCAGGATCTCCATATAATCTTTTTTCAACAATGGTCATGAGCACTTTGATGACAAATATCTTAACTTCACTTGCTTCCTCAGGGATAGGTTACTGAAGTTAAAACCACAGGTCAGGCTTCACAATTTAGCAGCCCATGGACTTTATATGTTCCCTACCAGTGGGTAGCGGTTTTGGTTAAACATCTGAAAGATTTCATCTACCTTATAAAGTCAACTTGAAACTATGATAAGTAATAGAACCAGGCTAGTTCATTACCTTTTGGAAGCAGTAGTTTTGGAAGGATACTAATTGTCACAGTTCTTGAACTTTTATACTTTCATAGATGGAGCAACGTTTATAAGTTGTTTGCAGCTAATGGAAGTCTGGAACTCCTTTTTTCTACCAAATTATTCTTTAGTAATGAGGTTCACTTGTGTCTGTGGTTTTCAGAGAGATTATTTTGAGCAATAACAATTGTTTCTTTCTCAGGATGATCTGCCTTACTGATGAATTGACTGCAGCAAAGCTGAAGCATATTCAGGTGAGTTGCAGAATCCAATTTGTGTCTAATTATTATTGTCCAGTATGATAGGTTGTCCAATTTAATTCATTGTTTTTCTAATTATCTGCCTCTTCTAGATTGTTCTTGATGCTTGAGCCCTGTAGATACAGATATTGTTGTGAAGTATGTCAATTTTAATCATCCAGGCAATATTTGAACAATTTACATTTCACCAATTATTTTAAGCTTAGGGCTTGCTTGGCACACAGAAAGTCATTGATTTTATTGCTGAAGACTAGTTTGTTTTACTGCCAACTGTGATACTGCAAGTTTATTTCTCGCCTATTGTAATTTTCAACAAGGTTGAATGAGTTAAGTCTATAACTGTTTTCCAAAATTAATAAGGGGGAAGTTAGTGTTAGTTGACCCTCACATCTTCCTGGATCTCTTTAATTGTTTGGAGATGACCATTCCTCTCTGATTAGCTGATTCTGTATACTTCAACTACTTTGTTGGTCGATACTTCAACTACTTTGTTGGTCGGGCAAACACACAAGAAAAATATATATATGAGGGCATGAAATGATAAGCAAAGTACAATGTGATGGCATTAAATATTTAATACAGTACCATGGAGGTAACTTTCGATACAGTGCTCATAAAGCTGATACAAAGATAAGAATGTAGGCTAGAACTACCAATATCCTCACAAGCTTTGACTATTGCTACAAGCTGCTTCAAGGTAAGCTGAATGAAAGAACGATCAACTGGAGTTGTGATTGGAGGTGCTCTCATCTAATTCGGGCTCTTGGGTACTTGTAGTTGAAGCTCATGGTAGTTACAACTCCTGCAAGCCTCAGTGTTCCTTCCAGTTTTGAGGAATAGCTAATGCAACCATTGTTTGCAACTAGTCTGACCACTTATGATCTAGATTTAAGCCATGTTCCTTGTGCATATTATTGTAATATTGTGTCTCTGTTGCACGCTTGGAGTTATGCTGGTTTTTTTTTTCTGCAACAGTCTACCGGAGGGGCATGTGCCTTCCTCTGTTTTTTGTTGGATTAGTAATTCCACTCCACTCTTTCTTGGAGTTTACTTGTCTTGATTGACTTTCAGCCTTATTATTGTTGGGCCACTCTCATCTGATTGGCCGATTCTTTTAGTTGTCAATAAATCCTCAGAGTTAAAATCCATAAGTTTCATCAACATAAATCCCTTAGAACTCGGGCTTTGTTTTACATGTACTTGCAAGGGTAGATGAGCTTTCCAATATTTCTTCATGTCAGGCAAATAAAAAAGCTACCATTGGAGATGATGGTGAACATCTTATGCGCCAGTGCCATTGTGTTTGATGGAGCTGTTGCCATTGAAGAGAGGTCAGGGAAGAGGATAGCCGCAGAGAGGAAACGAGTATGTGAGCTTAACTTATAGACCCCTAAATGACCTGAATCCTCAACTTTATGTTGTGTAATCAAAGCCCTCTAGGTACACAGCTTAGGAATCAAGTTGGGTTCGCCGCCTCTTCATCTCTCTACCCCCCTCAGTTCCCTGACTGCATCTACAGGTCAAGCGAATGAAATGGCAGTGAGTGGCAGGAAATTGGCAGATGACTCATCATGCCTCAATTATGCTGCAGTTCTCTAGGAAATATTGTTAATTTCCCCTCATCTACTTTTTTTAGCCTTTGATATGCATTGTTTCAGATGGAAGCTACGGCTACTATAGTAGTTTTCCCCATTATCTGCTACTATATAGCTATATGCAATGAAAGAGCGTCCGATATAGAATAGCGGTAGATGCGCTAGAATAGTGGCAGATATAACAATATATCACCATTGTATCATATTTTGGTCTCATTCATAAATTGATCATAGGTAGGTTGCAGACCGGGGCCAGTCTTGACCATCCCCCTTGAGATTTGAACCCAGGACCTCCCCTCCTCTCCCTACTCCAAAGGCCTCAAACCATTTGGTCACCAAACCGTTGGTTTTTCTTTAATCTCTCTATCTAAGAAAGACCCCTTGTTTCATGATCCACACCCCATTTTAGTTTTGGTTATTATTTCACTGACAGTTGTCTCAAACTTTGTTGAAAGTATTCAAACTAGATGAGTAAGTATACGGTTAATTTGACTAACCCCATTCTCTTGTGACCTGCCCTTCACATGTAGTTGCAAGAACAATTCAATGCCATGTCTCGTCAAGAAGATAGAAGGGAAGAAGAAATGGAGGAAATTTACTAGCGGACTGTAAAATTGTTCGAGAAGGTTGTCAAGTCAAGCTGAAAAGCACGCACGTTTTGATGTGGCTGCCCTTCCAAGGTCAAATAGAGAAATGAGACCTAAGAGTACCGTTTATTCTTGAGCCTATACACAATAGGGAAGTTAATGGAATCGCAGTCGCTGGCAGTGCTCGCCAGGTGTGCATATAATCAAGGCTGCCGACGAGCATCTCCTTGCTGATCTTAGCAAGCGTCAATCCGTTTTAAAGCAGCTTTCTACCAAGTTGTTGATCAATTTTTCGTGGAGCTCCCCTTTTCTGTAAAATTATGGTTGGTTGTATGTTTTTCTTGTAGCAGCTTGTATTTCAACCAGATGTCAAAGTTTATTATGTTTGTAACGGTTGTGAAATGCTTCTTTGGGCTGTGGCTGTCTATTTAATTCCAACTATTTTCTGCTCATTTCCCTACATCCGAAGATACATGTGGTTATATTATCCATTTCTTTATTTTCTTTACTCATTCAGAATAATTAATTGCGATTTCAGAATGTGCGAGAATGATTTTCTCTCTACATTCCCCAGTTCAAGTGTTCACATGAGGTTGGTTGACACACCAAGTTGTACCTTTGACTGCCACTACTGTGTAACTTGGTGCTGTAATTTTGTCATTTGAGCTTGTATTTAGAATGAGATTTCATTCACTTTCGTTGGATGTTCCATTAAGTTCAAATCTCCATATATTATGAAAGTTTAAATTGCCAGATGCCGGCCATGCTGTGGGACATGCATGCTGACCTAACTTTCATATTTGTGCACGAGTATACATCTGAGGCCACCACGGTCCCCACACTGCTATGCCAAGCCAAGCACATCGTTACCACCATACTAGATTTTGCAAGCGGACTGAAGAATAGGTTGTACATAATCAATTCCAGCGAACTGACAAGATTGGCACTGCTGCTGGTAATGTCAGACATCAAGGATAACATCACCACGATCCTATCTAATCAATCGTTCATGTTTTTGGGCGACCCAAACAACCTTCTCTGAACCCTCAATTAGCTCCTCTCAACCCTAGGGGCTTCTGAGTGTGTTCCTCAAGGTTCAATCCAAGTCAATTTTGACAAAAGACCCCTTCAATTGTAGCCGATGTAGAGGACTCTTGAATCATATAGTCACTGATTACAGGCATTGTAGTCTAATTTAACAGAATGAGACAAATATTCTTTGTTTGTAATCTATATGTGGGAAGGACCCTTCATTGGGGTTTCCTCTTTGTATTTATACGATAGCACGGGTAACTATATACGATTGTACAGACTAAATAGATAGATTTCTCTAACTAACTATAACACGCCCTCTTGAGTGTGTTCAACTCAATAAACAATATGTATCAGTATTGAATGATCATCATCAATCTTCAGGAATGATTGGCATCAGTCTTCAGGAATAATCAACATCAGTCTTTAGGGATGATTAACATAATCCTTTAGGTAACAAATCAACATGAGTTTATGAAAATATACATAGTTCGGATGTGAGGCTTCGATGATTGAGAAGTAGATAGACTTAATCAAAATCTAGATTCGAAAATCCAATAGAAATTACTGGAATCTAAGGAAAAAAAAGTGACTTGACGTCGATACGTCTTCAAGACTTGGAAATATTTAGAAGTATAACTAACCTGATATGAGTGTCTCGTTAAAACCTTCTTAGAGTGACACAATTTTAGTAGAAAAAAAATACCACTCAAACCCTTAACCTCTTGTATCTACCATGCACTCAATCGACATATCAATGGAGATCAAAATAAGTCTTGTTGAAGTAGTTCAACACATTATTGTACGTAGAACAGATTGTGCCAACTTTGTGCCTTCTTATACAATTACAAAGTGGTAGTAAGCAGTTGGTTAAGAATATGAACCATCCTCGAGAAGTGTGAGACCCGTCTCACAGTATCTGTATTAGTATATGGATACGTATTTTATATTATACGTACTGTGTTTTATTGGATCTCGTGGAATCTCGAAATTTTCTCAGAATTGGAACTTTACTACTTGACCGGCATACCGATGGCATACTATTCGGCAAATATTTGTTTTGTTTTTAAGATATTTTAAAGATATTTTTGAGATATTTTTTTGAGATATTTTCGTGAATAGTGTTCGATACTTTCTATTATCCATTGGTTTCTTGATTTTGTTTTGAGTGGTCGAGATTGATTTAACTCGTGGTGTGGATCACTGACGAGACAAATCGGACGGTCACGATTAAATCACCTCTTATATATATATATATATATATATATATATATATATATATATATATATATATATATATATATATATATGAATCAATTTTCTCTTTCCTCTCTCTTTTCTTTCTCTCTTCACTTCTTCATTTCCTCTCATTTTTTCGTGAGAGCTAGGAGCTTGGTCTTGAGGCCTAAGAGTGTGGTTTCTGAACCACTATTGGTGGTAGAGTTGAAGGTTAAGGTTGTGAGCTTGGCTAGAGGCAAGTACATATTGCCAAGATTTTGAACGACTTTACTTTACTGCAATTTTTGATTTTCTTGGTAGTTTATGCTTATAATTTCATGTTAGTGGTTTTGTTAAATATGTTTTCCTAGTGATTTTCAACCATGTGCATGTTTCAGAATCTGTTTTGAGCTTGATTTTGATTTTAAAAATCCTGATATTTTCTGGTTAGGTAATTCGGTATCGAAAACGATAACCGAAGTGATTGCCATGAGACTTAGTATATATGCTATATGAGACCTACCATTAGACTTGACATCTCGCTAGACCAATTTTTGTTAAGTTTCGGAACATAATTTCGGTTTCGGAATACCAATCCTTCTTTTTGACTTTTCCTAGAATTGCCAATGAGAACCGGCATACCGACGGTATACCGTTTTGATCCGACTTGGAATCTTAGAACTTGCTGTGATTTGAACCGTCATACCGACGATATACCGATTTGTTGGAATCGAAAACCTGTTGTGATTTTGCTATCTCTTGTCCGGCATACCGACAGTATACTGGAGTATATCGACGGTATACCGATTATCCAAACTTATTTTTTTAGCCTTTCTAGTTTGATCTTAGACGTCATATCGACAGTATACTATAGTATACCGACTGTATACCCATTTTGTTCTCTTTTGCATATATTTTATTTTTTATTGTACTTTTCTCGGCTTGCTTTGCTTTGCGCTTGTGCGCATATTATATAAGTATTTTCTTGCTGTGTCACTTCTCGACTCTACCTATTCCTTGTCCTGTACTCATCTTTGTTTCTGGTATAATTTGGGACACCTACTCATTATACCCGGTCCCGGCTTCATGTATAGTTTGGGACACCTACCCATTACACCCAGTCCTGGCTACATTCTTTATAGTGACTCGTCGTGGTGCACTCTTGTTCATTGCCTTGAACCAACCTCGTCCAGACATAGTTTTGGGGCCACCTGCCTATTATACACCTGCCGTGTATAGCTTTGGGGACACCTACCCATTATACATCTGTCTAGACCTGTCCCGGTATAGTTTGGACCATCTACCCATTATACACTTGACTTGTATATTACTTGTTGTGGCTTGTTATAGCGTACACTCGTCATGCCGATAACCATTTGGTTGTATTCCCGTATAATCTTGTGCTTGTTCTTGTCAAACCATTGTCCTGTATTGTTCATCCCTGTGAGGAGCATCATGTCTAAGATTAATTCTGCGAAATGCCACACCGGAATCTTGAAACAAACTGCTAAGGATTAATGACTAGTTTTAAATGATTAGAACATCGGGAGGGGAGAATCTTTAGGCTGAATGCAGTCCCGTTATCTTGGCGTTAGCCTGAATGGATTTGTAGCATGCCATCGGGTAGGGCACATTTATAGCACACCATCGAGTGGGGCACTAGCACGTATTTGATTATTTTGTGGTCCTGATAGCTTGGATAGACTACAGGGCATGCAACCATAGAAATTCTCAATTATTGCATCTTGTTAGTAATTAGGACTTATGACAACCCTAGTTAGCTAACATAGAAAACCGTACTTCTTGTTTGGCCGTAATTGTTGGATTGAGTCCATCTATTGTTGTGTTCTTATGCTAGATCTTGTCTCATTTTATTTACATTTTTTTCTCCTGCCATGATTCCAACACTGTACTATTTCTTTTCTCGTATACTTTGCTTGCCTAGTTGTTGTATATGCTACTTGTACCCATTTACTTATATGCTACTGTTCACCTTGCATGATCCCGTATATGTTCATCTGATCTCGTACATGTCACCCGTCCAGTTTTTTTAAAGGTTTCCCTTTTTTTTCTTGTTTTCTGGTGCACTTTATATTTTTCTTGGTAGTTACATGTTGCTTAGGATCATGTATCTCTATGTTGTATTATTGGTTTTAGTTCATAGTTTGACATCCTTTGTGGTACTTGCTATTTGGGATCTGATCCCACTGGTTTTGCTTGGCCCGATTCGGTAGCGGTGCTAGATGATCTTCTATACATTCCCGAGGATGATGACCACGCGGAGCACCAGACCGATTGAGTAAATTTTTATCTTGTTCTCCCACTTATTGTACATATTCTTTTGTGGTGTTTAGCCCTGAGCACCTGTGAGCTCGTATTTTGGACTTGATACATCGCCTACTAGGCATGACATGATTAGCATATTCTAGACTATAGCTAGAGTTGATCATGTATGACTTATACTCTTGTCAGTTCTTCATTTTGTATTACTAGCTTCATGGTCAGCTATGTTTATATGGTTTGTGACGCCTTACTATTTTGCTTCAGATGATCATATTTCTTTGTATATTGTGGATTCTTACTTGTGATTGAGACACTAGGATTTTTTGACTTTGGTTGACTGATGGCTTGTAGTATTAAACCCCATGTCTATTCACAATCGTGACCGTATCTCGGGCTACTGGAGTACTCTGGTATACGTAGCTGGCTTTGTCGGCCTCCGCTCTCCAGTATTCTGGTTCTGGGGCCTGACAGAGTTTTAGTTGTGGTCCATACAAGTCTGGTATTCAGACGTTTGGGGGCTATCAGTATCGATTTCTCAATCCTAAATCATTCTTTCTTGATCTCTTTTCGGACTATTGTATATCTATGATCTTTTACCTGACATCTGCTTTCATCCTTGCTCTATCATGTTCCTCGATTTTGATCCTTGTATCCTTTGACTTCCAGGGTCACTGTTCCTGGTCCTTCTGACCAGATCGAACGAGTTCAGACGATGGAAAATCAACGTCCTGATGGTCAGCCAATTCCTTAGGCTCAGCCTCAGCATTCAGGAGCAGAGTCAATGATAGATCCCAGAGCAGAGCAGCATGTTCAGCCCGATCCGCTGGCAGTACCAGCACAACCAGTTCTGCCAAAGCAGCCAGATGTTATTCCAGTACTGATGGATGTTTTGGTGGGCTTAATGGCGACTCATCAACGACAAAGTGACGTTCTCACCCAGTCAGTCCAGACGACTATGGAGTGAGGTGGTTCTCAGATCTATAATTATGCGAACAATTTTAGGTGTCTCCATCTCTTGTACTTCTACGGTACTGAGAATGCGATTGCGTCTGATGCATGGCTCCAGGATACTGAGGCCATACTCGAGGCATCAGGAGTTTCGGCTAGGGAGCGAGTGGTAGTGGTGAGGCTCCAGTTGCTAGATTTGGCCCGCGACTGGTGGGTAGCTCAGGAGGTTTCACTTACGGCGTCGATGCCATGGACGAATTTCAGTGAGAGGTTTCAGACTCGATATTACGACACGGTATCGCGTTACGATTTATAGCAGAGGTTTAACAACCTCAGGTAGATGGCGAGGACCGTTGACGGTTACGCGACGGAGCTCTGCAGGCTCAGTCAGTTTGCTCCCATCTTGGTGGCGACCGAGTTGGACCGAGCTAGGAGGTTCCAACAGGAAATTCACTTGGAGATCATCTTGGCGGTGGAGAAGCATGAGTTCCAGACTTTTGACGCTATGATGAGAGATGCGAGGAGGCACGAGTACACCTCCCAGAGGATAGTTGACAGAGTTGGGGGCCAGAAGAATCCTCATATTCAGAGGGTATCTTCTACCTAGTCTTCAACACCAGCTCCGACAGTTCGAGCGAGAGCGACTTTGGTTCAGTAGTCTTCTCAGACTCATCCTCAGTAGTAGAGATAGTCATCATCAGTCGGATGTTTCCACTGTGGGAAGCCAGGCCACATCTTCGCAGAGTGCCATATAACACATGGTTTGTGTCTAGCATGTGGTGGAGCAGGACACATGATTAGTACTTGTCCCCGAAGGGCTTCAGCTGGATCATCATCAGTTCAGTCAGCAGCTCCGCAGTTCAGGGCACCAGCGTCGGTACAGCACCAACATGCCCGAGGTCTTTACCGACGCAGTCCCAGACGTTCCAGCAGCAGAGGCCACAACAGTATGCACAGGTCCAGGCTCAGGCTAGACAGAGGGGACCAGCGCCCAAAGGGAAAGGACAGGCTTTCGGGATGTCTTATGAGGAGGCGCTAGAGGCTGGAGAGGTGCTTGCAGGTACCATTCTCGTTCATTCACATTCAGCTTCAGTTTTATTTGATTCTGGCACATCGTACTCGTTTATATCTGCACAATTTGTGACACGAGTTGGCTTGGAGTCCGTGTCCTTACCTATAAGGTTGAATGTATTTACTGGTAATAGTCTTGTGGGAGTAGATCGAGTTTATGCCTCATGTCGAGTCGTTGTGTGATGTAGAGAGTTTCCTGCTTGGTTGATAGAGTTTTCTATTGGCGATTACGATTTAGTCCTAGGAATGAATTGGTTTAGTGCTCGACACACGATGATAGATTGTCGTACTAGAAAATCTATCTTTCGTGTTCCTGGCAAGGAGGAATTCTTATTCTTGAGAGGCGAGGTGAAGTCTCCGTCAGTTATCCTGAGGATGACAGTGGGCGAGGAGGTGCAATTACCCTGGGTTATCTGCGAGTTTTCGGATGTATTTCTCGATGAACTTCCAGGCATGCCGCCAGTTCGAGATGTGGAGTTCTACATCGATTTGATTCCAGGGGGGGAGCCAGTTTTGGAGAGAGTCTACAATATGTCAATATCAGAGTTGGAGATTATGTACTAGATGATTGAGGAGTTGAGGACCAAATAATTCATTCGTGCTAGTGGATCACCTTGGAAAGTCCCATTACTTCTTGTTAAAAAGAAGGATGGTACATCGCGTTTATGTGTTGATTATCGTATCTTAAATGCAGTGACCATTAAGATCAAGTATCCCTTGTCCAGGATAGATGACTTATTTGATCAGCTCAGTAGGACAGCTATATTTTTTAAGATCGATTTACGGTCTGGGTATCATCATATCAGAGTCAGAGTGGAGGATATACCCAAGACAATATTTATATCTAGATATGGCCATTGGGAGTTTCTTGTTATGCCATTTGGAGCGACCAATGCGCCAACGATATTCATGGATCTCATGAATCATATCTTCATGCCTCACCTAAACCAGTTTGTGATAATGTTTATTGATGATATCCTGGTCTACAGTCGGACTGAGGCAGAGCATGAGCGACATCTTCGTATAGTACTTCAGACTCTTCGGGAGCATCAACTATATGCGAGGTTCAGCAAGTATGATTTTTGGCTAGATCGTATCTCTTTCTTGGGTCACATTATTTTCGGTGGAGGCGTAGAGGTAGATCCCAAGAAGGTGAAGGATATCGAGAGTTACCCAGTAACTAGTACAGTCTCAGAGGTGCGCAGTTTTCTGGGATTAGCAGGCTACTACAGACGGTTTATGGCAGACTTTGCTAGGATTTTCGTACCCTTGGCATGACTGACGTGTAAGGACGTGCGCTTCGAGTGGTTAGAATCTTGTCAAGTTTCTTTCGAGAATCTCAAGCAGAGTTTGATTTTGGCTCCTATTTTGATATTTTCCTTTGGACCTGGAGGGTTCACTATTTACTGCGACGCATTAGTCATTGGGCTAGGGTGTGTCCTTATGTAGCATGGTATGATTATTGCTTATGTGTCTCGGCAGCTTCGAGACCATGAGAAGAACTACCTGACCCATGATTTAGAGTTAGCCACAATAGTGTTTGCACTAAAGCTCTGGAGACATTATCTGTATGGTGAGCGGGTAGAGATCTTCACATATCACAAGAGCTTGAGGTATGTGTTCACGCAGAGGGACCTCAACATACGACAGAGGAGATAGCTGGATTTTCTGACAGATTATGATATTGATCTTCAGTACTATCCATGGAAGGCCAACGTTGTTTTAGACGTCTTGAACATGAGTGCAAGTGCCTACTTCTTGACGGAGCAGCGTCACATCCTAGACGATCTTCAGAAGATGGGCATCGAGGTAGTGTTACCTAGTGATACGGGCTTGATGTCAAGATTACAGGTTTAATCTACTATAGTTGAGAGGATTAGGGCTGCACAGTCAGGTGATGCCAGGCTTCAGCGACTCAGGACAGAGTGTGAGGCAGGACACCTAGCATAGATGAGCGTTCATGAGATGGGACTCTCAGGTTCGAGAATTAACTTTGTGTGTCGAGTGGAGATATCCGACGCGAGATTATGTCAGAAGCCCACAGTTCTCAGTATTCCATTCATCCAGGAGGAAGAAAGATGTACCATGATATTCGATATCACTTCTATGGAATGGGATGAATAGGAAGATAGCATGGTTTGTCTCTCGGTGTTTAGTTTGTCAGCAGGTTAAGGCTGAGCATCAGAGACCAGCCGGGTTACTTCGGCCTTTGCCAATTTTGGAGTGGAGATGTGAGCACATTACTTTGGACTTTCTGACCGATCTTCCTAGATCCCCTACTTGTAGAGGTGCCATTTGGGTGATAGTAGATCGGCTTACGAAGGTTGCTCATTTTTTACCATTCATAGTTGGTTAGTCTATTGAGCAGCTAGTCGAGATGTATATGAGGTAGATTGTCAGACTGCATGGAGTGCCAGTTAGCATCATCTCGGACAGGGATTCCAGATTTCTTATTTCTGGTAGAGCCTTCAGCAGAGTTTAGGCACCCATCTGGGGCTTAGTTCAACTTATCATCCGTGGAAAAATGGTCAGTCGGAGCATATGATTCAGACCTTGGATGATATGCTTCAATTATTTATACTGCACTTTGTTGCTTTATGGGAGGATCACTTGCACTTGGCAGAGTTCTCCTACAATAACAGCTTCCAAAGGAGTATACAGATGGCACCCTTTGAGGCATTGTATGGTAGGAGATACATATCACCCTTAGCTTGGGATGATATTGGCGAGAGAAAGATGCTTGGTCCCGAGATGATAGCTCAGTCAGTTTAGATTATCAGACAGATCATAGAGCATCTCAGAGTAGCTCGGGATCGTCAGCGTCATTGGACATATTCACATCGGCGACATCTTGAGTTCTCTGTTGGCGACCACGTTTTTCTTAGGATTTTGCCTAACCGTGGAGTTATCTGATTCGGAGTACGAAAAAAGCTTAGTCCTAGATTTATTGGTCCGTTCGATATTCTCGAGCTCGTAGGAGATATCTTCTATAGACTAGCTCTTCTACCATCTCTTCGCAAGGTATATGATGTATTCCACGTAAAGCCATGTCCTAGATCATTCAGAGTTGGTCGTTGGTACCGACCCATCGTATGAGGAGAGGCCTGTATCCATTTTGGACCGGAGGGAGAAGGTTCTCAAGAATCAGACTATCCGACTAGTTAGAGTTTCTTAGGGTCATCACTCACCGGGTGAGTCGACGTAGGAGCGCGAGGACGATATCCATGCTCGTTACCCGCATCTATTAGACTTATGAGGTATACTTATTCATGTCCCTCGTATTTCATCCTAGCTTGTATATGATTGTTTGTTTGCTATAGCTTGTAGTTGCTTTAGTATTCCTTGTTCCATTTACTTGCCTGGATTTTATTGTTGGATTTAGAGCCTTATTAAATTCCGAGGATAAATTTTTTCTAAGGAGGGAAGAGTTGTGAGACCCGTCTCACAGTATCTGTATTGATATATGGATACGTATTTTGTATTATAAGTACTGTATTTTATTAGATCTCGTGGAATCTTAAACTTTTCTCTGAATTGGAACTTTACTACCCAACCAACATACCGACGATATACTGGCGGTATACTTCGGCATACCGTTCGACAGATATTTATTTTTCTTTTAAGATATTTTTGAGATATTTTCATGAATAGTGTTCGATACTTTCTATTATCTATTGTTTCTTGGTTTTATTTTGAGTGGTCGAGATTGATTTAACTCGTGACATGGATCGCTGACGTGGCAGATCGTCATGATTAAATCACCTCTTATATATATTCTCTCTCCTCTCTCTTTTCTTTCTTTCTTTACTTCTTCATCTTCTCCTTTTCTCATGAAAGCTAGGAGCTTAGTCTTGAGGCCTAAGAGTGTGGTTTCTGAACCCCTCTTGGTGGTGGATATGAAGGTTAAGGCTGTGAGCTTGGCTAGAGGCAAGTACATCTTGCCAAAATCTTGAACGACTTTACTTTACTGCAATTTTGATTTTCTTGATAGTTTATGCTTAGAATTTCATGTTAGTGGTTTTTTTAAAATATCTTTCCCTAGTGATTTTTAACCCTTTGCATGTTTCAGTATTTGTTTGAGATTGATTTTGACTTTTTCGATAGAAAATTTGATATTTTCTGGTTAGGTAACTCGATGTCGGAAACAATAACTAAAGTGATTGCCATAAAATTTAGTATATATGCTATATGAGACCTACCATTAGACTTGACATCTTGCTAGATCAATTTTTGTTAAGTTTCAGAACGTGATTTCGGTTCCTAAATACCCATCCTTCTTTGACTTTTCCTAGAAGTGCCTTTGAAAACCGGCATACCTACGGTATACTGGTGTATACCCACGATATGTCATTTTAACCCGACTTGGAATCTTAGAACTTGTTGTGAGCACCATGATTTTTAGAATTTAATTTTTATGGATATTCTAAAATTATTGTGATTAAGGGAATTTTTTATTTATTTTAGCTAATAATAATATATAATATTCATAGATTTATAATTATGTGTATTTAATTAATTATTAATATTGTACACAAAATATATTTTTGGGTGTACAACTATTACTAGTGTATTGTACAATTGTTTTGGAATTTATTGAGGCCTAAAACTATTTTTAATGGCCACACACACACACACACACACACACACACACACACATATATATATATATATATATATATATATATATATATATATATATATATAAAAGAAAAGAATAAAAGAATAAAACAATTAAACCTAAACCTAAACCTAAACCCAACCCAAACCCTACCCAAACCCATACCTATTTAATAAAAACCTAAACACTAACTCCCCTCCCGGCGCGTACACAGGAACCCCCCCTTTTCTCCTATATATACATATATACAACCCTAACCCTAACCCTAACCTCCACTAGCGTCGACCGCCCGCAGCCCCGTCGCCCGCACCACCGCGCCATCGTGCCGGAGCAGCGTGTTCCCCCCCGCCCCGCGCACGCACAACTGTGCGGCCCCTCCTTCGCGCGCAGCCTCCGCCCTCCTCGCTCGTCCGATTTGGTTTCCATCTTCGCTGGTATGTTCACAACCTAACCCTCTAGGATTCTCTTCAAGTGTGAACGAATTTAGGCACCCCGGTTTGATCAAAAAATTGACCAAAAGTTGGTCGAAAAACTGTTCGAAAATAGTTCAAAATTTTAGTCCAAACCCTCATGTTCATGTCCAATTTGCCACCAACCCATTTAATATTTTTAAAATATAATTGAAGTAACTTCACAATATAACCAAAATTTTTACTGTTCTTTTAGTTTTAATTAGTTTGCTATAATGGTTAAATTATTCTTGTTCCAAAATGATCAAAAACTTATTTTTAAAACACCAAAAATCTCGTGATACGGGGTGCGTCCCACCAAACGAGATAACTTTGTCGTATACGAGTTACATCGAGAGGCGCGTAAGATAAACGTGGACGTGTGGACTTTCGCAAAACTTGATTTGGATGTGCGTGCACACCAGAATCAACGCATATCCGCCGAAAAATACCGTATCGGCCTGTTCTGACACTCGTCGTAACTTCCTGTGTTCTTGTCATTTTGCAACGAAACTTACGCCATCGGATTCGCAGTATTACACTGGTCCTGTGACCCAAGTTTGGTTCGATTCTGAGAACGTTGACGAAACATCATTTTATGGGCCCCAAGGTTCCATATGACGGACGATTTTATGATCGGCTCATCGGAATCCAGTTCTGGATGTTCCATTGGGTTCGTATTGTCGTTCTGGACTCGTAGACACCAAGTTTAACGAATTTGGAGAACTTTGTCTTCGACATATTTTACGGTGTGAAGTTGGCCACATATGGATCCCGCTTTGACCCAAAATTGTCAATTTTGCCTGTGTCCAAATTAAAACTTATGGGTAGTCAATCCTAACTATTTCTAGTATTCTAAGAATATTGGTGATGTTTGTTTCAGCATCCGGAGGTGTACGTGCAGATTCCACTTTTCTAGGAGTAGTTGACGGAGTTCAGAATCCAGGCAAGTGTACCTTGCCATGATGTATCACAGTTTCTTGCATTTATTATCTTATTTAGTTATTATAGTTATTTGATATGTGTGATGTGTGTGTTTACCCTAGGACCGTGAGACGTTGCTTAGCGTCCGAACAAGATTCGGGTGTCGACGCCGTACTCGGAGTCGTGTAACGTCACTTAGAGAGTTGATTCCACGATCCTATTTTTACGTGCTTGCTTTACCAAGTACGCCGTACCCTAGGATACTTGACACTATTTCATGTGACATAATCTTTCTTGAGTTATCCATGGTGATTATGTATAGGCTTACATGATTCATGATAGGAGACTTGCATATTATATGGATATTATTATGACTCGTTGCACTAGCTAGAGGTCATGATCTTGCGTGTTATGGACATGAGACGTCATGGACATGAGACATGAGGTTACATTGGGTGGGGAGAGACACATCATACTACAGGCTGATTATTGATATATATATACTATATTATACTTCTAGAGGTGCTGTGGCACATATATTGGAGTCGCGATACCACTAGAGGTGCCTTGGACTCTGTCTCAGATCTTTGGCACCTATACTGAGTCTTGATACTACTTGCTGCTATGGGCTCCCCGACACAGAGCCTGTAGTGATTTCAGCCTGAGTTCGAGTGATGCTCTCACGTGCATATCACATAGATGGTTACAGTAGTTTACCCTTGAGTATGTGGCATTATACTATTTTACTTTTGGCATGTTATTTCTTGTACCTTGTTACGTCCCTCTGAGGACCTGGTCCCCTGCCAGTTTTTGCAGGATAGACGGTTATGGAGACTTTGGAGTTGCTGATGGAGTTGCTTGTCTTGCAGGCACTGGTACCAGGTACTTATATCATTTCTACCGGAGTTATGGTTATTTATTCATATTTTTTATTCATCTGTTGATGTATCCTAGTTTTATAGACTCATATTTCTTTCTCGAGTCAATTCGAGTTTGTGTGTTTCTGGGCGGCCGACTTTAGCACATGTAGCTCATTCTTGTGTATTCTGTTCATTATGGATTGAGGCATAGGTATTTATATTTACTTGATTATTTAGATAGTGACCATTATAATACAGCTTATACGTATTCGAGTCGGACCGGAGTCTGGTCGAATGCATAGCTGGCATGTTACGTATTCCTAGTCCTACGTATTTTGGGACTGGAGCATGACATATTTTTGTGGTGGCCCATGCAAGGTCCTGATTAAATCATTTTTGTTACTTTCCGGTACCAAGCGAGCCTGTAATCAGGATTAGCAGTATTAGTATCTTAATCCACAACTGATTTGACAATTCCTCAACTGATTTGACAATTCCTTAGCATTTGATTATCGCCCTTGGACTTGATAATTGTACTCGTTCATTCCCTCGAAATCTTTATTATTGTTTATCATCTCTCCCTATTTCAGAGAGTTGGACGTTCGTATGCGGTGTTTCCTCCAGAAGCAGATCCTTGTCAAGGCAGAAGAAGACATGCTGGATATAAAGTTTTGAGAAGATGGTTACCCTTAGTAGGGTAGATAGATAGGTTATTCCTATATGCTAGAGCTAGTATAGATTGTTAGCATGAGAATTAAATATAGTAATGAGTTTAAGGATTAGTTGTATTACCCCTTCGACTGCATCCCTATCCTTCCTATCAAATTCTTATCTTGTGTTGCATATATGGCCTCGTGCTTTTGCAACAACGATCTTTCTAATTATAACAATGAGTAGATCCTTCCTCTGTCCCTAGTTGTGCGTTAATTACAAAATCAATCCCTTAGTTGGTACCACTCCTCGTGTTAATATCCATATCACCATAGATATCACTTATTTTCTACTCTAATCCCCTTGATCTAGTCACCGTGACTCGATTCTCCAAATACCTGCCTAATCGTGCCTTATTCAACCATGTAGACTTATCAGAAATTCTTCTTGTTGTGACCTGAATTTTGGTCTCTTTGTCATCAATGCCGATCAATGATCGAAGCCTCTATACCACCTTGCCTTAGTTAGATCTGACTCAGTCAAATTTTCTGCCTTGTAAAAGCTTGACCTATACAAGAGCTGGATGGGTAGTGTCACGCCCCGGTCCCACAGGGGTCCGATCGTCCTTGCTTGATCCCTACGGAACCAATCGTCCTCGTACGGGCGTGATGCCGTACAAGCCTAAAGTGCGCTTGTACAAGGCTAAAGCTTTGAACAAGGGAAAGTAAGCTATTCAAGACAGGAGCAGCGACACATATATTGCAGAAAAGTAAAGAACACAAAGGCATATGAAAATGGGCTCTTTATTGATAATCAAAAGTGTTACAAGTGACGCTTGGCCGAGGTTATAGTTCGCTCAAGCTCTCTTCTCTCGATTACAATGACACTGTTCCATATATTATGTCCCTCTATACAAAAGCAGCTCAAAGCAATCTCGATACGGATCAAGGCATCGACTCCAGATTTTTGGGTCCTGGGGATGAGGCACGCCTATCGCTTCCTCGGACGATCTAGCACATGAGAATAAGTAAACTGTTGGTGGGCCAGCACTTTGGAGAAAGTACAGGTGAGATAAAATTAACTAAACAGAAGCTACATTCACTAAAACCAACACTAAGTAATCATGTTATAAAATATTACATTACTAATGATCTTTCTAGTTTTACCTATGTTCGTTACATGCAGCATAAGAATGAAGTCATATTACTTTCTTTTCGAAAACATTGCTTTAAAACCACTTTTGCATATTCAATACACACAAGCAAGCTATAGAGGTAGTGTTCTATCGTGCAATGCATCATGTATCGTGCACCATATTCTAACTCTTAGGGACAAAGTTCTCTAGTGGACTGTTCATCTCAAATCCAGACAAGCATTAAGTGGACTATCATACTTTCAAGCACACAAGAAGAACTAGCTATATGATTTCGGTCTCCGAGAAACTCAGGATCAGTAGCGCTAAACCAGCTAACTAATGACTCTTTATCTGATTCTATTAGCAGCTGTGACGCATGATTGCTTTTCACTAGCAAGTAGCAGCCGTGACCAAGGTTCAGCTCTTCACTAATAGCCATTGTCCAACTGATGCGAATGCATGAAGTACTATCAAATAAATTCTATGATGCACATGTTTATGAACAAACAGGCTATATATATAAACTCTTTATGTTTCTTACCCCTTGCCGAAAGGTTATCCCTACAACAGACATACAAGTTAGCAACATATGCATATATATATGAAATGAGGTTCTCTTTTCTTGTCCGCCTCTGCATCAAACAGTTAGGTATGCAAGAAGTCTAGCCTAGCATGCGCCCTAACTACATGATGGTCCCCTCCACGGGATTAGCAGTTGAGACGTACAAACCCATCTCACTAATAGACGTGTCTACCCTCCCATAAGTAAGATTTTTAAGCCTCAGGGTATTTAGATATCTCCTAGGCCAAACGATCCCAGTGCCCCAGAAAATGCTCGAGAGATAACCTTGTGCACAAGTTGTCTTAACCAAATGCATGAAGGCAAAATTCCTATCAGATAAAATAAGCTATCATGCAACTGATGAACGATGAACGAACAAGCATATCAATTCAAACGAGCCAAGCTATAGAGCCGGATCTCTCAATACTCTTTGCCAAATAGCCACACCCTCCCGTAAGTAAGGACTTCAAGCCTCAGGGAGGACTATTAGTCTAGATGCACAAGTTTAAACGATTCATGAAGTTCTATCTCTTTAGACAAGCAATCAATGAAACATGTTCAAGCAAAGCTAACTCTTTTAACAAGTAACAAGCAAGAACAGTTCTATAAATCTAGCATGCAAATTCTATCTCTTTTAGACAAGCATTCAAGTATTCTAGTTTAGCACACAATACCAAGAATAAGTGCAAGCAATCTTTTACTCTTTCTTATTAGCATGGCAGCGGTTCGTTCAATAGCGGTGTCCGTGTAACTAAGCATGCACATTTCTATCTTTATCTAGCATGGCAATTGTTTCATCTTCTTCAGACAAGCATACAAGTTCTCTTAGTTAGGCAAACATATTTGTTTCAATGACAAGCAATACGAGTTCTTTTATTAGCATGCAGAGTCAGGTTCTATCATTCTTCTTGTGAAACAATCTTCTTAGAACAAGCATTAAAAAACTCAGATTTATTATTAAGGCATGCAAGAATCAGATAATGCAGTTCTGCCCACTCACTTAGATCAATCATCTTGTGGTTCGAACGAGAACTTTCTGAGAAGGCTTCCGCTCGATCAAGCAAAGATATCACTTGTACATAGTGCCTACGCAGAGCGGGGCACTACATGTAGTAATTTCTCTTATAAAGTTGTTGATCAATAGCACCCTGATAGTTTCTAGGTTCCTTTAGAAAATCCTTGATTACGTCCAGTAAATCCTAGAATTCTTGTAACCTTATTTAGAAAATAGGCCATTCCAGAAATCTTGTTAGCAGGACCATGACCTTAGTTTAGGATACCAACTTAATTTTTATAAGTTGGGTAGATCGTAGCCCCTGGTTTTAGTATAGGGTTATTTCTAGAAATTCATGATAAATTTGAATTTATTTTGGTGTTAATTAGTTTAATCTCAAACGGATTAAATTAGCTATTTAATTTTTGTATCCTTGATACTCTTTGTTGTGGCTCGGATATTTGGAGCACAACACTATCCTTTCATTTCCAACAACTTCTTTCTTATGACCTAGACTAGTCACTCTACACCTATGACATAACTATCACTCACAAACTGGCCTTTCCATGTTTTATTTTAGTCGCACGACATTCGCGACACAATTGTACTCAAATGACACCTAGATTTCCTTCCTGTTGCGATCGATTTTAATACTCAACACTGACTCATTTATTCCGGCAATCTTGACATTCATGAGCCTAACTGGAACCTACTCACTGATGACACAACTGTTACTTCCAAATATACACTTCCATGCTCCATGTAGACCCTACAACATTCGTGGCATACCTCATTCTAAACCCTATATCCAACTCCATTGCAATTGAATTAAATTATACATAGGCAACCCAAATATCCCAACCACTGATATACATGTATCTCATTCATGCCAACCTACGTCTATGACACTTGTGTTGTATTAAATTGAACCCCTTGTACTCATTACATAATACAAAATACCTTGATGAGTTATATCACCTTTTGATGCTTATTGCTGAACCATTCATCGACATCCATGATATGCAATGAACAACTTCTCGGTACCATCTCACCCTAATTGTATTTGACTATGATATTTCCTATTGTCTTATAAACTCATGACCTAATTAGAAGCAAGGAGAACTAGTAAACTTTCTTTATAGAGTTATGGGCAACTTCGTGATCGGCTCATCGAAATCTAGTTCTGGATATTCTGTTGGGTTCATATCATCGTTCTGGACTCGTAGACACTAAGTTTGACAAATTTGGAAAACTTTATCTTCGGCACGTTTTACGGTGCGAAGTAGGCCACATGTGG
The DNA here is from genome assembly GCA_036927795.1 of Iris macrosiphon. NCBI lineage: Eukaryota > Viridiplantae > Streptophyta > Magnoliopsida > Asparagales > Iridaceae > Iris > Iris macrosiphon. The sequence goes on from JAYESA010000006.1 coordinate 33,665,634, forward strand.
ATCCCGCTTTGACCCAAAACTGTCAATTTTGTCCGTGTCTAAATTAGGACTTATGGGTAGTCAATCCTAGCTATTTCTAATATTCTAATAATATTGGTGATGTTTATTTTAGCATCCAGAGGTGTACGTGCAGATTCTACTTTTTCAGGAATAGTTGACGGAGTTCAGAATTCAGACAAGTGTACCTTGCCATAATGTATCACAGTTTCTTGCCTTTATTATCTTATTTAGTTATTATAGTTATTTGATATGTGTGATGTGTATATTTACCCTAGGACCGTGAGACGTTGCTTAGCGTCCGAACAAGATTCGGGTGTCGAAGCCGTACGCGGAGTCATGTAACATCACTTAGAGAGTTGATTCCACGATCCTATTTTTACGTGCTTGCTTTACCAAGTACGCCATACCTAGAACCCTTGACACTATTTCTTGTGACAGAATCTTTCTTGAGTTATTTATGGTGATTCTGTATAGGCTTACAGGATTTGTAATAGGAGACTTGCATATTATATGGATATTATTATGACTCGTTGCACTAGTTAGAGGTCATAATTTTGCGTGTTATGGATATGAGACGTCGTGGACATGAGACGTGAGATTACATTGGGTGGGGAGGGACACACCATACTACAGGCTGATTACTAATATATATATACTATACTTCTAGAGGTGTTGTGGCACATATACTAGAGTCGCGATACCACTAGAGGTGCCTTGGACTCTGTCCCAGATCTTTGGCACCTATACTGAGTCTTGATACTACTTGCTGCTATGGGCTCCTCGACACAGAGCCTATAGTAATTTTAGCTTGAGTACGAGTGATGCTCTCATGTGCATATCACATAGATGGTTACAGTAGTTTACCCTTGAGTATGTGGCATTATACTGTTTTACTTTTGGCATGCTGTTTCTTATACCTTGTTACGTCCCTCTGAGGACCTGGTCCCCTGCCAGTTTTTACAGCATAGAAGATTATGGAGCCTTTGGAGTTGCTGATGGAGTTGCTTGTCTTGCAAGCACTGGTACCAGGTACTTATATTATTTCTACCAGAGTTATGGTTATTTATTCATATTGTTTATTCATCTGCTGATGTATCCTAGTTTTATAGACTCATATTTCTTTCTCGAGTCAATTCTAGTTTGTGTGTTACTGGGCGGCCGACTTTAGCACATGTAACTCATTCTTGTGTATTCTGTTCATTGTGGATTGAGGCATAAATATTTATATTTACTTGATTATTTAGATAGTGACTATATAATACAGCTTATACGTATTCAAGTTGGATTGAAGTCTGGTCGAATGCGTAGCTGGTATGTTACGTATTCCTAGTCCTACCTATTTTGGGACTGTGGCGTGACACTTGTTGTGACTTGAACCGACATATTGACGATATACTGTAGTATACCGACTGTCATGCCCCAATCACGAACGTCCCGGCCGGGCATGAATCACCGTGCCGCGGTCCTCCCGCGGGGCGTATGTTATTTGCCATCGAGGCGTAATACCGTGCGAGCCTGGGATTGTGCTCGCATGAGGCAACATCGTTAAAGTTGTGGCTATCATCGAACCGATCGAGTATGCAGCAGAGGGACAATGTTACAAACAATAATCAATTTGAGTATACGGGGCAAAGATCAAAGCACGAGGTTCTCTGTATACAATGGCATTATTTCGTACATTATGTTCCTCTGTACAAAAGTATCTCAGAATAATCGATACGGCTCAAGGCATCGACACCAGATTTTTGGGTCCTGGGGATGAGGCACGACTATCGCTTCCTCGAAAGATCCAGCACCTGCGAACAAGCAAACTGTTTGTGGGTCAGCACTTTGGAGAAAGTGCTGGTGAGTAAAAAAATCAACGAACAGAAGCAACATTCACTAAAGCCAACACTAAGTAATTATGTTATAAAATATTACATTACTAGTGATCTTTCTAGTTTTACCTAGGTTCGTTTCATGCAGTATAGGAACGGAGTCATATTACTTCATTTGGAAACATGTCTTTGAAAACAGAGTTCATGTTCGATATACAAGCAAGCAGGCAAGCAGTTTATATACGAGAAGCATGTTCAATTACTATATCTGGTGCGCAGCGTGTCTCGTGAGTCATATTTATTTCTTTCAAGACTCTAGCATGCTTCTAGTGGACTATCTTCTTTATACTATTCAAGGTGATCATCTTATTCAAGCAAGCATGCAAATCTAAGTATGATACAAGACTATATACAAAACAACATATCACTTATATAGTGATTCTTACCCCTTGCCGAATGGTTAACCCTGTACCAGACATACAAGTTAGTTACATATGTATATATAAACAATATTCTCTTTCCCTGTCTGTCTCTGCATTAAATCGTTAGGTATGCAAGAAGACTAGTCTAGCATGCGCCTTAACTATATGTGTGGATCCTCGGGATTAGCAATTGAGACGTACAAGCCCTTCTCACTATTGACGAATCGGCTAATAGCTGCTGAGACACATGGTTGCTATCCACTAAAAAATATGCTCAAAATAGCAGCCGAGACTCATGGTTCAGCACTACACTAAAAGCCACCCCCTAATCACGAGGATTTTAAGCCTCAGGGTGTTCGATTAGTCTCTCCCAAGACGAATGGTTCCCAGTGCCCCAGGACCGCTCGAGAGATCTGATACCTTGTGCACAAGTTGTCAGACCAATGCATGAATACAATTCTATCAGATAAAGGCTATATGATGCACATGCCTTGAACAAGAAATATTCAATCAAGCGATTGAGCCAGAGCTCTCAATTCTTTTCTTCCAATAAATTTGATAGGTTCGATAAGTTCAATCAATTCGATAGGTTCAATCATATCGATAGGTTCAATCTTCTTTCTTTCAATCAATCGATAGGTTCAATAGCATACAATACAAGTTATTCAAACAGTTCTATCTTTCAAGCATCAATGACAAGCAAAACGTGGCACGATTCTTCTATCTCTTTTAACTAAGCATACAATTCTACTCTTGTTTTAGCATACGATAAAAATATATAAAAATTCTCTTACTCTTGTTTATTAGCATGACAACGGTTCATTTGATAGCGGTGTCCGTGTAACTAAGCATGCAATATTCTATTCTTTAACTTAGCATGGCAATGGTTCTATCTCTTTTAGACAAACATACAAGTTCTCTAGTTAGGCAAGCAGGTTCTCGTTCTATTATTCTCATGCGATCGTTATCCTATTAAGCAAACAAGCATTTCAAAAACTCAGATTTGTTATTAAGGCGTACAAGAATCAGAGAATGAAATTCTGCTCACTCACCTAGATCAGTCATCTTCTGGTTCAACAAGGAGCTCTAAAAGAAGGTATCCTTTTTGAGTCAGCAAACCGATATCTCTTATACATAGTGTCAATGCGGAGCGGAGCACTACATACTTATCCACCAAGAAAAAGTTTCATCCTCGAAACTTAAAGGAGAAACTTTCGATATCCAGAGCAGCGATAGTCCTCATCCCTCACCATCCTCAATCAAAAACTCTAGCAAAACACAAGCACGAAAGCACAACTCTAAGCAATAAATCAAATCCAAAAAACTTTTGTGCACATCTTTGAGAATATCTATGGACTTATTGTATGGAACGCTATACGCAGCAACGATATCAATGGACGAGAAATCATCATCTAAGAACAGCAGCAAAATCGGCGTAAGGCTAGAGAATCGAGTTGCTCTGATACCATTCTGTCAAGCTCTGATCCCGAAGGTCCCGAAAATGACCCCACCGGGCGCGAATTACCGTGCCACGACGCTCCCGTAGGGCGTATGTCGTTTGCCATCGAGGTGTGATGTCGTGCGAGTCTGGGATTACGCTCGCACAAGGCAGCATCATTAAAGTTGTGGCTATCATCAAACCGATCGAGTACGCAGCGGAGGGACAGTGTTACAAACAATAATCCATCTCAGTATACGAGGCAAAGATCAAGGCACGAGGTTCTTTGAATATAATGGCATCGTTCCATACATTATGTCCCTCTATACAAAAGCAGCTCAAGATATTCGATACGGCTCAAGGCATCGACACCAGATTTTCGGGTCCTGGGGATGAGGCAAGACTATCGCTTCCTCGGACGATCCAGCACCTGCGAACAAGCAAACTGTTGGTGGATCAGCACTTTGGAGAAAGTTCTGGTGAGTAAAAAAATCATGGAACAGAAGCAACATTCACTAAAACTGTAAACCCCCTAAAATTTTAAATTTTTATTTTAAGTATTTTATTAAATTATTGAATTTCTTAGAGTATTTTTATAGTTAATTAGAAAATAAAATTTATTAATTAATTTATTTATATAAATACTCATTTAGAATTATTGCACAAAACTATTATTTTTAATTTATTTTAGGAATCCTTGTAAAATGGTGATAGATTTTTAGAATTTATTTTTGGTGTACAAATATTTTTTTTTGGATTTTTATACCTCATATATATATATGAATAAATATATAGTATTAAATAAGAAAGTAAATAAAGGAAAAAGAAAATTCTTAAAACCTAAACTAACCACCAAAAATCTAATCCTATTCCTAAACACCCACCCGCAGCTTATAGGCACTCACCCGCAGCTACAGGCACGCTTGCGCCCCTTCAATAAATATATATATACCCAAATTATATAAACCTAACCCTAACCCTAATCCCCGACTCCTGCACCCCCAGTGCCGACTCCTATACCCCCACGCCACCGTCGGAGAGTCGCCTGCACCCCGTCGCAGTCGGAGAGCCGCCAGCGCCGGTCGTGACAGCAACCGCGCGAGCAACCGCAGCCGTAACATGCACCGACGACCACTCCTTCACGCATCGTTTTCTTCTCATCTCTCGATCATTTTCTGATAAATATTCATCGGTATGATCACAACCTGTCCCTCTTTAAACACCATTAATTAGTTTCAATTGAACAACGTTAAAAACTAGGTAGAAATTGAAGCCAAGTTGAGAAAAATCCATATTTTAAACTGTTATAAAACTGTCCCAACGACCTATATTTTGAGGCTAATATCTTTCAACATAGACATCCAAATTGAAATCTACTTTTTACTGTGTAAAGCCTATATAACCAAAATTATTTCCTGTTAATTAGTTTATTTTATTTTGTGTTAGAACCAGAGATAAATAAGGTAGAAATCTCAGAAAAAAATTATTTTCAAAATATTAGAATTTTGTGATACGGAGTGCGCCCCGCCAAACGGGACCGTCTCATCGTATACCAATTATATCGAAAGGTGCGTATATTATGTCCTGACGTATGGGCTTTCACGAAAGTTGATTCGGACGTGTGTGTGCGTCAGAATCAACCCGTATCCATAAAAAGTTCCCGTATCGCGACTTTTGCAATCATCCTACTTTGTGTACACTTGTCGGAATGCGACAAAACTTGTGCCATTGGAGTTGTGGTATCATGCTGGTCCTATGACCCAAGTTTTACGTAATTCTGAGATAGTTGACCGAGCCACCTATTCGTGGGTCCCACAGTTTGACTTGAAGGGTGAATTTGTGATCGACTCACCAGAATCCAAAATTGGATATACCGTTGAGTTTGTATCGACGTTTAGGATTTGTTTGACCTATAATTTGTCTAATTTAGAGACCTTTACCTCTGGTACTTATTTCGGTGCAAGGTGGCCCACATGTGGACCCGCTTTGACCCAAAATTATCGTTTTGCCCCTGTGTCCAAATTGGACGAAAGAGTAGACTTTTCTGACTATCTCGCTTATTCTGGCTGGTATGGATTGCTAGCTTCGCTGATCCACTGAATCGCTTCTCCCGGGGCACCGAAAGACGCTAGACGCGGAAATCCTACCCCGCCCGGTCCGCTTCGAGATTAGTTCAATCAGCGGCTAAGTCCGCATCTATCGATGAACAGTGGATTGACGGAGTCTGCATCCTAGCTAACTTGGCCAATGCCCTTCCTTTCCGATTCGAGAGCATCTAGAGCTGCAGATTCGCAAATCGATTCTATGACTGCCTCTCTGTAATGACCTTAGGGGAGCGAGACGCAGGGCAGGCATGTCCTGGAAACATTGGTGATATTTATTTCAGCATCCAGAGACGTTCATTCGGATGCCATAGTTTCTGATCCCTTGTGCTTGACGTCTGGACGCTTACACTACGCAGCTTTCTTGCCAGGCAAGTATACCTTGCCAAATTGCTTACAGTACTTTGCATGCTTATCATATTTTTATATATTCATTATATATGTATTTTTTCAGTCATAATTATATATTATATTTGTTGACACACACTTAACACATACTATCATGGGAGGGGAGGACAGTCAGCAGGCGTATGGGCTACCCACTCTGGTAAACATAGTACTAGGACGCACTACGGTAGTTGTGTCGCGATGGTCGCTACCCTTGAGGTATGTCGGCTTCTGGTATCGCGATGGTCGCTACCCTCGAGTTATGTCGATTAATGGTGTACATGGATGTGTGTGAGTTGTGAGATAGCATGTATTTTAGAGTATCCTACACCTGCCCATACGTCGAAAAGTTGTCCTCATTATGCATATTCATATAGATTGTCTAGTACAACGTACTTTTATATTTTTTTTGTCTATTATGCATGTTTTACTGTATTCAATTGGCATGCTATTTTCTGTATCTTATTACGTCCCTCTGAGGACCTGGTCCCTTGCCAGGTATAGACGATCAGGAGTATTCAAAGGAGTACGGGCCAGGACCTGACGCATTATTTTCTGCCGAGGAGGTCTTACCTTTTGAGCATCTTTGATTATCTCTAGCGATGGATCTCTTAGCTGATACTCTTTTATCATCATCTTATTTTATATTGGAGTTTTGTCCTCCTCTCTCATTTTAGTTTTGTATAGTCATTGGTAGTGGATTTGTCTCCATCCGACTATCATTTTTGGATTATTCAGACTCATTATTTTGGTTTAGTTATTTTTTTATTATGACTTGTTCTGTGGATGAGATTAGTATTTTCTGTAACTTGTGACAATATATTACCACATGTGAATTAATATTCATATTATAGCGTACGTGTGTATTATGGTATCCATATATTGGAGTTGCCATATACATACGGCTGGCATGCTTACGTATTCCTAGTCCTACATATTTTGGGACTGGGACGTGGCATGTTTTTGTGGTGGCCCATGCAGGTCGAGTTAGCCATTTCGGTTACGTAACTGTACCGAGCGGGCCTGCACTTAGCATTAGAGTTTTAGGTCTCATCCACACTTGACTATAACTCACCTTCCTTCCAACATGTCCTACTTAAGTGCTTGCATCCCGCTTGATTCACGTACTCTTCCTAATCCTCCGTCTATCTCTTGCAGAGAGATGAATTTGCGTAACGGACGTGCCGCCACCAGGGATAACACGTCTCCAGGGGTCAACTGCCAATCACCAGGAGAGGCCTCAACGACTCCTCTTCTTCCCGGACTGGGTGGACTGACTAACAATCCAGTTCCACCAGCTCCTTCCATGGTGCCTAATGGGACTTTTTCAACTGCATCAGCACCGCAGGATAGCCAGATACAGCTGTTCCAATTCTTCCAGATGATGATGTAGGAACAGAGTCAGCAGGTAGTCGCACAGGCTACAGAGCAGAGGCAGCAAGCAGCATAGCAGATGCTAGAATTTCTGGCAGCACTTGAGAGAATGGCTACACTAGTACTTGTACCAGCCCAGGCACTAGTTTCAGTACCGCAAGCTCGAGTTGGTTCAGTCAAGAACTTTGTACAGTTGGGCCCCAAGCCGTATAAAGGCATTGAGAGTCCAGAGGAGACCACAAACTGGATTGCCAACACCAAAAAGTTGTTAGAAGCATCACAACTGCCTACAAATCTATGGATGATAGGCGTAAGAACCCAGCTAGAGGTAACGCTCATCACTGGTGGAAATCAATGGAGCGCCAGTTGGGTATGCGTCAGACTTGGAAACAGTTCTTGGAGTGCTTTGAGAGGAAGTACTTCCCGGCCATCGTAAGGGATACATTGTACGACCAGTTCCTCCATCTGGAGTAGGAGAAAAAGACAGTCGACGAGTATGATGCAGAGTTTAGCCAGCTTAGTAAATATGGCACGGCCCTAATACCTAATGACTTGGAGAAGGCTAAGAGGTTTTACCGCGGGCTGACTCAGGAGCTCCAGCACTACACTAGCTCACAGTCCCGGATATCTTATGCCGAGTTATTGACAGAGGCCAGGATCCAGGAGGCCATCAACAAGGTAAACAAAAATCAACAGAGAATTCACCAAGGACCACCAAGGACACAGCAATGAGGGCCCATCAGACGCCCTTTGGCACACTAACAACCATATAGTGTCGCACCATATCCAACCAAGGAGCACCGTACTTGTTACTTTTGTGGTATAATAGGTCATATTCATAGAGATTGTCGTCATCGATTAGGGCAGTGCATGTTATGTGGCTCAAGTCACCATCAAACCCGAGAATGTTCTCAGCAGACCCAGAGGTTAATAGCATTAGAATCAGGGACACCGCATAAACCCTCAAATATAGGATACCAAAGGGACCCTCCACTGCTTCTACTGCCTGCCCAAATTGAGGAGGCTAGACCCCAGCTGAACAACCAAGGACAAGGCCAAGGCCAAGGCCAAGCACTCATTATGACGAATATGGGAGCGCAGGCACATAAAATCATAGATATATGTACGACCTTTTAGTTATAATTTTTATTGCATAATCATGATCCCATTATAACACGAGATCTTAGGTGTATAAATAGATGTAGAATTATATATATATGGTGGTTTAGCAGTTATGAGGATATCTTGATATTTTAACTAGATGGCATACCCACGATGCTAATGGATGCCACGAGTAGCAGTAGTAGTATTCTATTTCCTTTCACCATCTCGTCCCCTTGGGTGACTCATCTTCTCTTCCATATCCATTCCTTATCCCATGCTTAATTCTTTCTATCGTAGTAGCATCTTTTCGTGCCATCATGAATTATTTGAGTTACTTCAACCTCACCCTTATTTTGTTAGTTAAAATATAAATGGGTTAGTAATGATTAATAATTAAAAGATGAATTCATGATAACTCTTATGTATATGAACTATAGCAATATTTGTATTCTCTTATTATTATTTTTAAACCATGAGTAGCATCCTTTAGTCTAACAGAAATTAGTTGGATTGTTGAAATGGTTCATACTTCTAAATAGTTTTATAAAGTTAGGCAAGACCTTAATTATTGCCCTAAACCTTAGACTAAGCTTAGGAAAGAGTTGAAGGCACTTGTTATGAACTGATGACTATGACAAATCGCTGACGAGGTAGCGACAACTGCAACTAGACGATTATAGTAGAGTAGTCAAATTATTTGCAGCCATACTGTCCAGGTGGCGTGGCAGTATTAGATTATGATACTTGACGGTTACGGAGAAAAAAATCATGGTTATGAGATTCCAGACAAGTATCCCAAAATTCTTGACCCAATGAATAAACTCGTCTTACAACCTAGACAATAGCCTCAAAAGACTTTAACTACTAGTAGAATTCTTGTAAGTTGGGTAGTGTAGACGAGTTAGAGGATAAAAGAATAGTGTATAGACAATAAGGGAAAAAAGTGTTAGAATGGCTGACCATAACCTTTTAGGAAGCACTGCTAGCTAGCAATAAAGTGTTAATAGCTATAGTAATTTATTACGAATATGGGTTAGTGTTAATTTTGAGGACGAAATTATTGTAAGTTGGGTAGAGTGTAAACCCCCTAAAACTTTAAAATTTTATTTTAAGTATTTTGATTAAATTATTGAATTTCTTAGAGTATTTTCATAGTTAATTAGAAAATAAATTTTATTGATTAATTTACTTATATAAATACTCATTTAGAATTATTGCACAAAACTATTATTTTATTTTATTTTAGGAATCCTTGTAAAAGGGTGATAGATTTTTAGAATTTATTTTTGGTGTACAATTTTTTTTTTTTGGATTTTTATACCTCATTTATATATGAATAAATATATAGTATTAAATAAGAAAGGAAATAAAGGAAAAATAAAATTCTTAAAACCTAAACTAACCACCCAAAATCTAATCCTATTCCTAAACACCCACCCGCAGCTTACAGGCACCCACCCGCACCGCAGCTACAGGCACCCCCGCTCCCTTTCGATATATATATATATATATATATATATATATATATATAAACCTAACCCTAATCCCCGACTCCTGCACCCCCAACGCCGACTCCTGTACCCCCACGCCACCGTCAGAGAGCCGCCTGCACCCCCGCCGCAGTCGGAGAGCCGCCAGCGCCGGTCGCGACAGCAACCGTGCGAGCAACCGCAGCAGCAACATGCAGCGACGACCACTCCTTCACGCATTATTTTCCTTCTCATCTCTCGATCGTTTTCTGATCCATCTTCGTCGGTATGATCACAACCTATCCCTCTTTAAACATCATTAATTAGTTTCAATTGAACAACGTTAAAACCCAGATAGAAATTGAAGCCAAGCTGAGAAAAATCTATATTTTAAATTGTTATAAAACTGTCCCAACGACCTATATTTTGAGGCTAATATCTTTCAACATAGACATTCAAATTGAAATCTACTTTTGCTGTGTAAAGCCTATATAACCAAGATTATTTTTTGTTAATTAGTTTATTTTATTTGTGTTAGAACCATAGATAAATCAGGTAGAAATGTCAAAAAAAACTTATTTTCAAAATATTAGAATTTTGTGATACGGAGTGCGCCTCGCCAAACGGAACTGCCTCATCGTGTACCAATTACACTGAAAGGCGCGTATGGTATGTCATGACGTATGGGCTTTCAGAAAAGTTGATTCGGACGTGTGTGTGCATCGGAATCAACCCGTATCCGTAAAAAGTCTCTGTATCGCGACTTTTACAAACCACCATCTCACTTTGTGGACACTTGTCGGAATATGACAAAACTTGTGCCATTGGATTCGTGGTATCACGCTGGTCCTGTGATCCAAGTTTCACGCGATTCTGAGATATTGACCAAGCCTCCTATTTGCGGACCCTACGGTTTGACTTGAAGGGCAAATTTGTGATCGTCTTACCGGAATCCAAAATTGGACATACCATTGAGTTTGTATCGACGTTTAGGATTTGTTTGACTTATAATTTGTCCCATTTAGAGACCTTTATCTCTGGCACATATTTCGGTGCAAGGTGGCCCACATGTGGATCCGCTTTGACCCAAAATTACCGTTTTGTCCCTGTGTCCATATTGGACGAAAGAGTAGACTTTTTTGACTATCTCGCTTATTCTGGAAACATTGATGATATTTATTTCAGCATCCGGAGACGTTCATTCGGATGCCATAGTTTCTGATCCCTTGTGCTTGACGTCTGGACGCTTACACTATGCAGCTTTCTTGTCAGACAAGTATACATTGCCAAATTGCTTACATTACTCTGCATGCTTATCATATTTTTATATATTCATTATATATGTATTTTCTTTCATTCATAATTATATATTATATATATTGACACACACTTGACACATAGTATCATGGGAGGGGAGGACAGTCAGTAGGCGTATGGGCTACCCACTCTGGTAAACCGTAGTACTAGGACGCACTACGGTAGTTGTGTCGCGATGGTCGCTACCCTTGAGGTATGTCGGCTTATGGTGTCGCGATGGTCGCTACCCTCGAGTTATGTCGATTGATAGTGTACATGGATGTGTGTGTGAGTTATGAGATAGCATATATTTTAGAGTAGCCTACACCTGCCCATACGTCGAAAAGTTATCCTCATTATGCATATTCATATAGATTGTCTAGTATAGCGTACTTATATATATTTTGTTTATTATGCATGTTTTACTGTATTCAATTGGCATGCTGTTTTCTGTATCTTGTTACGTCCCTCTGAGGACCTGGTCTCTTGCCAGGTTTAGACGATCAGGAGTATCCACAGGAGTACGGGCCAGGACCTGACGCATTATTTTCTACCAAGGAGGTCTTACCTTCTGAGCATCTTTGATTATCTCTAGCGATTGGTCTCTTAGCTGATACTCTTCTATCATCATCTTATTTTATATTGGAGTTTTGTCCTCCTCTCTCATTTTAGTTTTGATATAGTCATCAGTAGTGGATTTGTCTCCATCCGACTATCATTTTTGGATTATTCAGACTCATTATTTTGGTTTAGTTATTTCTTTATTATGACTTGTCAGTGGATGAGATTAGTATTTTCTGTGACTTATGACAATATATTACCACATGTGAATTAATATTCATATTACAGCGTACATGTGTATTATGGTATCCATATATTGGAGTTGCCATATACATACGGCTGACATGCTTACGTATTCCTAGTCCTATGTATTTTGGGACTGGGGCGTGACAAAAACCAACACTAATTAATTATTTTATAAAATTTTACATTACTAGTAATCTTTCTAGTTTTACCTAGGTTCGTTTCATGCAGTACATGAACAGAGTCATATTACTTCTTTCGGAAATATGTCTTTGAAAACAGAGTTCATGTTCGATATACAAGCAAGCAGGCAAGCAGTTCATGTATGATAAGCAAGTTCAATTTCTATCTCTGGTGCGTAGCGTGTCTCATGAGTCATATTCATTTCTTTCAAGACTCTAGTATGCATCTAGTGGACTATATTCTTTATACTATTCAAGGCGATCACCTTATTCAAGCAAGCATGCAAATCTAAGTATGATGCAAGACAATATGCAAAATAACATATCACTTATATAGTGATTCTTACCCCTTGCCTAACGGTTATTCCTGCAGCAGACATACAAGTTAGTAACATATGCATATATAAACAAGGTTCTCTTTCCATGTCCGTCTCTGTATTAAACAGTTAGGTATGCAATAAGGCTAGCCTAGCATGCATCCTAACTATATGATTGCCCCAAAGTGTGGATCCTAGGGATTAACAATGTAGACGTACAAGCCCTTTTCACTAATGACGAATCGGCTAATAGCTGCTGAGACACATGGTTGCTATCCACTAAAAAATACGCTCAAAATAGCAACCAAGACTCATGGTCCAGCACTACACTAAAAGCCACACCCCCTAATCGTCAGGATTTCAAGTCTAAGGGTGTTCAATTAGTCTCTCCCAGGACGGACGGTTCCCAATGCCCCAGGACCGCTCGAGAGACCCGATACCTTGTGCACAAGTTGTCAGACCAATGCATGAATACAATTCTATCAGATAAAGGCTATACAATGCACATGTCCATGAATAAGCAAACATTCAATCAAGCGATAGAGCCAGAGCTCTCAATTCTCTTCTTCTAATCAATTCGATAGGATCGATAAGTTTAATCAATTCGATAGGTTCAATCGTATCGATAGGTTCAATCTTCTTTCTTTCAATCAATCGATAGGTTCAATAGCATACAATATAAGTTGTTCAAACAGTTCTATCTTTCAAGCATCAATGACAAGCAAAATATGGCACGATTCTTCTATCTTTTTTAGCTAAGCATGCAATTCTACTCTTGTTTTAGCATACGATGAAAACATATGAACATTCTCTTACTTTTGTTTATTAGCATGACAGCGGTTCATTTGATAGTGGTGTCCATGTAACTAAGCATGCAATATTCTATTCTTTAATTTAGCAGGGCAATAGTTCTATCTCTTTTAGACAAGCATACAAGTTCTCTAGTTAGGCAAGCAGGTTCTCTTTCTATCATTCTCATGCGATCGTTATCTTATTAAGCAAACAAGCATTGTAAAAACTCAGATTTATTATTAAGGCGTACAAAAATCAGAGAATGAAGTTCTGCCCACTCACCTAGATCAGTCATCTTCTGGTTCAACAAGGAGCTCTAAAAGAAGGTATACTTTTTGAGTCAGCAAACCGATATCTCTTGTACATAGTGCGAACGCGGAGCGGGGTACTACACCGATGGTATACCGATTTGTTGGAATCAAAAATTTGTTGTGATTTTGCTCTTTCTTATCTGGCATAACGGCGATATACTAGAGTATACCGACAGCATACCGATTACCCAGACTTATTTTTCCTACCTTCCTAGTTTTGTCTTGGACGACATGCCTGTAATGACCTATTCCGTTCAAGCGGATAGCCGATTCAAATGGTGCAAGTACAACGATCCGACCCGCTTTGCTCAGCGAAAAGACACGTTTGAGGTAAAAGATTTCAGACTTGGCCCTTCAGGAGTTCAGACTTAGACTTTCAAAGGCTCGCTCGGAGTATCGCTCGACCGAGGCGAATTATCGCTAAGGTGGGTGGCTACGATGAACTTGTCTTTGCTTAGCCAGCACACTTAAAATATGGATGATACATGCTAGTCGCTAGGTGAATCACCCCCTTGCATGCTAATAAAGAATATAACGCACCTAATTAAAGAAATAATCTCATCTTGTATTACTTGTGTTAGAACATGAAAATAAAACTTGGCTTATAAATGGGCCCTCACATGCTACTTTAGCTTCATACAAGTAGACCCCACTATGCCTCGAGTAGATCATTTTGGACCCTTCGTAGTGTACTGCTTTACTTGTTTACACTGCTCATCCCCTAGATTATGTCGCTCAATTTATCCCTGGACGGCTTCACTCCTCGCACTTTTCCCTAGGCCCGTGCTAACGTAAATGCATATGTTTCAAATATAAATGCATGCTTGCCTGCTTACCTTATAACTTATACTCGTTGCCTCATTTCAATGCTTGTCATATAATTTATGCCATAAGCAAGTAACCGTATCCGTATCGTGCATGCATCTAGTTAGCCAGAAGGCTATCAAATAGTCCTTTTGTGTAATATGAACCTGCGGGTATCCGGGACCGTTAGGTCGCCAAGGCAGTTCCCAAATCATGGGAATACATCAAGTCAAGTTTAACTCTGAACGAGAATTATGTCAAGTAAAGCAAAGAATCATAACTCGTGGAGCAATATTCATTTAGAAAAAGAATCAAGAATTATCATGTCATGTTATGAATTTGGAATGACCCAAGACTTGCATGTCACGAACAACTTGTGCACAAGGTATTAAATGGGTTTCTACGGACGGTCTTTGGGGCACTGGGGCCGATCCGATCTGGACAGAACATCGCGTTAGTCTTCGTGTTCGGGCAGGATGACATGTAGCGCCTCGTGTTCTTTCATTGCACGTCATTCTTGCTCAAAGACTAAGTAGTCTCGTGTTCGGGCAGGATGGCATGTAGCGCCTCGTGTTCTTTCGTTGAACGCTATTCTTTCTCAAGACTATAACCCATCCTTTATGGCTATGCCCGCGACTCTTGTTCATATAAATAAATCATTCTCGCTTAGCGGCAATCCGTGTGCGAGTCATTACATCGCATCGAGTAACTTGTAACTAATGAACGAATATTAGTATTAGACAACTGTGTATACTAGTACATATTTGAATAATTAAATATCTTCTGCATCACTTTCGGATAATCCGTGTAACTCGTGCACCTGAAACAGAACCTCACTTACGATACTTGTGTTTGCTTATGCAATTGCCCTGGATTTTATTACATATGCTCGTGCTTGGTTTCACTTTGTTTGCTTTGGACATAAAAGGACGAATGATAAGTTGGTAAGTCTCGCCGTGTTACTCTTATATCGCACGATGCACTGCCACACGAGTTAGGCTTTTTATTATGCCATAAAATAGATCCTAAGGCAACACTAGAAAGATAACTTAATAGATGGTGCACGGAACCTATATAACGTGTTTGGATTTATCGAGCAGGCGAAAAGCCTCTCCACCAGTGCATTCATGTACTGATAACCCACCAGATTGCTTGCATGGTGCGGGAGAACCTCGTTCGGTACGAAAAATCCCTTCGTGTGTGCTGAGGCATGGAGTTCGCTCTGGACCCTTGGAATATTGCATCCGAAACTGAAGCACATATACAAGACATAATGTTGGAACATCGCCTATGCATCATTCCATAATTGTAGCCACTTTGCACGCTTTTATTGTTTCGAGAGAGATGGCTTGAGCGACTTGTAATCTCTGCCTAACACTGCTTGTAACACTTATTCAATATCAATAAAGTGCTTATTTTACTTCTATACTTATGTTATTCAATGCTTTCGTTATTGACGACTCTGTGAACTTGTTACCAATCACCTGTTCATTTCTTATTTCGTTGCATTCGGACTATTTGTGCGACTCTGTGGCTTGGATATTTTACCGCATGTTCGGATTATAGCCTTGTACGGGCGCAGCTTGTGCTCGTACGATATCATGTCCAGATGGGAAAGATCGTCCCGTGGAAGCACTCGCGCGATGATTCACTCCTAGCAGGGACGGCCGATTACCTGTGGAAGATCGGGGCGTGACAATACCGACGATCTACTATAGTATACCGACAATATACCGATTTTGTTCTCTTTTGCATATATTTTGTTTTTATTGTTCTTTTCTCGGATTGCTTTGCTTGGCACTTGTGCGCATATTGTATTAGTATGTTCTTGCTGTGTCACTTCTCGGCTCTACCCGTTTCTTGTCCTGTACTCATCTTTGTTTCTGGTATAGTTTGGGACGCATACCCATTATATTTGGTTCTGACTTCATGCATAGTTTGGGATACCTACCCATTATATCCAGTTCCGGCTTCATGTATAATTTGGGACACCTACCCATTACACCAGTCCTGGCTACATTCTTGATAGTGACCCGTCATGGTGCACTCATGTTCATTGTCTTGTACCAGCCTCATCCTGATATCATGTATAGTTTTGGGGCCAACTACCCATTATACACCTACCGTGTATAGCTTTGGGGACACCTACCCATTATACATTTGTCTAGACTTGTACCGGTATAGTTTGGGCCATCTATCCATTATACACTTGACTTGTATATTACTTGTTGTGGCTTGTTATAGCGCAAGCTCGTCATGCCTATAACCGTTTCATTGTATTCCCGTATAGTCGTTTGCTTGTACTTGTCAAACCATTGTCCTGTCTTGTTCATCCCTGCGGGGAGCACTATATCTAGGATGGATTCTGCAGAATGTTACATCCAAAATTCTGAAACAAACTGCTAAGGATTAATGACTAGTTTTAAATAATTAGAGCATCGGGAGAGAATAATCTCTAGGTTGCATGTAGTTCCGTTATCTTGACGTCAGCCTGAATAGATTTGTAGCATGTCGTTTAGTAGGACACATTTTTAGCACACAGTCGAGTGGGAAACTAGTATATCTTTGATTATTTTATGGTCTGGATAGCTTGGATAGACTGCAGGGCATGCAACTATAAAAATTCTCAATTATTGTATCTTGTTAGTAATTAGGACTTGTGATAACCCTAGTTAGCTAACATAGCAAGCTGTACTTCTTGCTTGGTCGTGATTGTTGGATGGAGTCCATTTATTGCTATGTTCTTATGCTAGATCTTGTCTCATTTATTTATGTTTTTCCCTCGAACAAAGCCATAGTCTGTGGTTTGTATCTAGGAGGGAAAGGGACCTCTTCCCAGATAGCTAGGTAAGGTTGGTTGATTTCCAATTTCTTGAGCTGATCTTTGTGCTTTAGGGCATCAAATTGGGCTTTCAACTCCCGTACTGCCTGCATCGGATCTTCAGCCGGTGGCGAAACCACGGAGTGAGAAGGAATCGATGGCATCGCGACTCCGACGGAAGGTAATACATTCTCCGAGCGAGGAAGCGAAGGAACTGCTGACTCCTGATCTAGAGCAGGCTCTTGGATCGTGTTGGATGGTGGTAAGTCCACCCCCACGCGTATCTGAGTTGGAGGGGCTGATGCTGGAGCCATGGCAGCTGCGTGTTGAGTTAGCATCATCTGGTGCATGTTCTCCATCATGGATTACATTTCCTTCAGAGACGTCTCTAGTATAGTAATGCGCTGCTCAGTGTTCCCGGATGGGGAAGCTTCCTCGTGTTCATCTCCAATGGCATAAACTCCCATCTCCCTGGGCGTCATTAAAAGATTAGTATAGGTCTTTGTAGAAGTTGACTCTATACTTTCGGCATCTGATTCGGGAGACTGACGACCCCCATCATCAGAATCAGAAGAGTACGAAGCCGGTTGTTGCGACCTCGAACGAGTGTTTTGGAACACCCCAGCTTTGGTGTTCCTAAGGAGCATGTTGAATCTCCTTCGGCTTGGAGTTCTAGAGGGATGACGTCTCGAGCCCGACCCTCCTCTAGGTATGTGTGAAGCCATGTTCACAGATGCATGCGTGGACTCTTCTTCCTGGAAAGATGGAGAGTAGCTCAATCGGTCGAAAACCGACCACTTTGCTTCAGAACAGCAACAATTAATTACAATCCTATGACTATTACAACAGTGCTCGCTAGGAGGCATAATAGACATGTTGGAAGATCCCCTCTCCTTGCGCTTCTGGATCAGATAATTGTGCAGGTCAGTAGGAGTTACAGTAGAAAAAGATGATCGCTTGTTCCTTTGCTGGCGTAAAGGTCAAGAAGCTGAGTAGTTCGCCGCTTGCTTTCCCTTGCGTAGTTTGCAGTGATCATCTGCTTTTCTACGGAAGACAGATGCATTTTTACGCGCGGAGCGCGTTTGTGATTCCTGATTTGGCGCTGAGGCATCATCAAAAATTTTGTCTATTCCGCCAGGGACGAGAGACTGAAATTTACGCGCAGAGCGCGGATTAGGCTCCTGGACTAGCGCTGAGGCATTGTCAGAAGTTTCGTCTGTTCCGCCAAGGATGGGAGATTAAAATTTACGCACAGAGCGCGGAGTATACTTCTGGGTTAGCGCTGAGTCATTGCCAGAAGTTTTGTCGGTCCTGCCAGAGACAGGCGACTGAATTTTATGCGCGAGGCGCGGATTATACTTCTGGGTTAGCGCTGAGGCTTTGCCAGAAGTTTTGTCGGTCCTGCCAGAGACAGGCGACTGAATTTTATGCGCGAGGCGCGGATTATACTTCTGGGTTAGCGCTGAGGCTTTGCCAGAAGTTTTGTCGGTCCTGCCAGAGACAGGCGACTAAATTTTACGTGCAAGGCACGGAGGGAGCAAAGCTACAACCTCATTGGTCGGAGAGATCGGAGAGTCCACAGGAATGGTAGAGGATGTCTTGGGCATCCAGACCTTGCGCAGCTTCCTGTTGCTTTGGACGAAGAGGGAGTGAGAGCTACCCCCTGCTCGAAGCATGTCTTCGTAGATAGACTGGTCGAACTGGACGACCAGTGTCTTTTTCACGGATCCCACGGATACCGCATCGTGTTGAGCAATAGCTTCCTTATCAGAAGAGAAAGATGTCCCCAGTAGAGTCACCATCTTGTTTAGGATAATAAACGGGAAAAGATTGATAATGTGGAAAACGAGGTCTTATACGAAAACCTGCCCTTCTTTTATGTTTACAAACAAGATTGTACAATTTAATCCTATACGAGGATGTCTAAGTACAATTTATTTAATCTGGATAAATATTGCTATAGGTGTCTGATCTGTAGTCGATCACTTTAGCCCTTGGACCACACGATGTTGAAGAAGTGTCATGGAAGACAGAAAGCAGCTTCGCAGGTTGCTAAAGAGGGTGGATGCTCGATGCCAAAGTCGTCGATCCCTTCTCTTTGCCTGAGCTCTGGATTCTCCTCTCTCTCTCTCTCTCTCTTGACCGTTTGACCTTCGATCTTTGCGACCGTTGGATCTGATACTGGATTTCTTGATCAATTTTCTGATCAATTTCTTCGACCTTTTCCTCTGTTGATAGAGGTCTCTATTTATAGAGTTTTTAGTGACAGTGACCACACAGTCGGCGTAGAAACCGAGTAGTAGAAAGTACAGCACCCTTTTACATGACTATTTAAAATAACCAATGCCTGCGTATAGATGATCTTTTGAGTGAGCATGTGACGCGCGTCCAACTAAGGGACATAATGCGTATATTTGCTGCGAAGATCACGGCATAGAAGCCACGTAGGTAGTTATCCCTTGTGTAGAAGAGGTTGGCGTAGAAGCCAATGACTGTCACCATGGCATAGAAGCCAAAAATAGGCATAGAAGTCGAGTAGGCATAGAAGCCAAGTGGGCATAGAAGCCGAGTGGTCATAGAGGCCGAGTAGGCGTAGAAGCCGAGTGGTCATAGAGGCTGAGTAGGCGTAGAAGCCGAGTGGGCATAGAAGCTGAGTGGGCGTAGAAGCCGAGATGATGTGGATGTTTTAGCCAGAATTACGGCTCTTGGAGATATAATCAAATCTCTTACATTAAATGCAGAGATCTGCCCCTATCCTGCGCATTAAATGCAGAGACTTGTCTTTAAGATTTGCCATCATTCTGCGCATTAAATGCAGATACGCGCCTCAAATTCTGTACGAAGAGTAACTGCTGATATGGCGGTCTGTTTGCCTTCTGCGGAGCGTAAGAAGCTCACTTCTGCCTGTGTAAAACTGGGCGGCGTATTTCCTTATATGTGTAAGATTAGTTTACGCAAAGGGGATGTCACTAAACGACGGTTCGGTAATATTTAATCAAATCTCCAGCATTAAATGTGGAGATCCGCCATTATCCTGTGCATTAAATGAGGAGACGTATTTTGAAGGCCTGCCACCCTTCTGTGCATCAGATGCAGAGACGTGTCTTGGGCATCTGTCAGTATTCGGCGCTTTGAATACAGAGACGTGCCTCGAGAAACTGTCACTGCCCTGCGCATTAAATGCAGAGACGTGCCTCGAGCCCTGTACGAAGTGCAGATTTTGACATGGCAGGCTGTTTGTCTTCTACGGAGCGTAAACAGCTCACATCGGCCTGTGTAAAACTAGGCAGCGTATTCCTTCGTATGTGTAAAAGTGGTTTAAGCAAAGGAAATGGCAGTAAATAACAGCCTGGGTTGCAGTGCCGTGCCATCATGATACCCTTCGCCTGGGTAGTCGTTCAGTACTCTTTGTCAGGAGTCCAGACGTTAGGTTCATTGCATGATCTGACAGGTTCATTTCGAAGAATATGAAGCGTTCCTCGTACACTTCAATACTGCATTGAAAGCGGATGAGTTTTACGCCATAAAGGCGATGAAGCACCCTGTTTACGCCGAAGCAACCGAGACATACTACATTATGCGGATGGTCCTTGAGCCTATATTTTTACGCCGTGCTCAGCGGAAAAGCTCTATTGCACGTTTGATGGCTCTGAGGTCCTCTGTTTACGCTGCCCTGCATCTACATATTGCGTATAGCTATCCCGCGTATTTTTCATGCTTCTTCAAGACCCCCTTCAAAGCATTTAAATTCCTCGTAATTTGAAACACTTTGAATGAATCATGAACCGTTCCTCGTAACTCGAAACGCTCTGAATGGAGCCTGAAACGGTCAAGCCTGACACGTTCTTTCATGGCTGACTTTATGGCGGAGTTATTGGGGATTGGTGAGATCTTTTTTGCCTATAAAAAGGCTGAGGAGTTTTCCTGTCTTCCTACACTTCCTTCACCACACAGAGACGATGGCCGAAGTTCGTCGGGTCGACTTGAGGAAGAAGGAGATCATGTTCTTCCAGCATGTAAGGAGCCAAAAAAGATGGCATCTTCGAGCAAATGTCCTCTGCAATGATGGATCAATGAAGGATATCATAGCCTCCTTTGCTCGGGATAATCAGCAACTTTGTATGGTGGTTCTTCGGGAGAGAAGAAGGGTCACATTTTGCCATGCCGCTTACAAGCGGTACCTTCTCCCGTTACCTGCGTGGACAAGAGCAGACAAACTGTAACTGCCGTCCTCGAGTGGCGTCGGTTGTAGGAAAGCAGAGTTACCCTGCTTTCCTTCCGTTGGAGGATGGGTCTATGCCCTAGTTTTGTATCCTTCCGCCACTGATCATCTTCTTGTTCATCGACTGTGGATGTCGATAAACTGCCATGGAAGAAGAGGAAGTTCTTCACCAACGCGAGAACCTGGCAGAACAGATTCTGGGTGCGATATTCAGACGACGATGAGGAAGCCCTTTGTAGACGGGATTTCCCTCATATGTAGTCATGAAAAATTAAGAAAACCCTTGTAGACTAGATTTCCCTCATGTAATCATGCTTTTAATAAAATCGTCTTTCTTCTCTGCATATGATCATGTTGCCATACTTTGCTGTGAAGTCTGAATATGTGTAGCTTCGACACGTCTGATTTTTTACTCCGACTCTGTATAAAAAGAGTGCTAGGTCCTGTCCTGTCTTTTACGCATAACTAAGGATGCGCAGAAAGCCGTTTTAGCAGTCGAGTGTTCGAACTGTCCTGCTGTTAGGAACCGCGTAGAATTTTGAACTGTTTTTACTTCTGATAAACAGAATTTTTGTTCAGACCGTCGTCTTCAAGAGTGATTTCTCGAAAATCCCTTGGAACAGGGCGAGGAATGGCTGTCAAGAACTGAGTTGCCATCTTGAATTTGCAGACAAAATATTCAGACTAGATTCTGGATGAACTTCGAATCGACCCACGAAGAAGAGTAATTTTCAATGTTGAACTCCGTATGCTTTGGGTACTTGGGGTATCTTGGGGTCAAGAAGGAGTATCTTCTGTGTGAACTCCTGCGATTGACCGCCTTAAGAATTTGTTCAGATGTACTGTACTGGCCTGCGCATCTTTCAGATGTGCGGAAAGTCATAGAGCGTGAAATCATTAGTTTGCAGCCTCTGAGCATAAACTAAACGCCATCGAGCGTGAAATCATAGACTTGTAGTTCCTGAGTGTGAAGTCGTAGGTTTGTAGCCTCTCGAGCATAAAAGCTACCGAGCACAAAGGCATCCGGGCGTAAAACCATAGACCCGTAGCCATTGAACGTAAAACCGTAGATTTGTAGCTGTCGAGCGTAGAAAGCTCCTTGGTGCAGAACTGTAGATTTGTAGCCTGTGAAAAGGAAATCTTCCGAGCGTGCAGTTTATGGATCTGTTGCCTCTGAGCGTAAACTAAACGCCACCGAGCGTGAGACTATAGATTTATAGCTGCTGAGCGTGAAGTCATAGATTTGTAGCCTCTCGAGCATAAAAGCTACCGAGCACAAAGGCATCCGGGCGTAAAACTATAGACTTATATCCTGTGAGCGTAAAACCGTAGATCTGTAGCTGTCAAGCGTAGAAAGCTCCTTAGCGTAAGAACCACGAATCTGCTTTGCGCGAAATTTTTTCGAATTTTGCTGACTGTCCGCCTTCTCTGAGTAATAGGCTGACATAGTACCCAATCATAACCGAATATTAATTAAGAGATTTGGTTCGGGATTTGAGGAGTCCATCCGAACTCTATATATACCCTAAGTTTCTGAGAGAGAAACTTTTTATCCGTCTTCTGCGAAAAAAAGCCTTCGACTGTTCGAGTTCTCCTTCGTTTCTTCTCCGAGATTTCAAAGTTTCCAGTAATGGCCTCGAAACAATCCTCCTCCACTAAGAGAAAGAAGGTTGATTCTTCTTCTCGTTCTTCTGCTAGAGAGAGAGCGTCTTCAGTCGGGCAAGGCAAACTTTATTCTGAGCGAAGTATCCCGCCGATGAGCAGTGCGCCCGGCCTTAAAGGTAGAGCTTTTGGGACGAAGAAGAATGACTGAAAATCCTTTGCACACGTTGTATATGACCGTGCTAGGTCATCTTATGTGCTGATAGCCTCTTTGAGGAAGATGATGCACAGAGTTGTTTCATATTTTATGCCCACATTTCTAATGTGTCAGCGTAAAAACTCCATATTTATGCAGTCTAGCGTAAAAGCTTTGACTGTCGAAAGTTGGCTTATAAAATTTGAGTGTTACGCTTCTGGATGAAGATTCTGGCATAATGCCTCAACTTTATCAGTCTGGCGTAAAGCATAGACTGTGTACTGCCAGCCTTAAATTTTTACGCTTTAGGAAATGGATTCCAGCGTAATGGTCAAGTTTTTTCGGTCTTGGCGTAGAGCACAGACTGTTGATTTTCTGCGTAGGCTGCAAGATCTGTAATATCTAGTTATAGGAACTGACATATTTTTCTTGTACTCTTGCAGTTAACTTGTATGTGTCTCCGCTAGCTGATGTGATGGGTTCGGCCGCCGAGATGCTGCACTCCAACTATCTGGAGGATTTGTCACAAGTGACATTTCCTATCTCTGGGCCCCAGTATCCCGAGGGAAGGAAAATTTTGATATCGGCTCAGGGCGAGCGAACGCTGCTGAACTTGATCAACGGAGAGCCCCTGACGTACATAGACGGGGACCAATACATAAAGTCAGCTTTCCTCTTCGGGGACATGATCGACAAGCAGTCCCAGATGAAGCCCAAGAAAGAACTCTGGGTTTTCCCTGCCGGGGGCTTGGTTTTGTATCTGCCCAAGATGCCGAGAGACTATCCCATCTCGGCTTTCTTCCATGCCACACATCCCAGGAGGATGTCGTGGACGCTGACTCCTGATCTTCACGACAGGCCAGGAAAGATCTTTCATCTGAAAGGAGCGGACCAGGGGTCGTTTGTCAACCGCCCTTCCGGTAATGTGACGATGTTCAGGGGGTTGTACCCGGGCAGTGTCCCGAGTGAAGATAGCTTAGTAATCCAGCCGGTCCAATTATCGATCTTTTGCAATAATTTTATGGGGCACGGGGGAGTATACCCTAAGGTGAACCCTCGGTGCGGTGGGTGGATCACCCCTACAAACCTTCGATGGGCTCGCTTAGTTGATTGGGCCCTGAAGCATTTTCAGACCGAGTTGGAGAGCATTGGTCTGTTTGCAGCTGTGAGTGCTACCAGTGTTGGGTTACCTCCTAACCCCAACCAGTTTCTGGCACTGATGGAGCGATATATTTTGCTCACCGGGACTTTCGCCACTCTACTGGGGGAGTTGGGATTGGCCCTTCATGAGATGGCAGAGATCTCGAGACTGCCAATGGGGGATATTCCGTATGAAGAGTATGTTCCTACGAACCAAGAGCTGGGGGATTCAGATCCTCGGGTAGTGGAAGTGTATCAGGAGCTGATGTGCCACTACCTCGCTTACACCACTTTTTATGGTGAGCCCTCAGATTTGGCTCACATCAATAAATGGACGTCCGATCTCTTCTTTCACCGGTCCCGGAATGCTAAGCCGGAGAAGGTATTGGAGGGCAAGGATCTGCCTGTGAATCCTTTGAGCGCGCTTAACGCTCAGGTAGTCGACGATCTCATGGTAGACGCTGGGGCTCCGGACTTAATCCTCGACGAAGGGATAGGATAGTATCCTGTAGGCATTAAAGCCTATAGTTATTTGAGGCGCTGTCGCAGGCCTTTGTCTAGGGAAGCTCAACTGGATGGCTTTCTCTCCATATGGCTGCGCCGAGTGGTGGTACCTGGCGTTGCATCTGCGGACTGCATTCACCGCAACACGCTATGTCCTACAGTGTGTCTGGTGTTTGGGGCAAGACTGGGCTTGCTCCCTGCCATGGTGTGCCGCATTCAAGCTGGCCTGAGGGCCATGACTGACGGGCTCCTCGCCGATGAAACTCGGCGTGATAGCTTTCCCAGGGTAGAATTACCATACCTGTATCTGATGGGATGGTTAATTCTTCATAACCCCAGGGTTATGTCTCCCGGCTCCGGCAGTAGTTCGGGGGCTAGTTTCTTGTTGAACTACCAGAAATCTTCCTGGAATGTGGCCACGGTTCTAGACTGTCGGCAGGTGCTGGGCTTTAGTCACAGCTGGAAGCTCTTCTGCACTGTCCCCTCCGTACATCGCAATCAATCGGGGATTAGGCTTGAGGATTCCGGTAGAGAGAAGACCAATCTTTCTTCTGAAGCTTTTAATTGGTTGGTCTGTATTAGACCTTCCCATTTACTGTACAAGAGTGAAGACCATTGCTTCTTGGAGCCCTACCTGCCTAGTCGGTTTGCCAGGCAGTTTGGGTACGATTAGTTGCACGTGGGCAACGCTGTCACCAGCTTCCGGTCCAGGGGTGGACTCATTGATGGAGTGAGAGGATGGCGATATTTTCTTATGGGCTGCACTAGAGCAATTTTTACCGTGCCGGTCATTACACTCTCCACGGAGCTGCACATCCTGCACTCGTACGCCCAGTTCTATGTGGCAACGAACACCTTCCATCGCGATTTTGACATGCATGGAAGTTTTAGGGTGCCCTCTTCCAAGTCTGGGGGAAGAGTGGAAGTCCCCTCAGTCTCTTTCGACGAGGGTGAGGAGTTCGTCACTCCAGATGAGCCTCTGTTGGCGGTGTCGAGGGGTGAAGTACCTCTGCCTGCGGGGCCTTTGGTAATCTCCGGGAAGCGAAGGGCTCCTACTTCGAAGGAGACTTCCCCTCGTAAGAGGAAGAAGAAGATGGTTAATCGTCCTCTCTGAATTCCTGGTATTGAGGCTCCTGGAAGTGAGCCTGCATCTCCCCATGTTGGGGATAATTCTTGGATTGGAGGTTCCTCGCCTTTTAGAGAGGGACCCTCTACAGTTCTGGCTGGTGGTGCCGGAGAATCTCTGCTGGAGGCTGCCGTCGCTGCTACTGCTTCAGGTAGTGGAACGAGGTCGCCTCCAGGGCCGAGTATATCTTTACGTGGATCGGCATCGGGAGAGATCCCTGCCGTGCCTGTTAGTGCACCTGGCAAGATTCCTGTCGATGAGCCTCGGTTAAAATTTGACGAGGATCTAGAAGACTATTTGCCAGCGTCGGTTAGCAGACCCCTTTCTCCAGGTATGACAGCTTGCTTAGCATCGTTAAGAAATGATTTAGCTGTACAGGCCGCAGACGCGATATATATGCCGTCGGCCATGGGTAAATGTCGTCTTCACGCCTCTTTTTAGAAAAGTTACCATCATTTCGATACTAACTTCCCTTCGTCCTCTTTTCAGGGGAAGACCTCTTCGGGGAGGGCAGTGTAGATGCGCCCTTCAGCTCTATGTCAGGTCATGGCGGCGACACGGAGGTGGCTGATTTTGAAGAAGAAATATCTTCGGGTGCCGGCTCGCCTGTCGACGAGGTTCCGATATCTCAAGAGGAGGACGAGCCTGTCATTGTGATAATGCCTCCTGTGGGCATGCTGGCATCTTCGTCCGGTGTTGGCGCTTCTTCTTTCGTCGTACCACCTGTTGAGGCGACGGCCGTGGCAACATCGTCTGCGGTTGTTCTCGGAGGGGGATTCGCCAATATCGAGGCTACCCCCAGCGTCCAATCGGATCTAGCTGTGCTGATCCAGCAGTACACTGATATCTTCTATACCACTTTGAAGATGTTAATATCAAGGGTGTTGGCGAAGAATCTGAGCTTTGCGTCGCTGAAGAGGTCCTCCCAGTCCGCGATAATGCCGATCCGAGAATTCGACGATACTGGGCTAGCTGAGACGCTGGAGGAGATAGTTAATGGTTTGGAGCAACCCATTAACAAATACTTGCAGCTAGCTCAAGACAATGTTGAAGATCTGGTCCAGGCTAGATACGACTCCATGACTGCACGGCTTGCCAAACAGATGGCAGGCGTAAATAAATCCATCCAGACACATCAGCAGGAGATGGATGAAGAAAAAGTCGTCCTGGAGGAGGCCATTTCTCTTCGAACGAAGTGCCAAGCCGAGCACGAAGGGAATGTAGCGAGGGTCCTCAGGCTGGAAACGAAAGTCGCTTAGGCAAAAGAGTGGGCTTCTCAGTCGTCGGAAGCTCTAGTTGTGGTGGATAGCCGATTGGGCGCAGCACGACATAACTTGGCGCGTGCAGATGTCGCCCGTGCTGGTTTTCTTCGGGTTAGAGCCGAACTGTCCCTCCTGAGCAATGATGAGGCACGGCTGGAGCAGGCTCGCCATGATGTCTTGGATTCCAGGACTGAGAGGATGGCCGCACTGGCGTAGCAGCTTCGTGACCTGACTGCTCCCCCAAAATAATGTACTTTTGCTTTTGCTTTTCAATGTACTTCCGCTCCTTTTTTGGGAATAATAAAGAGGCTTTCATCTGACTTTGTGGACCCATTATTTTGGAATAAAAATGACAGGTTTGGGTGAAAGTGATATCAGAGGTAATATGGACGTGATATACTCTTGGTAAGTTTTAGCAGGATATATCTATTCAGAGGTTATATGGACATGATAGAATACGATCCAACTAGTTTCATTTTGGAAGTAGTTTTGTCAGAATGAGGTTTTTGCCATATTCCACTTGAGCAGAAGAGGTTAAGCATAGTACCTTATCAGGAATTTGCCATTGATAGGAGCCATTAACAGGTCTCCATTAGGCTGGGCTAACCTGTAAGCGCCGTTTGAGAACGTCGTCTCGATCACATAAGGGCCTTCCCATTTGGGCTGGAATTTGCCCTTACTTCTGTGAGTAAGGATCATCGGCCTTCTTACGGCTAAAACTAGTTCGCCAACTTTGAACACCCTTTTCTTCACTTTTTGATTAAAAGCCCTGGAAATACGTGCTTGGTAGAGCGCGATGCGCTGTTGAGCTTGGAGGCGTTTCTCATCTAATCCTTCTAGCTCTTGAAGCCTTAACAGGTCATTCATTTTTTGAGTCAACCCATTAGCCACGGCTATCCTGAGTGACGGAATTTGGATCTCGATGGGGAGAACCGCTTCGCTCCCGTAGACTAATGAGAATGGTGCGCAACCTGTTGGTGCCCGTACCATTGTGCGGTACGCCCAGAGACATCCTCCCACCTTTTTATTCCAATCCCTTTTGTTCGAAGAGACGAACTTCTTCAAGAGCTTGATAATGGTTTTGTTGAAAGCTTTCGCCAAACTATTAGCAGTAGGATTATATGCCGTAGAGGCGATATTTTGTATCCGATTTTTATCGCAAAATTGATGAAATGCTTGGCTGATGAATTGAGGCCCATTGTCATGGATTATCCTTCGGGGTATCCCGAAGTGGTAAATGACGTGATGCTTGATGAAGCTGATCATATTAGATGCATTCACCTCAGCAAGAGGGATCACCTCTGCCCATTTGGAGAAGTAATCCGTGATGGCCAGTATGAACCGGTGACCTCTGGAAGAAGACGGGTGAATAGGACCAATGATATCCATACCCCATGCTTCGAAAGGCCAGGACGCAACCGTAGGATGTAGATGTTCAGGAGGTTGATGGATAAAGTCTGCGTTGACCTGACAGGCTCTGCAGTGTCTTGTATACTTTATTGCGTCTATGATCATGGTAGGCCAGTAATAGCCCATTCTCCTGATACGATCCTGTAGCTTAGGACCAGGTTGATGCGCTCCGTATACGCCGTCGTGGGCTTCACGGATAATCCGCTGTGCTTCATCACCAGAGAGACATCGTAATAATAGTCCGTCATAAGACCGACGATACAGACATTGTGACGATGCGTCGAAATAGAAGCGTAATAATCGTCTTTTGATGGATACTGCTTCTTTAGGATCTTCTGGCAAGATTTCGTATGCTACAAAATCTATAAAGGGACTTCTCCAGTCTCTCCTGGGAGGATCTGCGTTCACCGCGTAGCTGCGTTCTATGTGAAAATTATTTTTCACACAGAATAAATCTCTGTTAAGAAGGATTACCGAATTATGCCTTCTTATAGGGGTAGCTAAATCTGCAGCTAGACTGGCTAGGGCACCAGCTTCCAGATTTTGAGATCGAGGTACATGCTCTAGGAAGAATCCTTTGAATGTCATGGCTATCTCGACCATTGCTCGGTGATAGGGGATGGGGTCTGGATTCCGGACTTAATATATTCCTCTGACTTGATTGACGATCAGCAGAGAATCACCGAAAGCTTCCAGAGATTCGACGTCCAATTCTTTAGCGACTTGGAGGCCGATTAGTAGAGCGTTTTATTCTGCCACATTGTTGGAACATGGCTCACTAAGAGAATATGCTCGGTAGATGACGAGCTTATCAGGAGTAACCAGGACAATTCCTACTCCCGAAACTATGTTTCCCCTGGGACCAGTTCTGGAGGCACCATCGAAGAATAGTTGCCATGCATCACTTTTTATTGCGGAATTACACTCTACAACTTCGTCGGGAATGTCCTCGTACAGCTTGGAGGCCTCCGGGATCGAATGAACAGCTAGGAAGTCAGTCAATGCTTGGCCTTTGACGGACTTCTGAGGGACGTACACCATGTCATACGGTGTTAATAACATCGCCCAGGTCGCAAGTCGGGAATTAAGAACACTCGGCTTGTTCATCAGTACCCGAAGAGGATTGATCCTGGAGATGATGTGAATGGTTTGGCCTGTGACATAGTGTGCATTTTCTGAATAGCGAACATCAGAGCCAAGCATTCTTTCTCCACTAGATTGTACAGGTGTTCGGCTCCGACCATCATCCTGCTGAGGTAGTAGATAGCCTGCTCGTGACCCATCTCGTTCTTTTGTGCGAGAAGAGCTCCTAGAGAATGATCCATCGCTCGAACATACAGCACGAATGGTCTTCCTATGACAGGAGGCACCAGAACTGGCGGACTAGTGAGGTAGCGCTTGATATCATCGAACGCTTGTTAACAGGCTTCGTCCCATACGAAGGATACACCTTTCTTCATGAGACGAGAAAATGGCTGACATCTCCCCGAGAGGTTGGATATGAATCTCCGGATATAAGCCAGACGACCTTGAAATCCCCTGAGTTCCCTCAGATTGCGGGACGGTCGCATTTCTAAGATGGCCTTGACTTTATCAGGGTCCACTTGGATGCCTTTGATGGTTATGACAAATCCCAGAAATTTGCCACTAGATACCCCCAGAAAGAACTTTGTGGGATTTATTTTGAGTTGATGTTGGCACATCAAGTCAAATACTGTCTTCAAGTCTTGGATGTGATTATCCTTGAGGCGGCTTTTGACAGCTACATCGTCTACGTAACACTCCACTGTCTTGCGTAAATGCTCATAGAATATGTTACTCATAGCCCGTTGGTACGTAGCCCTGGCATTCTTCAATCCGAAGGGCATGACCGTATAGCAATATACCCCCAAAGGTGTCCGGAAGGCAGTATGCTTCTCGTCTTCAGGATGCATCTTGATTTGATTGTATCCTGAAAATTCGTCCATGAAAGACATACATTCAAAACCGCATGTATTATCAATCATGACGTCTGTGATGGGAAGAGAAAATTCATCCTTGGGGCAGACTGCGTTCAGATCTCGGTAATAGATGCAGACTCGTACTTTCCCATTTTTCTTCATGACCGGGACAACATTGGTGACCCAGTCGGGATGTTGTTCTTCACGGATGAAGCCGCAGGCTATCAACTTTTTGATTTCAGCTTCAATGGCGTCCATCATATCCGGGCGGAACCGGCGTTGGTGCTTCTTCACAGGCTTTGAACTTGGCAATATGTTGAGCCTATGAGTAGCTACCTTTGGATCAAGGCCTGGCATGTTCTCATAATTCCACACAAAGACGTCGATATATTCTTTTATCATCTGGATAACTTCTTCCCTTTCTGCTTCAGAAAGATTGTTATTGATAAATATCGGCTTCGGCGAAAGTTCATCCCCAACGTCAATCTGGATAACTTTGTCTTCAGTGGGAGGTTCTCTCTGCTCGAAGCGGAACTCCCATTGTGTATCCATTTGCTGAGCCCAAGCGTCATTCTTAAACGGTTCGAATTCTTGTTCGCCTGATTTGAAGGAATCCGTCACTACCATATTTACTGATAATGTTCGCTGGAGAGCATGAGATGAGTCAGAGGGCGCTGAGCCGTTTTGAGAGGAGGAAAAGGTATCCTCGTTTGACTCATGAGTTGCGCGGGAGATGGTATACCCTAACCCGAAACGAGTTCACTAATAGTAGGGATCGTCGTGCAGCGGCATTCGTCTGCCTTTCCCGTAGTTGAGACCCGGTTCCAGCTTTAAGTTATAACCTATATTTTGTATGATCTTCAGAGCTTGCGGGCTGTATCTGTGAACCTGTATTTTACCGACATCGTCGTTGGAAGAATCCTCTCGCACAGTCGGTTTATTGCGCATGTGGCCGAAGACTATTGGATGCTGACTGCTGCAAGTAGGTGGGACAATGAAGATAGAATCCTCATGCGGTCCATATGACGTGGTGACATTGGATGATGATGTCACTTCCCATATATATGGATGATAGGAATCTATAGCTTCCAAGAATTTTTTGCGCTATAGGTTCTATATCATCGTAGGGGAAGGATTCCTTATTTGGAAGTTGGACGTCAATATACTGGAAAAGAGGATGTTTATTATCATCTGAAACTCTGTTCCTGGTTGTGTTTACATCACTCGGCTGCCTGTTGCGCCGGAGGTTGATGACCAAGGGTGAAGGCTTCTGGTTCAAAGTGATTACTAGAGGATCACCCCCTTTTCTTGACCTGGTCTCGTTCAGGTGGATAGCCATAGGTTTTATGGCTTTTGGACGAGTAGTCCGTCCTTTCACCTGGATTGACAGAGTTTGCTTGGCAGAGGGTTCTTCTGGCTCCCGGTGGGATTCCTTCTTTGCTTCGGCTGACACCTCTTCCGTGCAGTCTTGAGAGTATAACACGGCATCAGAGTAGTAGGATTCTACTCCTTTGAACGGGTTCAGGTCAGCAATATCCGTTCGTACTGTTCCTCGGGCGTTTACATATTTGAAGCATTGATGTAGAGTCGAAGGAACGATGTTGTGGTCGTGGATCTAAGGTCTACCCAGCAGAATGTTGTAGGACACCTCTGAATCGATGATGTAACATGTAGCCACCGATCTGAGGTTGGCAATCTGAATCCTCAGGCGAATCTTCCCCAATGGCTTACTTCTTTCGGCGTTGAAGCCCACGATTGTAGTGGTGGTGTACGCCAATTCGCTGGTAGGAATCCTCAGCGGTCTGAGAAGACTATGAGGAATGATGCTGATTGACGATCCCGGATCTATGTGAATCCGGTTGACCTCCATGGAACCGATGTACCCGGTATAATAGAGGGGTCTGTCATGTCTGTTATGTTTTAACAATATGTCATCTTGAGTGAAAGTGATATTTGGGACCACCTCCATCGTACTGTGGCACTGAGGACATGCCACGAGTTCTTTGTCAGGGGACTTGAGCTGGGTCAAGTATGCCTTCGCCTGTATCAGTGCTTCGCTCAGGGCTAGACGAGTGTCTTGAGAGAGCCTGAGTAGCTCGAAGATGGACAACCTGGCTGGTGTATTAGCCAGTTGGGCCAAGATGTCGAAGTTGTATGGCTTCTCTAAACCTTTGTTTTGAATATTTTTCACAGGTTTATCGAAGCGCACTTCTTTTTGCTTTCCTTTGTCCGTCGAAGTTGGTCTTGAAGGATCGGCCTCTGGAATGACAGATTCTGGTTCTGAAGGCTTGGCGGCTGAAGCGTCCGTCAATGCATCTTCCTGGCTGGCTCCGTAGTCCTAGAGGTAGGCTTTCCCTGAGCGGGTTCCAGTAGCCAAGATCTCGTCTTCTGATGCCGAGTGTACCGTAATCATGTGACACGGTTTGTGCTTTGAGTTCTTTTTAGACTTAGCCTTAGCAGCTTGAGTCTCTTTCTCGATCTCTGGCACCAGATCTGGATGAACCCATATAGTCTCGCCTCGCCGGGTAGTTAGTGGTAGCAGGTCATGATTTTGACCTCTAGCTGGAGGGAGATTAACGATATTCATCGTCGTCCAGAAAATAGGTATAACACCGTCCTGGATCTCTTGGGGAGGCAGATTGCCAAATTGCAGGGAGATCATGTTAGCCGTGACCGTATTCTTGCTGTTGCGCAGAGTGATGGCCTTAGCATCGATCAACTCATGGATCTTCCTTTTCAGTATATAGCACGCCTTTGTGGGGTGGTGTATGTACCTGTGGAAGATGCAGTACTTGGGATTGTTGGTACTGCCGGCCTCATTGGGCCATCTCACCTCAGGAAGGGTAATCTTGCCACTTTTGACGAGACATTCGAATATGCTCGAAATATCGTCGTCGTCGAAAGAGTACACTTCGATGGGCCTGGAAGTCCCGGGCTTTGTCTGCGTGGTAGCCACCGTCTTTTGCCTGGACGTGTTGATCGCTAGAGCTTCTTTACCCTTGGTAACACGAGGATGGTCGATGTGGGAGGGTGACCTCTTGCCTTTATCGGAGGCCGAGATCATGATGCCATTATCGTGCGCCTTCTGACTATTGTCCTCCGCGGCCACCGCCGAGATGATGAACGAGGGCCAATCACGGAACTGAAATGGTCCTGTGAACACCGAGATCACTGGGAGAAGGTTCTTCCTACAGATGTCGACTAGTGCCGAGTCTGGGACTCCTGGAGGCATTTGCAGAGTGGCTTGACGAAAACGTTCGATGAAAGTGCGAACATTCTCCTTTTCCTTCTGCCTGACTTCGATGAGAGAGGACATAGACATGTCCATCCCTCCCTCGTAGAATCGCATGAAGAATAAGGCCTTAAAGTCTTCAAAGGAAGTAATACAGTTGTCCGCCAGACTTCGGTACCACTGGTAAGCTACCCCCGAGAGACAGCCTTTGAACACCCGAGTGAGGAGGGCGTCGTTCCCTTGTAACAATACTGTCATCATGCTGAAGTAGTTTATGTATTGACTCGGTGATGTTTTTTCCTCGAACAAAGCCATAGTCTGTGGTTTGTATCTAGGAGGGAAAGGGACCTCTTCCCAGATAGCTGGGTAAGGTTGGTTGATTCCCAATTTCTTGAGCTGATCTTTGTGCTTCAGGGCATCAAATTAGGCTTTCAACTCCCGTACTGCCTGCATCGGATCTTCAGCCGGTGGCGGGACCACGAAGTGAGGAGGGATCGATGGCATCGCGACTCCGACGGGAGGTAATACATTCTCCGAGCGAGGAAGCGAAGGAACTGCTGACTCCTGATCTAGAGTAGGCTTTTGGATCGTGTTGGATGGTGGTAAGTCCACCCCCACGCGTATCTGAGTTGGAGGAGCCGATACTGGAGCCATGGCAGCTGCGTGTTGAGTTAGCATCATCTGGTGCATGTTCTCCATCATGGATTGTATTTCCTTCAGAGACGTCTCTAGTATAGTAATGCGCTGCTCAGTGTTCCCGGATGGGGAAGCTTCCTCGTGTTAATCTCTAATGGCATAAACTCCCATCTCCCTGGGCGTCATTGGAAGATTAGTATAGGTCTTTGTAGAAGTTGACTCTATACTTTCGGCATCTGATTCGGGAGACTGGCGACCCCCAGCATCGGAATCAGAAGAGTACGAAGCCGGTTTTTGCGACCTCGAACGAGTGTTTTGGAACACCCCAGCTTCGGTGTTCCTAAGGAGCATGTTGAATCTCCTTCGGCTCAGAGTTCTAGAGGGATGACGTCTCGAGCCCGACCCTCCTCTAGGTATGTGTGAAGCCATGTTCACAGATGCATGCATGGGCTCTTCTTCCCGGAAAGATGGAGAGTAGCTCAATCGGTCAAAAACCGACCGCGTTGCTTCAGAACAGCAATAATTAATTACAATCCTATGACTATTATAACAATGCTCACTAGGAGGCGTAATAGACATGTTGGAAGATCCCCTCTCCTTGCGCTTCTGGATCAGATAATTGCGCAGGTCAGTAGGAGTTACAGTAGAAGAAGATGATCGCTTGTTCCTTTGCTGGCGTAAAGGTCGAGAAGCTGAGTAGTTCGCCGCTTGCTTTCCCTTGCGTAGTTTGCAGTGATCATCTGCTTTTCTACGGAAGACAGATGCATTTTTACGCGCAGAGCGCGTTTGTGATTCCTGATTTGGCGCTGAGGCATCATCAAAAATTTTGTCTATTCCGCCAGGGATGGGAGACTAAAATTTACGCGCAGAGCGCGGATTAGGCTCCTGGACTAGCGCTGAGGCATTGTCAGAAGTTTTGTCTGTTCTGCCAGGGACGGGAGACTAAAATTTATGCGCAGAGCGCGGAGTATACTTCTGGGTTAGCGCTGAGGCATTGCCAAAAGTTTTGTCGGTCCTGCCAGAGACAGGCGACTGAATTTTACGCGCGAGGCACGGATTATACTTCTGGGTTAGCGCTGAGGCTTTGCCAGAAGTTTTGTCGGTCCTGCCAGAGACAGGCAACTGAATTTTACGCGCAAGGCACGGAGGCAGCAAAGCTACAACCTCATTGGTCGGAGAGATCGGAGAGTCCACAGGAATGGTAGAGGATGTCTTGGGCATCCAGACCTTGCGCAGCTTCCTGTTGCTTTGGACGGAGAGGGAGTGAGAGCTACCCCCTGCTCGAAGCATGTTTTCGTAGGCAGACTAGTCGAACTGGACGACCAGTGTCTTCTTCACGGATCCCATGGATACCGCATCGTGTTGAGTAATAGCTTCCTCATCAGAAGAGAAAGATGTCCCCAGCAGAGTCGCCATCTTGTTTAGGATAATAAACGGAAAAAGATTGATAATATGGAAAATGAGATCTTATACGAAAACCTGCCCTTCTTTTATGTTTACAAACAAGATTGTACAATTTAATCCTATACGAGGATGTCTAAGTACAATTTATTTAATCTGGATAAATATTGCTATAGGTGTCTGATCTGCAGTCGATTACTTTATCCCTTGGACCACACGATATTGAAGAAGTGCCGTGGAAGACAGAAAGCAGCTTCGCAGGTTGCTAAAGAGGGTGGATGCTCGATGCCAAAGTCGTCGATCCCTTCTATTTGCCTGAGCTCTGGATTCTCCTCTCTCTCTCTCTCTTGTCCGTTTGACCTTCGATCTTTGCGACCGTTGGATCTGATACTGGATTTCTTGATCAATTTTCCGATCAATTTCTTCAACCTTTTTCTCTGTTGATAGAGGTCTCTATTTATAGAGTTTTTAGTGACAGTGACCACACAGTCGGCGTAGAAATCGAGTAGTGGAAAGTACAATACCCTTTTACACGACGGTTTAAAATAACCAATGCCTGCATATAGATGATCTTTTGAGTGAGCATGTGACGCGCGTCCAACTAAGGGACAGAATGCATATATTTGCTATGAAGATCACGGCGTAGAATCCACGTAGGTAGTTATCCCTTGTGTAGAAGAGGTTGGCGTAGAAGCCAATGACTGTCACCATGGCATAGAAGCCAAAAATAGGCATAAAAGCCGAGTAGGCGTAGAAGCCAAGTGGGCATAGAAGCCGAGTGGTCATAGAGGCCGAGTAGGCGTAGAAGCAGAGTGGTCATAGAGGCCGAGTAGGCGTAGAAGCCGAGTGGGCATAGAAGCCGAGTGGGCGTAGAAGCCGAGATGATGTGGACATTTTAGCCGAAATTACGGCTCTTGGAGATATAATCAAATCTCTTGCATTAAATGCAGAGATCTGCCCCCATCCTGCGTATTAAATGCAGAGACTTGTCTTTAAGATTTGCCATCATTCTGCACATTAAATACAGATACGCGCCTCGAATTCTGTACGAAGAGTAACTGTTGATGTGGCGGTCTGTTTGCCTTCTGCGGAGCGTAAGAAGCTCACGTCTGCCTGTATAAAACTGGGTGGCGTATTTCCTTATATGCATAAGAGTAGTTTACGCAAAGGGGATGTCACTAAACGATGGTTCGGTGACATTTAATTAAATCTCCAGCATTAAATATGGGGATCCGCAATTATCCTGTGCATTAAATGAGGAGGCATGTTTTGAAGGCCTGCCACCCTTCTGTGCATCAGGTGCAGAGATGTGCCTTGGGCATCTATCAGTATTCGGCGCTTTGAATGCAGAGACGTGCCTCGAGAAACTGTCACCGCCCTGCGCATTAAATACAGAGACATGCCTCGAGCCCTGTACGAAGTGCAGCTTTTGACGTGGCAGGCTGTTTGTCTTCTGCGGAGCGTAAACAGCTCACATCGGCCTGTGTAAAACTAGGCAGCGTATTCCTTCGTATGTGTAAAAGTGGTTTACGCAAAGGAAATGGCAGTAAATGACAGCCTGGGTTGCAGTGCCGCGCTATTATGATACCCGTCGCCTGGGTAGTCGTTCAGTACTCTTTGTCAGGAGTCCAGACGTCAGGTTCATTGCATGATCTGACAGGTTCATTTCGAAGAATACGAAATGTTCCTTGTACACTTCAATGCTGCATT
This sequence comes from Iris macrosiphon, assembly GCA_036927795.1. NCBI lineage: Eukaryota > Viridiplantae > Streptophyta > Magnoliopsida > Asparagales > Iridaceae > Iris > Iris macrosiphon. Next base: position 33,703,455 of record JAYESA010000006.1, read on the forward strand.
GAAAGCGGATGAGTTTTACGCCATAAAGGCGATGAAGCACCCTGTTTACGCCGAAGCAGCCGGGATATACTGCATTACGCGGATGGTCCTTGAGCCTATATTTTTACGCTGTGCTCAGCGGAAAAACTCTGTTGCACGTTTGATGGCTCTGAGGTCCTCTGTTTATGCTGCCCTGCATCTAGATGCTGCGTATAGCTATCCCGCATATTTTTCATGCTTCTACACCACTATTTTTTCTTGGTTAGATTCGGTAGCGGTGCCAGAGGATCTTTCGTACATTTTTGAGGATGGTGACCATGAGGAGCAATAGACCGATTGAGTGGGTTTATATCTTGTTCATCCACTTATTGTACATATTCTTTTATGACGTTTAGCCCGAGCACATGTTAGCTCGTATTTTGTCACTATTCGCACCCGGATGTTCGGGCATGAATACGTGGTTACGCCCAGCCTATACCACAGAATCGGTAGTAGAATACTGTCTGGGTCATTTCTAATTATCTAGCATCTCAATAATATAATATGGTATCTGTCAATCATCTTAACTCAAAACGGAGGAACAAAATGGTATCTCACAATATAACAAAACTCAATCACAATGCAAACTAAGGAAGATAAGCACGAATGGAATAACGAAGGAAAGAATAAGATATAAACCACAATCTTAAATAATATACTGTCACCACCCCATTTCCAGAGCCGGGTATTTTTTTTTATTTTTAATTTGGTTAATTGTGTATTATTTATAATTAATTGTATTTATATTTAATTAGTGATTGCATTATTTTTTATTATTTTTATTTTGATTGTTTTAGGACTTTGGCTAGCCTGGACCCATGTCAGACCCTAGTGGACCCATGTCCGACCCGACCCACACCCTTGTGAGAATTATTTTGGGGCTTAGAATATTTATTTTATTTTTTAGGAAGTTAGTTGGAGAGATTTGGAACTAGTTTGAGTGCTTTTGGAACCCGGAACCCAAAACCAAGTGAGTAGGGGCATTTTGGGAATTTAGAAACTTGGCAACCCCTTTATTATTACCATGGCCGGCCTACCTACCCCCCCACCCATGAGAAAACCAGCAGCCCCTCCCCTTTGCTTTGTGTTCTCCACTTCTTCTTCTTCACTTCTTCTTCTTCTCCACTTCTTCTTCTTCTCCTTCTTCCTCCAAAGTAAGTTTTCTTCCACTTTTCTTCTTCTTTCTTCCATTCCTTCTTCTCTAAGTTAACCCTAACCCTAGATCTTTCCCTAACCTAGGTGGGTAGAGCCTAGATTTGGTGTTGGAGCTTGGATTTGAGGCTTGGAAGCTTGGATTGGAGGATTTGGAGCATTTTGGGGATTTTTGCTTGGGATTCCAACTCCCAAGAGGTAAACCCTAAATTTCCCCTTGTAATTACTCTTTTATAGTGTAATTAATATTTTAGAACCTTCCTAGACCCTTAGGCTACCCGTGGGAGGAAGTTGGAACTAGTTTGGGTGAGTTTAGAGACTTTGACATTAGATTTTGTGTCGAATTCGGGTGGAATCCGAATTTGGCCCAATTTTGGGTGATGCCCTAGGTTAGATGGACCTAGGTAGACGTTGTCGGGTGTCTAGAGGGTGAGTGCGTGTCTCCGTTCGGACACGGGAAGCCGTGTCGCGGAGAAACGGGCGTTTCGGACGAAATTGGGGCTTTTCGTCGTCGCCGATTCTAAGTGCGTGTGCGTTTCCGCCACGGGCATAGAATCGACGTGGGAGCGCATTTTCTAGGATCTAGACATCGTGTAGAGCGCGTGGGTAAATTTTGGGCCGATTCCGAGTTCGTTTGGTGTGCGTTTCAGGAGGTTTTCCGAGCCGCGCACCACGTGTTCGTCGAAATGACCGAACGGCCATTTCGACTTGGTTTCCTCGTTTCGGCTTTGTGCGCGCGTTGGGTTAGTATCGAAGAGTGTGTGCTAGAGTTTTCGGGCTATATTTTATATATTTTAGGGTATTGGTGAGTGTCGGGGTCGTTGGGCGTGAGTAGGGCGTGTGGTTTGAGTGTTGTGTGCGTGGTTGTGTTTGTATTGATATGTGTCTATATATATATATATTTATATATATGTATGTGTGTTTATGTATATATATTTATATATATATGTATGTATGTGTATTTATATTTATGTACTTGTATATGTATATGTCTATGTGGATATATATATATGTATATGTGTAAGTGTGCTTGTGTGTATATGTGTATATATATATATATAGGTGTATGTATATATATATAGTTGAGAGTGTGTGTAGATATATATATATTTTGAGTGTATATATATATGTAGCTATGTATATATATATTTATGTGTGTGTGTTTTAGTGTGTGTGTGCGTGTATTAGTGTGTGAGTGTGCTAGTGTGTGTGTGTTAGAGTGTGTAGTTAAGTGTGTATATATATATGTATCTAGTTATATATATATATAGATATATATGTATGTATATATATATATATAGATAGTGATATATATATGTATATATATGTAGGTGTGTGTGTGTTGATTTGGAGGGGGAGCCGCAGAACCTGGGAACTGCAGCAGCAGCAGTTCAGCTGCAACAGCAGCAGCTAGCTGCTGCTAGGAGAGCAGCAGCAGCAGCTCCAGAAGGAGCAGCAGCAGCAGCACATGTAGGAGCACCTGCAGCAGCAGCAGTGCCAAGAGGAGCAGCAGCAGCGCAGCAATAACAGCGTGCAGCAGCAGCATTTTGAGCAGGGAGCAGTAGCAGTAGAGTACTAGTGAGGGTTAGGAATAGGTAGAGTGCTAGATAGATGTATCTATCAATAGGTTGATAGTTTGATAAGTAGTTAAATAGATTAGAGAGATAGTTAGATATATCTAGATGGATAGATAGTTAGATTGGTAGATAGATATATGAGATAGATATATAAATAGATAGTTAGATAGTTAAATAGGTGGATAGATATTAGGTAGATAGTTACATAGATAGATATAACTATAGATACATAGGTAAATAGATGCCTAGATAGTTAGATATAAATACCTATAGTTAGATATAGATAGCTATATAGATAAATACATATAGTTAGATAGATAGTTAGATAGATAGTTAAATATATAGATAGACCTATATATAGATACATATATCTAGATAGTTAGTTAAGATAGATAAATAGTTAGATAGCTAGATATATATAACTAGATTGATAGATAGACACATAGATAGATAGGTAATAGAAAGATAGATAGATATATAGTTATATAGCTAGCTAGATAGATAGATACATAAATAGGTAGATAGATGGATATCTATATAGATAGTTATATAGTTAGATAGGTAAATACCTAGGTATAGATATATATATATACCTATAGCTATATAAATATATCTATAGATATCTAGAGAGAGAGATAGATAGATTTATATATAGCTAGGTAGATAGTTTAGATATCTAGATATAGATATATTTATATATTTATGAGGAGGGTAAGGTAAGGTATGTGTAAGATAAGGTAAGGTATTGGGTATAGATATATAGGTATATGCCTATATGTATTAGATATCTATATATTAGCCTAGATTATAGCTAGATATATATGTTTATGCATAGTTAGTTAGCTAGAGGGGTAGTCGGGTTGAGTTTAGAGCGGTATCTCGATACCTTGAGATACCAAGGTATTTCAATACCTTAAGATAACCAAGGTATTGGGTTTCGAGCGGGGTTTTTGAGCAATAGCCTAGGAATAGTATTGGAGTGATTTTTATATGTATATGTGTATATATTTATGCGTGCTAGTATAGGTTTTAGAGGGTATAGGCGGGGTGCGTAGCCTAGGTTGAGGTATCGGATACCGAGGGTATCCCGGTATCTCAAGGAGGCGAGTTTGTGAGTTTTCTAGCTTAATGACCTCGGTTTGACCTAGAATTTCAGGAGCACCCTAGTTTGACCCAGACTTGACCGTAGTTGACTCGGTTGACCGCCAAAGTCAACTTTTGACCTAGTTTTGATCCAGAGTTGACTTTTGGACCCAGAGTTGACTTTTTGACCCAGATTTCACCGGTTTGACCCGTTTGACCTAGAACGACCCTAGAAGCCTATTTTTAGTTATTTTATATCTGTTTAACTCGTTAGAACCCTGTTTAACCTTGCTTTTCGCATTAGGTCCTTGCGACACCAGTTCGGATCGCCAGTTGCTCAGGACGTCAGGCGAGTACATTCTCTGATAGTTTTCATTATTTGATGATTATTATGATTCAGCTTCTAGTATAGTATCATCTGATTATTCTGGCACAACACGGGACACTGATTGATATTTCTGGATTCATTTACTTGCGACACGTACATTTCATGTTTCTGGCCTCTATTCTGGAATCACTACTGGCATCACCTACAGGCATCACTACAGGCATCACTCATGTTCAGGCTGGACTCATCTTGATTTGCGTGTCGGGTCTTGGATCCACTTGTATTAGTCGGGGCGGGGAAATACTCGAGTAGACATGTAAACATTCCTATCTGGCATCATCAGGAATCACTCCCTCTGGTCTAGTCTGGAATGATAGCAGCCGCGCACCCAGTGCGCGGTGAGCCGTACTTACCCCTAGCCGTTTACATGTCGAAACAAGTATTTCAAAGACACCGAGTTCATTCTTTATAGTCTGGACTCTCATGCATTTCTTGACTTGTCTCACTTACATGTTTCTGGACTTGACTCACTACATATTTTTCATGCTGGACTCACTACACGTTCATGTGCACGGACTTGATCTTAGCTTAGATTCTTATAACTTACAGTTACTACTATCTTGTTTCTGATACTCCTGCATCTTTACTTTTATGCACCAGTGATACATGTTTATTTCCTGTTTCATACTTACTTCTTTCTTCTTGCTACTTGCTATAACTGTTTTATAGTTTTTATCATTTAAATGGAACTGCTGTTAGAGATGTACTTGCTCCAGTCCTGACTGGACATATTTTTCAGAGTATCCGGAGAATTGGTGTCCGACGTTTTATGGACCTGAGCCTGTCGATGGTGCAGACAGGGACCCTCTAGTTTAGAGGTGATTTCCGGGTTGGTAGCCGGGATCACTAGGATCTTGTTGTTGTTTTTATTAGCTTTTAGCACCGGATTTGTCTCCGGTTTTGGATTGAGACCTTGTTTGTATATTATTTTGGATGATGTATTGTTGTATTATTATTATTATTGATGTTGTGGTTGTTGTAGTAGTAGTTGGTGGTTAGACTTTATAGTTGTTAGTCTTCTTTGTTATCTATCGTGCTTAGATTCGTGATTGAGTACTTGAGATTATCTTTTGATATTGCTCCTCCGTTTGGAGTTGAGATCTTGGCAGATTATATATATTGTTTGTGTGGTTGCCCTCCTTTTGGAGAGGTCATGCCCGATTTTTGTGTGAGATTATTATTTAGTTAGTTGACCTAGACAGCGTTCTACCGCCGATGCTGCGGCGTAGGCTGGACGTACCCACGACTCATGCCCGATTTTCCGGGTGCGGGTCGTGACACGTTTTTGGTGGCGGCCCCATGCAGGTCTCGATTCGCAATTAGTGCGATGTCGTGGTGGTACAACAACTTAGTTGTACTGCTGCGAGCCTGCTATAGGATATAGGATTTAGGATGAGAGTGTACTCAATCACGACTAGAAACAATTCCAATCTAATTATTCTGAAATTGCTTCTTTTGAAATATTACTGTCCTTCTTTGATAATATCGTATCTTGCGCCGTATTGACTTCTTTTGATCTGTGTTCAGGATGCCTCCGAAGACACGATCCCATCGTACCGTTCCAGCAGTTGCCTCGGAGAGGTCTGCTACCTCTCGTCCAGCTCGTATTCAGGCAGCTGCTACCGCTCCACTCACCACTCCTGCAGTTGAGGGAGCATCTGCTTCTCTCGGGGATCCTCCTTCGCTTGTCGATCCGAGGACTACCCCAGTCGTTCCGGTGGTTCCTCCACCACTTCCTGCTCCAGTAGATGCAGCGCAGTTGTTTGCGTTCTTCAGGGAGATGATGGATGCGCAGCACCGTCAGGTGGATGTGATGAGGCTGGGCATTGAGAACGCCCACCAGGTGGCCATGACAGCAGTGGATAGGGTGGCACAGAATCAGCCACAGGCAGATCAGATTCAGCATCCGAGGCCAGGCAGTATTATCGACTTTCAGAGGATGCGGCCCAAGGAGTTCCGTGGTACAGAAGGTATCCTGTACGCGGATGACTGGATAGAGCAGATTGAGGGCATCTTCAGGCTGGCGCAGATTCCAGACAGCATGCAGATAGAGGGAGCGGGCAGTCAGATGTTCGACCTCGCTTTGACGTGGTATCGCACAGATACGAGGATTGCAGCGCCAGGGCTTACTTGGGAGGCTTTTAAGAGGCTTTTTAAGGAAAAGTTTTTCCCAGATGTGGCGCTCAGTGCTTTGGAGAGCCAGTTTGAGGCACTCGTCCAGGGGAGCATGACGGTGGACGAGTACGCAGCGGAGTTCTGCCGTCTGGGCAGATTTGTAGATGGCTTGAGTGAGGCAGCAAAGGCGAGGAAGTTTCGCAAGGGCTTGGTTATGGCGGTCAAGTCTTTGACCAGGAGCGACCGCAAGGCGACTTTTGAGCAGATAGTAGGAGACGCTCAGAGAGCAGAGGATGACTTGGAGCTCAAGTCCAAGAGAGGCAGGGATGATTCAGGCAGTGCGAGTGGTAGTGCGGGACCAGCTAAGCGTCCCTATGTACAGAAGGCAGCGCAGCAGGGTCAGGATCAGAGAGCGCCCACTTGTGCCTACTGCAGGAAGGCAGGACACACTTGGGATGTTTGTAGGAGGAGGCTGAAGGTGTGTTTGTTCTGTGGATCCGCTGCTCACCAGATGCGAGATTGCTTCACTGCACCTCCATTGGGTGGAGCACAGGATCAGAGAGTTGGAGCTAGGCCATCTGTGGCACAGCATCATACCCCGCACCAGCAGAGGGATACACCCCAGCAGGGCAGGGCTTATGCGTTGACGGTCGAGGAGGCCGATGCTACGGATGTCGGGTTAGCAGGTCTGTCTCTTGCTTCTTCTTCCTGTCCTTTTCCATTCCTGTGGTGTGCTTCATTAATACCTGTTAGACTTTTTTCTTTGTGCTGTGGTAGATAGTGTAGTAACCCTGATTGAGACTGTGATAACACGACCAGTAGGACCCTGATCTTGTATGTTGTTTAGGTAGAATTTCTTGACTGTGATTGTTGGGGGTTTGACCTAGAGAGATTGTGATTGACTTTAAATTTCGAGGACGAAATTTTCTAAGGAGGATAGGCTTGTCACCACCCCATTTCCAGAGCCGGGTATTTTTTTTTATTTTTAATTTGGTTAATTGTGTATTATTTATAATTAATTGTATTTATATTTAATTAGTGATTGCATTATTTTTTATTATTTTTATTTTGATTGTTTTAGGACTTTGGCTAGCCTGGACCCATGTCAGACCCTAGTGGACCCATGTCCGACCCGACCCACACCCTTGTGAGAATTATTTTGGGGCTTAGAATATTTATTTTATTTTTTAGGAAGTTAGTTGGAGAGATTTGGAACTAGTTTGAGTGCTTTTGGAACCCGGAACCCAAAATCAAGTGAGTAGGGGCATTTTGGGAATTTAGAAACTTGGCAACCCCTTTATTATTACCATGGCCGGCCTACCTACCCCCCCACCCATGAGAAAACCAGCAGCCCCTCCCCTTTGCTTTGTGTTCTCCACTTCTTCTTCTTCACTTCTTCTTCTTCTCCACTTCTTCTTCTTCTCCTTCTTCCTCCAAAGTAAGTTTTCTTCCACTTTTCTTCTTCTTTCTTCCATTCCTTCTTCTCTAAGTTAACCCTAACCCTAGATCTTTCCCTAACCTAGGTGGGTAGAGCCTAGATTTGGTGTTGGAGCTTGGATTTGAGGCTTGGAAGCTTGGATTGGAGGATTTGGAGCATTTTGGGGATTTTTGCTTGGGATTCCAACTCCCAAGAGGTAAACCCTAAATTTCCCCTTGTAATTACTCTTTTATAGTGTAATTAATATTTTAGAACCTTCCTAGACCCTTAGGCTACCCGTGGGAGGAAGTTGGAACTAGTTTGGGTGAGTTTAGAGACTTTGACATTAGGTTTTGTGTCGAATTCGGGTGGAATCCGAATTTGGCCCAATTTTGGGTGATGCCCTAGGTTAGATGGACCTAGGTAGACGTTGTCGGGTGTCTAGAGGGTGAGTGCGTGTCTCCGTTCGGACACGGGAAGCCGTGTCGCGGAGAAACGGGCGTTTCGGACGAAATTGGGGCTTTTCGTCGTCGCCGATTCTAAGTGCGTGTGCGTTTCCGCCACGGGCATAGAATCGACGTGGGAGCGCATTTTCTAGGATCTAGACATCGTGTAGAGCGTGTGGGTAAATTTTGGGCCGATTCCGAGTTCGTTTGGTGTGCGTTTCAGGAGGTTTTCCGAGCCGCGCACCACGTGTTCGTCGAAATGACCGAACGGCCATTTCGACTTGGTTTCCTCGTTTCGGCTTTGTGCGCGCGTTGGGTTAGTATCGAAGAGTGTGTGCTAGAGTTTTCGGGCTATATTTTATATATTTTAGGGTATTGGTGAGTGTCGGGGTCGTTGGGCGTGAGTAGGGCGTGTGGTTTGAGTGTTGTGTGCGTGGTTGTGTTTGTATTGATATGTGTCTATATATATATATATTTATATATATGTATGTGTGTTTATGTATATATATTTATATATATATGTATGTATGTGTATTTATATTTATGTACTTGTATATGTATATGTCTATGTGGATATATATATATGTATATGTGTAAGTGTGCTTGTGTGTATATGTGTATATATATATATAGGTGTATGTATATATATATAGTTGAGAGTGTGTGTAGATATATATATATTTTGAGTGTATATATATATGTAGCTATGTATATATATATTTATGTGTGTGTGTTTTAGTGTGTGTGTGCGTGTATTAGTGTGTGAGTGTGCTAGTGTGTGTGTGTTAGAGTGTGTAGTTAAGTGTGTATATATATATGTATCTAGTTATATATATATAGATATATATGTATGTATATATATATATAGATAGTGATATATATATGTATATATATGTAGGTGTGTGTGTGTTGATTTGGAGGGGGAGCCGCAGAACCTGGGAACTGCAGCAGCAGCAGTTCAGCTGCAACAGCAGCAGCTAGCTGCTGCTAGGAGAGCAGCAGCAGCAGCTCCAGAAGGAGCAGCAGCAGCAGCACATGTAGGAGCACCTGCAGCAGCAGCAGTGCCAAGAGGAGCAGCAGCAGCGCAGCAATAACAGCGTGCAGCAGCAGCATTTTGAGCAGGGAGCAGTAGCAGTAGAGTACTAGTGAGGGTTAGGAATAGGTAGAGTGCTAGATAGATGTATCTATCAATAGGTTGATAGTTAGATAAGTAGTTAAATAGATTAGAGAGATAGTTAGATATATCTAGATGGATAGATAGTTAGATTGGTAGATAGATATATGAGATAGATATATAAATAGATAGTTAGATAGTTAAATAGGTGGATAGATATTAGGTAGATAGTTACATAGATAGATATAACTATAGATACATAGGTAAATAGATGCCTAGATAGTTAGATATAAATACCTATAGTTAGATATAGATAGCTATATAGATAAATACATATAGTTAGATAGATAGTTAGATAGATAGTTAAATATATAGATAGACCTATATATAGATACATATATCTAGATAGTTAGTTAAGATAGATAAATAGTTAGATAGCTAGATATATATAACTAGATTGATAGATAGACACATAGATAGATAGGTAATAGAAAGATAGATAGATATATAGTTATATAGCTAGCTAGATAGATAGATACATAAATAGGTAGATAGATGGATATCTATATAGATAGTTATATAGTTAGATAGGTAAATACCTAGGTATAGATATATATATACCTATAGCTATATAAATATATCTATAGATATCTAGAGAGAGAGATAGATAGATTTATATATAGCTAGGTAGATAGTTTAGATATCTAGATATAGATATATTTATATATTTATGAGGAGGGTAAGGTAAGGTATGTGTAAGATAAGGTAAGGTATTGGGTATAGATATATAGGTATATGCCTATATGTATTAGATATCTATATATTAGCCTAGATTATAGCTAGATATATATATTTATGCATAGTTAGTTAGCTAGAGGGGTAGTCGGGTTGAGTTTAGAGCGGTATCTCAATACCTTGAGATACCAAGGTATTTCAATACCTTAAGATAACCAAGGTATTGGGTTTCGAGCGGGGTTTTTGAGCAATAGCCTAGGAATAGTATTGGAGTGATTTTTATATGTATATGTGTATATATTTATGCGTGCTAGTATAGGTTTTAGAGGGTATAGGCGGGGTGCGTAGCCTAGGTTGAGGTATCGGATACCGAGGGTATCCCGGTATCTCAAGGAGGCGAGTTTGTGAGTTTTCTAGCTTAATGACCTCGGTTTGACCTAGAATTTCAGGAGCACCCTAGTTTGACCCAGACTTGACCGTAGTTGACTCGGTTGACCGCCAAAGTCAACTTTTGACCTAGTTTTGATCCAGAGTTGACTTTTGGACCCAAAGTTGACTTTTTGACCCAGATTTCACCGGTTTGACCCGTTTGACCTAGAACGACCCTAGAAGCCTATTTTTAGTTATTTTATATCTGTTTAACTCGTTAGAACCCTGTTTAACCTTGCTTTTCGCATTAGGTCCTTGCGACACCAGTTCGGATCGCCAGTTGCTCAGGACGTCAGGCGAGTACATTCTCTGATAGTTTTCATTATTTGATGATTATTATGATTCAGCTTCTAGTATAGTATCATCTGATTATTCTGGCACAACACGGGACACTGATTGATATTTCTGGATTCATTTACTTGCGACACGTACATTTCATGTTTCTGGCCTCTATTCTGGAATCACTACTGGCATCACCTACAGGCATCACTACAGGCATCACTCATGTTCAGGCTGGACTCATCTTGATTTGCGTGTCGGGTCTTGGATCCACTTGTATTAGTCGGGGCGAGAAAATACTCGAGTAGACATGTAAACATTCCTATCTGGCATCATCAGGAATCACTCCCTCTGGTCTAATCTGGAATGATAGCAGCCGCGCACCCAGTGCGCGGTGAGCCGTACTTACCCCTAGCCGTTTACATGTCGAAACAAGTATTTCAAAGACACCGAGTTCATTCTTTATAGTCTGGACTCTCATGCATTTCTTGACTTGTCTCACTTACATGTTTCTGGACTTGACTCACTACATGTTTTTCATGCTGGACTCACTACACGTTCATGTGCACGGACTTGATCTTAGCTTAGATTCTTATAACTTACAGTTACTACTATCTTGTTTCTGATACTCCTGCATCTTTACCTTTATGCACCAGTGATACATGTTTATTTCCTGTTTCATACTTACTTCTTTCTTCTTGCTACTTGCTATAACTGTTTTATAGTTTTTATCATTTAAATGGAACTGCTGTTAGAGATGTACTTGCTCCAGTCCTGACTGGACATATTTTTCAGAGTATCCGGAGAATTGGTGTCCGACGTTTTATGGACCTGAGCCTGTCGATGGTGCAGACAGGGACCCTCTAGTTTAGAGGTGATTTCCGGGTTGGTAGCCGGGATCACTAGGATCTTGTTGTTGTTTTTATTAGCTTTTAGCACCGGATTTGTCTCCGGTTTTGGATTGAGACCTTGTTTGTATATTATTTTGGATGATGTATTGTTGTATTATT